>CM061547.1:271720338-272247838 GCA_030864215.1 Capsicum pubescens | reverse complement strand
ATGTCATCGATCTTTGAGAAAAGGCTCATCTATGTCATTCATTTAAAGTTTGGCTCATTCATGTCATTGCCGTTACAAAAAAGGCTCATTCATGCCATTTTTTAGCAATCTAGTTTGGTGATTTTTGACAAAACCATTTTGTAAACGTGGTCAACAATGATTCGTCCAAGTTATTAATTAAATAAGCCAAAAAGATTAAGAAAAAAGGCTCAAATATATCATTGAACTATCAGAAATGACTCATTTATGCCATCAGTTAAAAGTTCAGCTCATTCGTGTCATAGCCGTTATAAAACCAACTCATCCATACGATTACTTTTTAACGGTGAATTTTCAAAAATAGCTTTACCATGTGACATTTTATTAGAGGTACGCATCATTAATTAAAATAAATCAATATTAATTTTAAAATATCTTAGACCCATTAAAAAGAACCGATCCATTTAACATAACCCGACTCACACCCATTAAAGTATTTTTTTTCTACAACAACAACTATATTTCTGATCATAAAAAATTATGATTAGTGTATATCCTTTGGTTGTTTCTTGTTGATTCTAAATCATTATGCTTATAGAAGCCTCAAAAGTTCTATCCTACAGTAATTTTTTTTATCCTATAGTAACTGATTAGTTGTAATTCCAGTGACTCCAATATATACTCCAAAGTTGCAAGAAAGAGAAGCTAATGAATGATTAGGGCAAGCAAGAAAAAGGAGGCGTACCAATAGAACTTCTCCATTCTCCTATCATACTACCTAATTTCAGATATTTTGAAATTAATATAGATTTATTTTAATTAATGACGTGGACTTCTAATAAAAGGTCACGTGACAAAACTATTTTTGAAAATTCACCGCAAAAAAGTAATCGCATGGATGAACTGCTTTTATAACGACGATGTCACGAATGAGCCGAACTTTTAACCGACGGCATAAATGATCCATTTATAATAGTTCAATGATATATTTGAGCCTTTTCTCTTATTTTAATTAATGATGTGGACCTCGATTAAAAGGCCACGTGACAAGCTGTTTCTGAAAATCCACCTTAAAAATAATGACATGGATGAGCTGGTTTTGTTATGGCGATGGCATGAATGAGCCAAACTTTTAACTAATGGAATAAATGATCTATTTCTGATAGTTCAATGACATATTTGAATCTTTTCTATAAGTTTGGCTAATCTATGCCATCTGCTTTAAAAGTTGGCCCATCTATGCCTCTGTCGTTACAGAAAAATTCACTTGTTCCATTATTTTGCAATGGTGATTTTGCAAAACTACTTTGCCACATGACTTCTTATTTGAAGTCCACATCACCAAATTTAAATCAACCAATATTACGTAAATCAATATAAAATATCATACCCATTAAAATAAAACCTGACACGACTAATGAATTTGATTTTGTTTTTAATTAGTTCAACTTTTATTTTTAAAAAGTTCATTTTTTATTTTAACTATGTGAAACATATTTTATTTTAATTAATTTTATTTTTTAATTTTTAATTTTAAGTACTATTAATTAATTTAGATTTATAATATGGACCTTTAATAAGAGGCCATATGGCAAAAATAATTTTGCAAAAATTACTATTATAAAATGCTAGCATGGATGAACTTTTCTGTAACGACAGTGACGTAAGTAAGCCAAACTTTCAATCATAGTGACATTGATGAGCTTTAAATGACAGTGATATAAATGAGTCAAACTTATGACAGATGACATAAATATGTCATTTCTAATAATTCGATAAAATATTTTAATTTTTTTCCAAGAAAATAAAATAAGTAAACAAATTACAGAAAAACAATGAAGTGACCACGTGTAACTTTTCCAAGAAAATAAAATAAGTAAACAAATTACAGAAAAACAATGAAGTAGATTTTCCAAGAAAATAAAATAAGTAAACAAATTATAGCAAAACAATGAATTGACCACGTGTAGGTTGACTATTTGCTGTCATCAAAGAATATTCCTCTTTTCCTTTTGTGAGGACGACAAATTTGAAGATTGTTGTTTATATATAGTGTAATTAGTGTCAGTTGGCTCGTGCTAAGCCTGAGCCCAAACTACATGAATATTTATACTTATAGTTTTTTTTGTTTTTCGCTACTCCTGTTTTATATTTATTTTTGTAATATTATAGTATTGGTTGAAAGTAGTTCGATAATATCTCAATACTTTTAAAATGTTAAATCATATATACATTCAATTTATTATGTCCTATTTCTTTTTTAGTTCGTTTACAAAAGAATATCTCTCTCCTTTTTTTAGACTTTTTAAATTTATCCTTTTTCATATGACATGTTTAATATCACAAGATTAAAGATTTTTTTGTTTCTTTCCACATATTTTCAGTTTAAGATCACAAAATTCAAAAGTCTTCATGACGCGTTTAAACTTTGGGCGAAGTTAAAATCAGAAAAACAAATTAAAATGAAGGAAGTAAAAGTTTTTGAAAGCTAAAAAACAACATTTTTCACAGTATGTTTTAGACTTTCTTTTAATTTTCAAACAAACACACACACTAAAATTGTTCTCCTTTTTATTTACTGAATTTTTTTAAATGAAAGTTTTCTCAATCTAAAATGATTGTTATTTTACGTTGAATTACCTTCATTATCTTTTTCTCAATTAAACTTATTGACTAATTTATTTTATTTTTAAGAAATACAATATTTAAGTAATATAAAAAATATTTGATGCTACAAATTTTTGTATGATTACGTCAATAAAGTTAATTAATAAATAAAGATAACATTTAACTTAAATAGTTGAAAGTCTGATTTAGCAAAATACTTTTGTAAATGTTCTTTCAATGGGTCAAATCTTACAAGATCATTAAAACTTCAATTAGGGATAAAATAAATTTTAAAAAGTTGGGTGTTATCTCTTATTATTTTTTCATATAAAAGAAATCGTCAAATTCTTAATTTAATTGGATAATAGATCTTTTATGGTGTTACTATCACTTTTCTGTGGCTCATTACTTTTTTTTTTTTATAGCATTTTAAATGTCAATATAATTATTTAAATTTACAAAAATGAAAAAATTATTTAGTTATTGTATAATGGCAAGTGAATTAATATTGAACTTTATCAAGGATAATATAAAAAAGGAGACAAAATAAATAATATGAAATAATAAGTTAAAACAAATGTCAAAGGGTAAATTTAGAAAAAGAAACCTTTTAAAGTAATTGACGAGCATTAGTTGCAATCTAACTAAAAATGACAAAATATTTGGATAAGCATTAGTTGAAATCCAACTACTACCAAATCTTTAGATTCTTTTCATATAAAAGAAATCATTAATTTTTTTATTAATTTTTAATTTAATTAGATAAATAGATCTTTTATGGTGTCACTATCACTTTTTCTATGACTCATTATAATTTTTATAACATTTTAAATGTCAATATAATTATTTAAATTTACAAAAATGAAAATATGATTCTTTTCATATAAAAGAAATCGTCAATTTTTTTTATTAATTTTTAATTTAATTGGATAAATAGATCTTTTATGGTGTCACTATCACTTTTTCTATGGCTCATTACTTTCTTTATAGCATTTTAAATGTCAATATAATTATTTAAATTTACAAAAATGAAAATATGATTCTTTTCATATAAAAGAAATCGTCAATTTTTTTTATTAATTTTTATTTTAATTGGATAAATAGATCTTTTATGGTGTCACTATCACTTTTTCTATGTCTCATTACTTTCTTTATAGCATTTTAAATGTCAATATAATTATTTAAATTTATAAGATATTTTTTTAGTGATTGTATAATGGCAAGTGAAGTAATATTGAACTTAATCAAGGATAATATAAAAAAGGAAACAAAACAAATTGATATGAAATAATAAGTTAAAACTAATTTTAAAGGGTAAATTTAGAAAAAGAAACCTTTTAAAGTACTTGATAAACATTAGTTGCAATCTAACTAAAGATGACAAAATATTTGGATAAACATTAGTTGAAATCCAACTAAGTACTACCAAATCTTTGGATTCTCCCTTATTACATATACTGGTTACGTAAGGTCCGTGCTAAGCCCGGGCCCAAACTCCAAATATAAGAAATGTAATTTAATAAAATTAAATAATTATAAGTGTAAACAATATAAATCCCCTACCTATTGAAACTAATTACATAAAATCCCTTCTAGTTTTCTCTCTCCCAAATTTTGCAAATATACTCATACATTCGGCTGTCCATCATACATAGCTCGAATGTATGATAAAACAGTTAATCTTATATTTAAGGTAAGATGATAAAACATAATCTCCTACATTCATGGAAAGATTAATTAGATAAAATCTTTCATTTCCTTTAAATAAAGCCATCAATTACCTATAATTATGTTTTGTATGATTAAATAAAATAACTGAAATTTAAATTCAAAAAAACTCTTAAACATCACTGTTAGTTTTCCTCATTTTAATGACGTTTTTGAAAAAAAAAAAACCGTCTTTGACTTTCTTCAATTCTAAAAAAAAATAAAAATGAACATCCCCATATTGTTGCGTCATTTCGAATTTTGGAAGTTGAAAATCATTTATCAATTCTATAAAAGTGATGCAATTATTATTTCAAAAAGTATTAACTTTTTGAAATTGATTGTTACTATCGCGATGGAATTGAATATTGACGAAGTTCGTAAAAAAATGAAGTAAAATACACAACAATTTCACATGTATGAGGGCAACTTATACATTTAAAAAATAAACTGCAGTAATGTATAATGTCATACTGTATCTAAATTTTTCACCTTAAACATATATGACTTATATATCTTGACAGAAGGTATAATGAAAATTTATACAAAAATAAGACTTTCTAACAGTATATTACCACATAAAGCATAAAATGCATCTTATAAGGGCTTTTAATGTATAACATATTAAAATATATATCTTCAGACTTATATTATACATTAGAATAAGTATAAGGGCAACTTATACATTTTAAAAATAAACTGCAGTAATGTATAATGTCATATTACACATCTAAATTTTTCACTTTAAACATGTATGACCTATAAAGTTGACAGAAGGTATAATAAAAAATTATACAAAAATAAGACTTTTTAACTGTAAAATACAACATAAAACACAACTAATGTAAAACACAACTAATGTAATAAGAACTTTTAATGTATAACATATTGAAAATATATATCATTAGACTTATATTATACATTAGTCTTCCAAAATAACTAATGTATAATGCCTGATATATTATATCTTATATTTTCAAATAAAAACTTCAAGAATGTATAATGGTACACCATACTTATAAAATATTAACATTATACATTATTTATCTATAAACTTGTCAGAATGTATAATGTAACCTTATACAAAATTCATAGATTATAATTGTATAATTCGACTAAATACAAAAACAACCTCTTCTATATATACAAAAACTTACATTATATATAAGTGTGTTAAATAAAGTAATGTATAATGTATAAATTCTACATCTTTGGACGCGATGACAAGTAGTTTTTTCCCATCGTAGCAAATCACTTATTGTTTTGAGTAGCCTCGGTGTACAAATTGCAGTTATCTTTGCAACCACAAAGCTAGCCTGTTTCAACAAAAAACAAACATAAAGTTAGACAAAATACTGAAACATATAAAATAGAATCTTTGAAACATAAAGTTAGATCCAAGAATATTGGAAGAATTTGATATTACAAAATAGAATCTTTAAAAGAGTATTAAAAAAATATAAAACGGAGCAAGATCATTCATTTTTAGAATTAGAATAATATAAACAAACATTAAATAATCAAATAATTAGGATTTATATTCTTACAGAAGATTGAGTAAGTGATTTCGTTGATTCAATCGTTTGAATAAACATCGTTGTTCTCTATTCAGGGGATTCATTTTCCGTGGCATGTTCACCCCGTTGTGCTCTTCTGATGACGATGATGACCCAATTGAGATTTTTCGAAGCTTCTAATAATTCATCGCCATTTTTTTTGCAAACAAGTCCATTACTTTCTGATTTGGTGAAGTTAAAAAAATAAAAAAATTAATGAAATCAATAATTTCAATTAATGTTTGAAAACTTACAATGGTAAACTCTAAGTATGATTGCTTGATTTTAGGTGTGAAAAAAGGGATTGAATAATGGAGGATAAACTGATTTGTAATGGGAGAGAAAAAGAGGAAGGAAAAGGCGGCCCTTTTTGGATGTCTAATATTAAGGAGAGAGAAATTACCAAATAAGGGGATTTTTGTAATTATTTTGGGATTTGTGTAAATACTTTACCAATTTAGAATTTAATGTAATTATGTAACTTTAACTTGTGTATATAGGTAATTTTTAGTAAATATAATTTATATCTATAATGTAATATCCTATATCACTTTAATTCTAGTTGTACAAAGAAAAGGAAAAGAAAAGGAAAAGTGAGTGGTGGGCCGTCCATCTACCCAAACCAAAAGGAATTAGGAAAATGTAAACAACATAAATCCCCTAGCTTAAGAAAGTAATTACGCAAAATCCTCTCTTATTTCTCTCTCCCGAATTTTGGCGAATATACTCATACATTCGGCCAAGTTTTATACATTGGTCGAATGTATGTTGAAACAGCTAATCCTAAATTTAAGGTAATTGAAATCAGTAATTATATTACAGTTTCTTAATTAACGAAAATAATTAGCTAACATTAACTCGTTTATGGATAAAACTAGTAACTAAAATTTGAATTTCAAAAAAAAAAATTGAGAAGTCAATTTTTTTCTCTGTAATCTTGGATTCAAGATCTGGAAAGCAAAAAAGCTATATTACTGCGACAAATTTCTTCTAAAAATTCTTAAAAAAGCAACAAAATTCTTCTACATACGTTCTTCATTACTTCAAAAATCAATATGAATATCCCCATATTGCTGTGACATTCTGGAATTTGGGAGTCAGATATTAGTTATAAGTCATACAAAAGTGACGTAATAATTGTTTCAGAAAGTATTACTTTCTAATATAAACGAAGTGCGTAAAAGAATTGAAGTGAAATATGTGGTTGAAGGAAAATCTTCTCCAATTGTCATAAGAAACGACAATGGAGTGAGGGTTTACGTTGAGTTAAAGTAACAACTTTCTGGTTTGGTTAATTTTCCGCTTTGTATTTCAACTTTTGATAAATCCAATAGTGAAATAGAGTTTGATAAAGCAATTGGTGTTGTAATGTGTATCGAGGGTAGTGAATATGATTCGGTTGTGTTAACAATTGTTGAAACGAATAATCAATATGCTCTATATGTTCCTGAAATTGAAGTGAAAAACTTCATTATTGATTGCAAGAACACTGAAATAATGGTGAGTCAGATTTACAAGAATAAGAAAACTCTTGTTTCAGTAATGGAAAGACATGCAATAGCTAATGGCTTCAACACAAAAGCGAAACGATCCGACAAAAAATGGTATAATATAAAAGTATCAATTATATTTGCTGATTTTATAATATATGGATTTTTTTTAGAAGTGTATGTTGTGTAGTTTGGTGAACTATTGTTGTTGATTGTTAAAGTACGAATGTATAATATGTTATTATACGTGTTTGGTAATGTATAATTAAATCGTGCCAGTCAAAGAAATGTATGATACTATGGATTAAGAGATTCTGAAGTCGTTTATGTTTTATTAATGGTTTTTTAAGTTAAAATACGAATGTATAATGTTAATTATACTTTCAGAGATATGTATAATATAACTGGGGCAATGACAATATTTTTTTTTCTTACTATTTTAAATTGTAATAGTTCTGTTTTATACATTGAGTAAGTTTTTATATATTAATGCAGCTATGTACTGATAATATGATTAAAGACATTCTGAAATTGCTTGTGTTTTATGAATGGTTTTTAAAGTTAAAATATGAATGTTTAATATTGATTATACATTCAGAGATATGTATAATATAACTGGGGCAGTTCCAGTATTACATTTTTTTTGGTCTTTCTATTTTCAATTTTAATAGTTTTGTTTAATACATTGACTAAGTTTTTATATTTTGATGTAGCTATGCACTGATTTGTCGTAAAAAAGATTGCAAGTGGGTCTTGAAGGCGTCTTGTATGAATGAATCGAAATTATTTGTGATTAAAATATTTGTTTCGGAGTATACTTGCAGTCTTAGCGACCGAGTGCTGAATAATGTGGTTGCGACAACTAATTTTGTGAGTGAATTTATAGCTCCAAAATTAATCAATCATAAAAGAATACACACCCCCGCGGACATTATCGAAGAGATAAAGGCTATTTACGGAGTCGATATTAACTACATGAAAGCATGGCGTGCAAAAGAGAAGGCGATTGCGATTCTTAGAGGTGGACCAACAGAAGGATATAGAAAAATGCCCCGTTATATCTATATGTTGAACCAAGTGTATCCACAATCTCACATTTGGATGCATAAAACAGTAGATAACAGGTTTAAATACTTATTTATTGCATTGCATCCGATGATAAGGAGTTTTGAATTTTGTCGACCTATTGTAGTTTTTGACGGGGCACATTTAAGCGGTCCATATGAAAGAACATTTGTATCGGTAAGCATATTAGATGGTGAAGGTATTGTGCGTTCATGTTTTATTATACTCTTTTTTGTTCTATTATTTACTATGTATTATATGAGATTATACATTGATGTTTTATTTATAATAATTCATAAAGATGCTAAAATTAGCATCTTTGTAGTTGACATTTTTTTTTCAATGATTGCCTTGTTTATTTTATATTTAGGTTGTATTCTGTCATTAGCTTACGGTGTTGTTGATTCGGAGAATGACAATGCATGGATTTATTTTTTTCAATAGTTTAGAGAGGCATTTGGTGAATGAGACAACATGTGTGTTGTATCAGACAGAAATGAAAGTATCATAAAAGGTGTAAGCATTGTTTATCCTAATGTCCCTCACCTAGCTTGTATTTGGCATTTATGGAAAAACGTTTGCACCCATTTTAGAAAAAGCAAAGATAGACTTAGTGACCTATATTATTCCATGGCTAAGTCTTATAAAAAGAAGATTTTGAATATATTATGTCTAAGGTTGCTAAGGTTGATCAAAGATTTAAGGAATATCTGGAAGAAGCTAGGTATGAAAAATGGACTCGGTGTCACTCTCCTGTAAATAGAGGTAGAATGATGACTTCAAATATAATCGAATGTATTAACGGTTGTTTGGTTGAGGCTAGAAAACTTCCTATTCTAGGTTTCCTTGACGAAGTTAGAATTTTATTTGCTGCCTGGAATTGTAAGAACAACGAAATTGCATCTTACACCAATACAACTCTTGGGAGAAGATTTGAAGAAATACTGACTCTTAATTGTGTTAAAGCTTTGCGGATGACAGTATGTATTAGAATAATTATGGAACAGAAACTTTGTTTTACATTGATTGTATATTCATATTTTAACACCTGAAATATATTATGCTTTTTGGTAACAAGTTAAGCCAGCAGAGAGTTATCTTTATTGTGTATATGATTCGAGACAGAGGTACATTGTAGCTATTGAGCGTGGCACGTGTAATTATGGCCGGTATCAAATTGATGAAATACCTTGTCCACATGGAATTGCCGTATTAAAAAGTAAAAATGTGGATGTAAAGGATTATGGTCGTTATTTCTCTGAATTGTACAGGCCACACACCATAATGAAGACATATGAACTCCCGATAGTTCCAATGCCAGACAAGAAGAATTGGAATATTTCAGGTTTTGTTGATGATGAAGAAGTTTTGCCTCCCAAATATCGAAGACCGCCTGGTAGGATAAAAAAAGAAAGGCATTTGAAATCAAGTGAATCACTGTCTTCAAGTTCGAAATGCAGCAGTAAATGTGGACGAGCCGGTCACAATCGTAGGACTTGCGGTTTCTTTCCAAAGGAATCATAATGAAGATAATATGTTTTTCTACATGCTGATGCTTTGATTGGTTTTAGTTATATAAACATTTTAATTAGATTTTGTTGGAATGCCGGAACAATTAATATTAAGCTTTTTAGTTGCTATTTGGTTTTCACTTGTTTAATGATTATTTAATAGTACAAAAATAGTTTGAATCATATTTTGTATATCATATTTTGTAATCATATTAATTGTAGTTACAACTGATTGGTACATGTATTATGTAACCTGGGAACTATAACATTAATAAAATGTTGAAACATAAGCTGTATGAACTGTTATACGTTAATAGTTATTGTGTAAGAAATGTATGATGTAGCGTTATACTTTGTGTTAGTGTATTATGTTAGACAGAAAAAATGTCATTTTACTGACTCTTAATGATTACACATTATACGTTTCTCTAAAATATATGTTGTTCAGTTACGAATGTATAATATTAGATTATACATTTGTATCATTGTATGAAATAGTATCATACTTTATAAAAGTGAATGTTGTGAACTATGTTTGTAATTTTTTTTCAGAAAAAAAAGTGTGACAACATGTATTATGTTATGTGTTACGTATATTTAACGTATTAAATATTAGTTCAATGTATTTTTAACTTATAAGAAAATGTACGTTACAGTAAAAATATAATGTGTTCAAATACAATATCAGTATAGTTTTATTTTTGTTTATATACGTTTAAAAATAAATAAAAGGCAAACTCAATATATACCAAGAATTAGTTTGTATCATTACAGTAGTGTGTTAGAAACTGCTAATCATTTGTCTCAAAAATAAGAAGACATCCATAAAATGTTCATTAACATCTATAAAGTAATCTTGGGAATGTTTAACATTAACCACGAAACTAAGAATTAGTTCTTTCAATGCCAACAATTATAAAACATTGCTACTCTAAAGTAACAATTGCGCTCGCATCAATTTCTTTGATAACACTTTTCCTTGGCCGAGGCGGATCGCCATTATCACTCGTGTACCCTTCATTTGCCTTTTCCACTCCTTAATGACACAGTAATGAAGCATAGTGTGTACGTTGACTTGCAGCATCAAACCCACATGAATGAACTTGCAACCCTTCACTTAATATTTCTGCATAGGCACGCATAAAGACGCCATAGTCCCTGATTTCAAAAAATAAAAAATGAAATAATAATCAGTACATTACTTATAACATTATTATACATGAAAAATAAACTGTAATTTACTTACAAACTATCAGACACTTGTTGTGGGATGTTTTGCACATAGTCAACATCAAATGGGATTTCATTGACAAGACCAGTTTGCTGAGTAATCTTTCCTTTGTACGCTTCAAGTGATGGCCAGTCAGTTCGCTCGGTGTTATCATAAAAGACATTGTCTGACAAGTAAGTAGGCAACATCACTGCAAGCTTTTGTATTTCAATTGGTGGTTCTTTTTTCTTTTTACTTGACAGTGAGTCATACACACGTATCAATCTTTTCTTCAAGACAATCACAACCAATACCCAATGAAATTCTTTACCGTAATTAATTAGAACATATACCTCATCAACCATGTACCATGGTAATCCAGCAGGTATATAGAATCGATGAATTATATTTGCAATAGCATCTTCATTCTTAGCCACCACAATTGATTCTGCATAGTCTTGTTGCGTGGATAGCTCAACTGCCGGTTTCGCTGGATAATATCGAGTATGTTTCTTCTCAACATATGTTTTAAAGAAGCAGTTTGTCATCATATATCTATAATTATCACCCAGCTGAATCTTTGATTTCTCTCTCAAGTGGTAGAAGATCACATCTAAATGCTACAAGTGAAAACAGGGTAACAAAGTAAAAACGATTGAAAGAAATCAGTAGCTTTGATCTTACATGTTAATTAGATGTATGATATACAACTATGCTGGTGTTACATGTTATTATACATGACATGTTGATTAAAGTTGAATAACTGATAATGGAAAATACTGCATGTATGATATGTTATTATACATTGGTTAACATGTATGATAAGTTATGATGTTGTAGAATATTAAGTATCAGCAAAAGAACTTATGATATGGATAACATTTAGAATAAGTTACCTCATCGTTCCATCATGTCTTATGTTCGGACATTAAGTAAAACCAATTCTTGGACTGTGGGTGTGCAACGACAAAGTCCAATTGTTTGTAACCTAATACCGAAGCATTTACTTGATAGTGGTTGCCCGTTTCTTTCTTGGAAAAACATCATTGATTACACATCACAATTACCATTTAGTTTATGATGGCATAGTATTTTTAGAAAAAATAAAATAATACCAAATTTCTTACTTGGAAGAATGAGTTTCCAGTAAGCCTACGACAATCCACTTGGAGTAGTCGATCATCAATTCGTTCGGCAAATCTTGGTTAATGGTGTACCCATCAAAAGCATACTTCAGCTTCTCCTTTTTATCGGAATCGCCCGCATCCTTAGAGCCAGAACCATACTTTGAAATGTACGGTGATCTTAAAACCCTGAACTTCTTTCTTTCCTGTTTGGCAGGTGCTTTTGCTTTTGAGGCTTCAAGCTCCCGAACCTGAGCATCTGGGAAGTCAGGTGGAATTTGACTATCTGAAAGGTCCCATTGGCTTTCGGTCATTTTATTTGAAGCACCAACATCCAATGACTTTATATTCGAAGGTGTTAATAGACCAAATAAAATTATATCTACAGCTACTTGTATTGAATCAGTTATTGTCCCACCAACTTCATCCTACGTGAACACATAAGGATTTGTAATGTATAGATACAATATTTGAATTCATAACTATATTAATGCTTATGACATTTATGCCTAAGGTGAACAATACTTGTTATTACATATTACATTAAACGTAATTCTACATGTCTAATGTTATTCATTCATTTATACAGAACAATTAGTAATGTGGAACAATTATCTTTGCACTGAAAAAACTTGTGCATAACCATCATTTTTAGTACATTTTGTTAATGTCCTTTCACAAAAAAGCATTTTGTAATAGATAATACATAACAAAATTACCATAATCAACATGTTAAAGTTATGACTTATCAGGAAATCATGATCACCCAATGTGCATCAAGTGTAAAACTACTTCTTAAGAGAACGACCGTACAACAATGTTAGAAATCATGATAGCATCAATATTAGAAAAAAATGATATGCACCAGAGAAAAAAATAATACATTCCTGTTTGTTCAAATCCACATAAAAAAATTGATATGCACCAGAGAAATAACTTTAAGTCCCAGTACGTACTTTTACAAGGTCGAACACGTAGATAGATATATTTTGTAAAAATAATAATAATATTAGGGACAAAAAATACCTGCACATTTGTTATATCAGTAGATTCCTATTTTTTCAAATCCACTTCATTACCATCTTCTTTAGCGGTTATATTCACATCCTATATTAAATAACAATTATCGTGTATGAACATTTATTCCAAGTATAAGATAAAAGATTGAGATGAAATTTTACACCCGTGATAAGAAATTTCTATCTGTAATGGGTGCATATGAATATAGAAATCTATCAGTAATAACAAACAATGTCATAGGTGATTCACAAATGATTTTATATCAGTAATAACATAAATATGTATGATGATATTCATAAACTAGATGCTTTATGTTCAAGAAACTGTTTGTATGTTGAATGTACAAGTCTTCTTGATACATTCGATTGAGTGTTTTTTGAAAATTTAACTGCCCTAATATGAAGAAGTTAGAAGAAACTACATGTGTATAGAAATATTTTATAGTAATTAAGCAATATTAGGGACATAAAAATACCGGCAAATCTTCTACATCTGGAATGTTCTTTTTTTCCAATCCTTCATCGCTACCTTTTTCTTCATATGACATAATCTCATCCTATTATTTATGTGATAATTATCATCATCCAATTTGCATGAAGACAAAAATTTGTAGTTATTAAGACAACTGTTAAACAATGTGCAAAATATTGAAAGTGTCAAGATCCATACAACTTTATATTCAGCCGATAAGGTTAATATCCTTTTTTCAACCAATAATAGAAGCTACATTTATATAGACATATATTTTAGGAAAAAAATAATTTGATGTACAGAAAGATACCTCAAAAGCTTTAAAAATCAGAACAGTCCTCATTTTCAAAATCATCCTCACGACCTGCCTCTTTATCGGCCACAATCACATCCTAAATTAAATAACAATTAGCTTTAATGAACAGTTATTCATAAACCTATTTTAGGTGATTCTATAATGATGTTATTTAAGTAATTGTAAATGACATGCATATTTATGAAGATATTCATAAATAACATGTATTTTGCTAAAGGAAAAAATAGTAGGTTTAATGTATAACTGATCATTATACATTCAAATTAATGTACGATGAAAAATTAAACTGCCCAAATTTAGTACATAACAACTATTAGGGAAAAAAAATACCAACAACTGTTGCTCTTCAAGAATGTGCTACTTATTAGATTCTTCATCACGAGACTCTTCCATATTATTGAGTGATCCCTTATCATAATCTTCATGCTGTATTAAAAAGAAACAACATTTGGTTTTGATACGGTAATTATGTAGATTTATAGTAAACGAACAACATAATTGACAAAAAAGTACCTGTATATCCTCCTTATGTGGACTCTCCTGTTTCTTGAATTCGTCTTCTTGACTTTGTTGTTGTTCATCAATTTTGTCTTCCTATATAACACGAATAATCTGAATGTATGAACATTTCATCAACGTTAGACAAAATATAATGAAATTAAATTGTTATACCTGTGATTGCTTATTTTCTTCATTCTTCAATTTCATTGACGACCTCAGCAGGTATTTTTGATATTAGTGTAACTAGTTCAGCTATCTTTTCAGCAAACTTATAACGTAATGAAAAAAAAAGTTAGTAGAAACACATCATGCTATTAAAAAAAAATGTATGATAAAGAAAGTAAACTTACACATTTGTTGATGTAATTCTTTATTTTATCCCCATCTAAACTTGATTTAGAAGACCCTTCAGGCTGTGTGGAAGATGAAGGAACAAACTTGTGCTAGTGACTCTGAGGAGACACACCAATTTCTCCATGATGATGATGTTGAAATTCAGACACACCAATTTCTCCCTTGTTTGCTGCATCCTTTTGCGTTTCACTAAACAAACCAGACACATAATGTACTGGATGATCACGTCCAGATGTATCATTATCCATCACCGCTTGACTATCTTGCTGGAATATCGCAGTTTTTCTTTTCTTCAAAGGCTGGTCAGGTGATACAGGCGAAGCAAAACCAACCTTTATGAGGATTTCCCGCGGTTCTATAGTGCTGAAATCACCAAATTCTTCAACAATGGTATCGACACGCTGTTGAACTTCATCTGCTGTCCTTTTCAAATTTATAGAAACAGATGTTGAAACATAAGTTGTTGGATCAAATGTCTCAAAATCTTTTGAAAAGGACAAATCCAACCTACTAACTTCTTCGGTTATTGGTTGTATATTCTTGTATGAATGCTGGAAAGAATAATTTCAAAATAAAATATTTGCACATAAATAAAATGACTTGAACAAACAAAATAAGTACAAAGTTAAACAATTACCTTACTGAACATGCCAGACATAAAAGATTCTTACTTAGGCCTTATACACTCCACCGACCAGTTTAGTATTCTGGGAATAATGTTTCTCTAACGGACAACAGTTTTTGATTCTACCTCAGAGCAACACTCAAACATCCAAACATTTAGAATGTGCGGCATTCCACCCAATGAACATAACTGCTTTGCAATATTAAAATCATGCTGCCAGGAACTCATTAACTTTTCAAATGTGACCTTCCCCCATGGAAAGTGAATGTATCAATCTTCCTCAAAAATCTGAAAGAATGTACTGACCGTCCTCGACCATCTGAAAGTGCGCAACACTGATTGGTGCTTCCTTATGCTGAGAAAATATGAATGTATGAACAAAGAACAACATCGCCAGGTTCATAGCATCTTCAGCGTTATCGAAGTTTCCCATCTGCACTCGTGTTATCAATTTTGACTAAGTTATTTCTCCTTTATTGTCAGGAAAATACCTCGACATCAACGCTGATTTTGATGATGAAGTATACATATAATCATCAATATTACCGATACACTTAAGACCAGTGATAATGGCAAATTCAAGCATTGTGAATTTGAGGATTTCCCCTTGTACCCAAACATGAAGCTTGTCCTTATTATCCTGCTGAATTTCATGCATGAGTAGGCATTTTGAAATCTGTCCTATCCAGTTGCACCGTGGCAAATCTAAAAATATGCCAAAAATCGTATTTCTAAATGCTCCTAAAATATCCTCTTCAAAATATTTCTTTATCTCTTCCCTGAAAGCACATTTACATAAGCTCCCCATATGCAATGGGTGTGGTGGGACTTTGTCAATTCGGTATTTCATGCCCTGAAAAAAAAAACATAATTAGCTAACAGTTACAAATTGTATGAGGGTCATTTATACTTTCAAAACATAAATCAGATCAACATTAAACAATTGTTAGTCATGTATGAGGGTAACTTATACATTTATAAATAAACTGTTTAAATGTATAATAAATACAGTCCAATATATACACTACAGTAACACATGTATGAGGTTAACTTATACATCTCAAAATTAATATAAACTGTTAGACATGTATGATGGTTACTTATTCAATAACTAAATCAGACCCACATTAAACAACTGTTAGTCATGTATGAGGGTTATTTATACATTTACAAGTAAATTATTTAAATTTATAATAAATTCAGTCCAATATATACACTACAGTAACACATGTATGAGGTTAACTTATACATCTAAAATTAATATAAGCTGTTAGACATGTATGATGGTTACTTATTCATTAACAAATCACTTGCGTTAATGTATAATAAAATCCAACCCTAACCATTCTATAGATACACATGTATGATTGTTACTTATACATCTAAAAACTTCTTATTATACTAAAAAAAAACTACATCTAAACATGTATGAGGGTAACTTATACACAAAAAAATTTCAAAGAGTACCATAATTAAACAACATATGCAAATGTATGATGGTTATGTATACATCTAACAATTTATATCAGACCAAAACATAAACAACAATTACACATGTATGAAGGTAACTTATACATGTCAAAAATTAATATCAGCTTTATTAGAATGTATAACCTTTAGAATAATATTTCAGAACAACTACATTATACATTTCTGTGATGAAAAACTAATGTATCGTGTCTTATTATACATATGTCAAATTATACATACACTCATAATAAATACTTTCGGAAAACGTGGTCGGCCGGAATCATCAAATTTCTGTATACTTGCTTTAGAAGTAGACTTCTTCGATTTAGAAGCGGCCTTATCCCTCAATTTCTTCATTGTAACGGATTTCTGTGCTTTGAACGATTCGCTGCCCAATCAGGATCCTGTTCATCAAATGTAGCAGGAACAAATCCAAGTATAATATCTTCTACATTTGTATCTAACTGAGTAATTCCTAAACTAAAACTTGGAGGATAATTCATTACCAATTAACACTACTTTAACTTAACAATATTGTTAAATCGAACTACAAAATAAGAAAATCAAAGATCTAACTTGTACCATATGAAAAATAACAAAAAAACGAACTGCTTAACTTGAATATGATTGAACAATACTATAATTTGAACATGCAAAAAAACCAAAAACGAAAAATTGGTAAAGTTGAACAAAAACAAATTCAAAAAATTAATGAAGTACATTATTAAAAATAATTAAATCTTGAATAACTTACAATGTGATAACCACAAGGTAGAGGTTACTTCAACTATTCCGTAAAAGAGGGGTTTCAAAAATGGAGTAAAAATCGGCTTGATAATGGGAGCATTAGGGAGTAAAAGACAGAAGCCAAAACCGGGTTTAACATGTATAATATTGAGGAGAGAGAAATTACCAAATAAAGGGATTTTTGTAATTATTTTGGGATTTATGTAAATACTTTACCAATTGGGGATTTTATGTAATTATGTAACTTTAATTTGTGTATATATGTAATTTTTAGATTAGGAAAAGAGAATGGGCTTAGCCCATCTGCAAGTCTTAAAAAGGAATGATTAATAAGGGAATAAGATGGAAAAGGGGAAAAAAATCGTATATAGCAATTATTAGATAGGAATTACAACTTATAGCATAACTTTCATTTTTTTCAAGTTATAGCAAATTTTATAAAAAAAATAAAAACATTTTTTTCTTTTTTTTTAAAATACAAAAAATTAATTACTGAAAAGGAAAATAAAGATTTAATACAACTAATATGCAATAATCCTTCCTTGGATATAGTTATCCTTAATTATTGATATCAATCCACCCCAAATCCCTCTAACTGTTTTTCTTTTCTCCTATTTTAATGCTACCATCAAGAATTTTCATCTTCATACACTACCTTTTTTTTATACACCATTTAGTTGTTCTAGTCACAAATTGGTATCACCTAAATTTATACACTACCTTCTTTATGAATTTTGATTGCAACGAGGAACCACTACAAACACTCAACAACAACTACCAATCGCCAAATTAAGACCTTTCAACTGGTAAAGATCCTCCACAGAAGTATGGTTATTGCTCCCTTGGGGACAGTTCCATAAATTGGTATCACCTAAATTTAATATCGCAATCCATAAATATCAATTTATATATCTATTTCATACAAATGTGACATGTAAGAAAACACTTTATAAACTGATTCCATTCAATTTATAATCTTAAGTATATCTTCTTAATTGAATATCACAATCACATTATACTCATTTCATATAAATATAACATGTAAGAAACTATTTTATAAACCTTGAATGTAATATTGATATTATACAAGTTTCATATATGAAATAATTCAAAAAATACAAGTTTGTATATTTATTTCATACACTAAAATAAATAATAACGTATAATATTTGGTGAAAGTCGATTTCTATACCAACTTCTGAAATCATTATACTTATTTCATACTAATTTTATACAAAATTCATACATGAAACAGTTTAATAAGTATATACAAGATAATTTTCACTATATTATTCTTATGAAAGATTACGATCTATATTTAAATCCCTATTTATGTTGTTACCAACACAAACTGATTGTTCAATATTTTTTCTCTAATATCTATTGACATATATTTTATTATTATTATTATATACAATGAGTATTTAATAAAGAAATTGACAATACTCCTTATATCATATTATTTTTAAAGAACAAAAGGAAAAATAGAAGAAAGAGAATTTCTGATGAAGGAGAACAAATCGTTGGTTGAATAATGATTCACAATAGAACAAATCGTTGGTTGAATATTCAAAAACTTCTACGCGAATGAGTAGAATCAAATTTTGGTTTAGACATGATTCACAATGGAGAATGAAAAAAACAAATATATCAATTTTATGTTTTTTGGAAAGAAGATGAATATTATCTTAAACCCACTTTTTTCAATGAAGAAGATGAATATTCTATGAAACTCATTTTTTTTCAATCTTGTATTTTCAAGGGAAGAGTATGCATATTATATGAGTAAGTTAATGGAATCAGAATTTTCAATAAATTTTTGAAAGGTTGAGTATTAGAATGGAGAAAGAGAATATATATATATATATATATTTACCATAATTATCAATACATAATTTAAGGGAAATATTGATTACAACTCTATAAATATGGAACTGATTTTAAATTATATAATTAAAAATGAATTTTAAAAATATAATTAAAATAATATATCTTTTAATAAGTTGCTATAACTTGTAACTAAATTGCTATTAATGCAATTATCTAAAAGTGTTGCTAAAATTTATTATTTTAGATCTAATAATACTATAGGGGATAATTTTCTCATGGAAAAGTGACTATCAGCTTCACGTGTAAGGCAGAAAAGGGGGAAACAGAAAGAAAGCTTCAAACAACAACTTCCTACATGAAGAAAACACCAAGGAAATTATTATTTTTTCTCTTGCATTTTCTGGAGAGCACGAAGTGGCCTCATCAAGTGCGACAATAGTTAAAAGAGAAGTAGAAAAAATGAGGTAAATTTCTTAACTTGGTCCATAAACTTGACTCGTCTAATTTATAACTTATTTTGGGGTAGAAAGTTTAAGAATCAAGGGTTAAAGTGATAGAGAAATCTTTAAATTCTCACGAAAGGAGCGAGAATAATAGACGATTGAATTGTAACTTTTATACTTTCGGGTTTGAGATTAAGGTAAACCCTTTCCTACATCTTTATTTTGATTTTGGGTATGAAATTCGATGAATTGGAAAATACCATGAAACTCTGAGGGCTGGGTAGTCTGATTGTATCATGATAACCTAAAATAAGGATATTAACTTAAGAATGGATATGATGTGATTATAGGTTTAATCCAAGAAAGTGATACGAATCGTTCGGGGTGACAAATTTGATATTTCAACAAGAGTACTGTGAGTAGTAATCTTACCATGATTTATGTTTGTTAACTTGCATATTTTATACTTGATTTTGATGAAATAATGAGTTACGAAATGCTTTGAAATTGCATGTGGGGCAAGTCCTTTACTTGATATGATATTGAAATTGTTATTTGAGATATGATATTATTACTCTGGATAGTCTTCACTTACATGAGAAATATGTATTTTGACATGTGTTTTTATTCAAGTTTACATGTAACATGATTTGATATGAACTTTAAATGATATGTACTATTCTGAAAATGCTTTCATACGAATATCCTATTATATACAAAGAATTTATAAATGAGAGTAGATCTTGATTTGAATACCGTAGCTAACGGCGGGATCGTTAAAACTGGTGCACCTTGTATTTACTGATGACTGTTATAGCCCTCGCTAATGGGAAGGTAGAACTAGCATACTGATACTGATATGATATTTGACTACTTTATGATGGGTCCACTGTTATGGGTTATTCTTGATGAAGAAGAATGTCACACTGATTACATGATTCATTCTTGAAAACCTCCCAAATATGTAATATTTGATATGATACGATGCTTTTTAAGTTTATTACTGAACTATTGGTTCACTTGGCTTACATGAAACAATGATATTGTTTATTGTTACTGTTTTCTGAAAGAGTATTATTTCATGATGTTTTATGACTTGTCCCCATTTAAACGGTTGTGTTTAAGTGTTATTACTCACTGAGCTAGCGTCTCACTCCTCGCTATTATTTTTCAGAGAACACAGGTGACAGTGAGGATTGCGTTGGCTAGAGGATTCGAGTAGCATATTCCTGATGAGCCCCGCAATTGTTCGCGTGAGCTATAGTTTATTTATTCGTTATGTTTCTTTTTCTTGAAAACTCTTAGTTTGCTTCATAGTCATGTCTTTAGGGCTTGAGTATTCTTTCATTATTTTAGATTTGTGGAGTATTTGACTTCCTCTTATTTTTGGAGATGAATTTCATATTGTTAGTTGGTGGTATTGGTGTATTGTTGATGATCTATGGTGAATTGTGTTGGTGTTTGTGTGGTGGTTGTGTTGTTGGGTTGTTTTGTTGTTGAATTGAGACAAAAAAATTTCTTGTTAGGCCCAAAAATAGGGGAAACTCTGTCCAATTTTCTGTAGAATTCTGACGAGGCTTGCTTTGGAGTCCTAAACTCCTTAGCGCCGATAAGGATCCTATGCTGGGTCGTGACATATAATTAATTATGTTTTCTTTAAAATAAATTTCAGTATTTTTAAGTTCCTTAATTGGTCAAATAATTGGATAAATTTTAAAGGAATAAGTTATTTATGGAAAGCAAGTTTAGCAGGAAAATTAGCAAATATCAAATAAATATAAGTGATTTGATATTATATAAATTGACATGATAAATTATGATAATTACAAATCAATATTTTTATGAGCTTGTGAGCATATGAATCTTCGTTATAGATATATCTCTTTTGATATTTGTTAATTTTCATTCATTATTTTGTGTGTCACAATTTTATGTTAGTTAAATGTGATGACTTAAATTTAGTAAAAAATTCAAGAAAAATCTTAAATTCATTAAGATATATCCCAAAAATCAATTTCGTTCTTTCTATACGTATTATGCTTACAAAAATTAATTCTTAATTAACCAAATATGAAATTTCTACGGCAATTCGATATTGACGAATGACACTACTTCAATTTCAACACTCTATTATACCATTCAGTAGATTCTACTTTTAGTATTTCTAATGCATGTTTGATTCTAATATTATTTTCGAAGACCTCATACTAAATATCAATTAATATGAATATTATATTAAAATTTTCATATTAATTATTATTGTTTTAAAGAAATGTAAAAAGTCTAGAGTTGATAAGTAAAAGTAAAGATAGAAAATACTCCTCCGTTAGCAATACTTATCCATGTTATTTTTCTTCGTCCATCTTTATTTGTCCACTTTTTTATTTTTGAGATGTTAAATAATATTTATCCAGTTTATAAAATCAATGGATAATTTACTTATTTTTATCCATTTTACCATTAACATTAAATATGATTCATTACCTAACACATTTTTTAAAATATTAAATCTATTATATTCAAAGGGTAATATGATAAAATTACCCCCCATCATTTATTATTTCTTAATTCATGCGTCAATAGAAAAGTAGTGAAGTAAAGATGAGTGGAGAAAGTGCTAAAGATAGTGTCCAACAATATTTGCCCAGTTTAGAAAATCAATGCATAATTTATCTATTTTGATCCATTGTACCCTTAGTTATTAATTATAGTCGTTATACAATGCATTTTCGGCATTAAATTAATTGCACTCAAAAAGTAATTTAGTAGCCAAATTAACTCTATTATTTATTGTTATATCATATGTGTATCAAGTTAATAATGAACAATTATTATTGGACAAAGTGATTTGAATTTTTTACACTTAATTATAAATCTAGATAAAATTATTTAATTTTAAATAATCAAACGTTATATGTGTGAGACTTACTATATTAAAAGTGTGAAGGGCCTTAGAAATATTGTTTGAACTTTTTGCCCTTCATTAAAAGACTTCACTTTAGATAAAATAGTCTTTTCATTATTTTTTATTATTTTAATAATATTAAATATTAACTATAATAAAAAATAAAATCCTTTCCTAACAAAAATAGGACACCTTTTCCAATGTCCAAATAAAATTTGACAGAAATATTTCCTTGCTAAAATAGGACTAGTCGAGATTTAAAATTATACTTTATACAAGTTATTTTCTTGAATTAAATATCACAATTAGAATATCTTATATTACATATTTTCTCAGTTCTTCTTCTTTTCATGTTCTTCTCCGTTTCACGTCCTTCCTTTTCAATTGGCTTCAATTACATACCTTTTTAATTGATATATATACTAAAAACTATTAGATAGTAGCATATAATTGTTTGTCGAGACTTGAGTCTAGAATTGGTTAAGCGTGAAGTGTCTAAAATTAATTGTGATTAGGGTTACTGTTCACGGCCGGGGTAAAAATCGAACCAAATCGATTAAATAAAAAATTGATTATTTGTTTTGTCAAAACTTCAAAAGTTATTTATTATAAATACCCTGTAACTGATAGGAAAAGAGAAAAAGAAGACAAAAATCTATGGTCTGATGATGTAGGTTATGTTTCTCATACTTTAAGATTTTGGTTATAAAGTTGGCTTTCTTTATAAATTTTTTGCTTTTGAGGCTTTCTTTATTTTCAAGTCATTATTTTGTGTAGCGTAAATATCGCTGATAATTCCACGAGTATAAATATTTATCTTTATGATAGTTAACTTTTTGATTGCAATTTTATTGTTTAATCGAATTAATTATTGGCTCAATTCATTAGATTTTAACATTTTCTCTTTACGGTCCAAGTTTTGATATATTCTATTTTTTGTTCTGTTGTCTAAGAATTGATCAATTAGTAGTTGAACCTAATTTAAGTTTTTAAATTTTTGAATACTATATTTACCTCCACTCTTACTTTGTGATAGTTAAATAGTTAGCGTTTGCCTCTATTCTCATGATGAGATCACTACTACATATTAACCTAATAAAGAATTTATTTGCCCACCTTGGTTTGAGTGAAATCTTTTCATTGTTTCTCTCCTGAATAAATCTGAATAGAGCTAATATCACATATTTTAAAGTTCAATATTATTTGTGTGGTATTAGTATAAATTTTTAGCTTTGTGATATTTCACTTTATGATTGCAATTTTGTTTGTCTAATAGAATTGATTACTGATTCAAATTTTCAGGTTTAAACTATTGTTCGTCATGATCAAATCTCGATCTCTCCTCAACAAGTATGAGTAAAGCTAATTTCGCATATCTTTAAGTTCATGAATTTGTTTGAGTGTAGATGTCGATGGTAGTTCTATAAATATAATATTGTTGCTTTTGCCTTTGTTGTGTTTTTAGGTCTTGTGTATTAGTATCATAGCCAAGGACAGATAGAAGTAGGAATTTTCTTTCTTTTATGTTAATCTATTTTTTATTAGCCATGCAAAGATAGAAAGCATTACTGAGATTCCTTTCATAATCCTTGAGACAAAAAGAGCTAACTCTTAATTAGGAGAGTTGAACACATCCAATGGAGATCAATAGAAAAGTAACAAAGCCAAATATATGATGTTTTTGGATTTTACAAGCAAGAAAAGACAATCTTCTTTTTTCATTAATTTAATGGAGAAATGGATGATTAACATCCATATTACATATCGGTTGGTAGAAAAATTTCATGGTATGCCTTCTTTCTCCTCCACTCAACGATAATTCATATTACTCCTATTGAGAGTCATTTAGAGAGATTATGTGTGCATGGGATAATGTTATCTTATGGGTCTCTAATTTATTAGGTGCCCTATTTTGATTCCTTAATTAATGATTTTTTCTATCAAATTACCCATCAACCAACATGATATAAATTTAGTACGAAACTTATTCATAAGATATTCTACCTTATTCCGTGTATCAAATGATAAAGGATGAACGACAACAATGACAAGTAATAAGGTGAAGTTCTAGATGTGCATGGAACAACTTGAACAAGAGGATAGAGATGTAAGAAAATAGTTTGATCATCCTAAAAGGACATTCCAGTCATAGACTAAAACATTGTTCAAAACACATAGCAAATGTGATATGCTCTTGAGTAATCTTTGTGAAAAATTCAATTGATCCTTAATAACTTGATCTTTTTTATTATTTAATGGCTTAGGCATTATAATTATTTATACTTCTTTAATTTGCATGTTCATTATGCAAGATCCAAAGCAATTATAGTAGCTATGCTTGAAATGGTAAAGACCAATCTTATGGAAATGTTGTATAACAAGGAGTGGAGTGGTAAATATCAAGGAGTTATCGGTTTAAAAATTTTAAAAATTAACAAGATAGGGTTGTAAATATGTTAACTTGCAAATCTGAATTATTATATTTAATACAAAACAAGATATTTCATTTTTTTTTGTTATTGAAATCAAAGAACAAAATACTATATTTTCGTTAAAGTCAATTGCCATTTTTCAATAATTTATTCTTCTTCCATATATTTTGTAGAGATTAACGACTTGACATGATGTACAAGTGCAACACATGTATTCTAAACTAGTACTTTGAGAAAATTGAACAAATAAATAGGTCAATATATTAAAGCACTGTCATTTTTTAAATAATTATACTCAATATTTTTATTTTGCTTATTAAGTAACAGAGGCAGACTTAAAGTTTATGGGTTTTCCATGTTAGAAAAAAATTGAAATCAAAGAACAAAATACTGTATTTTGGTTAAAGTCAATTGCAATTTTTCAATAATTTATTCATATTCTATACATTTTATAGTTATTAACGACTTGACATGATGTACACATGCAACACACGTATTCTAAACTAGTACTTAGAAAAAAGTTGAACAAATAAATAGGTCAATCTATTGAAGCACTGTCATCTTTTTAAATAATTATGCTCAATATTTTTATTTTGCTTATTAAGTAACAGAGGTGGACTTAAAGTTTATGGGTTTCCCATGTTAGATAAAAATAATATCAAATAGTAACTAAGGGGATTTGAACCCACAACCAAGAAGTCAATAAAACTTTTACAAGGTCCTCTATTCCACTAGATCAATAATAGACTTTGTTTGTAGGTTTCCAACTTAAATTTTTTTATATTTTTACTAGATTTCTCTATATAAATACTAGATCGCACGAAAGTTACTAAATTTTTTAAAACCCCCAACTAGGCCTCTAGATCTGTTCCCGTAAGTAGATATACATATTTAATAAAATTTTTGACACAACGGTATCCCATGAAATGCTGTCGAGAAAAAGGTATACCCGCCCCTATATTTCACTGTCCTTTAGGCAAAGCAGTGAAGGTTACACTGCATGGTTGAGTTGGATATTCTTATTAGAGTATTTCCTTTTAGAAAAAACAAAGAAGACATTTTAATTTATAAAAAAAAATTCATATTAAAGAGATTTAATTATTTTTATGTATAAACAATTAGGAGTATGTTTTTTTCTTTCTATTACCTTATTAAGTTAAATGAACTGTCTTCATTCTTTCTATTCTATTACCTTATTAAGTTAAATGAATTGTCTTCATAACATGTCTTTTTTTTGGTGAAAGGATAATGATTTCATTAATCATCAATGAGGAGGGGGTGGGTTGGTGCTCCTATCAGTTGTAGGAGCCAAAATAAAAGTGCTCAGGACCACATCTCGGCCCTGTAGGTTAATCTTTGAATGTTTCACAATACGTTTAAAGGTTTTTCCTGAGCAGTCATTCATAACTAAATTAACAACAAAAGGGGGAACATTTGCAACAACAACAGGGTGCTCCAAAAACTCCATCTTGGTTCCTTCCTTTGCTAAGCAATCAACTACTGCATTCTGTTCCCTATATATCTGTATTGGGGTTGCTGCTCCCAGCTCCGCTAGTAATGTCCTGCACTCAGAGATAATATTATGGTAAAGAGGGTGATCATTAGCTAAGATGTGAATAGCCACAACTGAGTCTATTTCAATGTCGAAAAAGATGATGTTGTGATCTTTGGGCCTGGGTTAGCCATGGATAATCTATCGGTATTAAGCTTGATGCATCTGGTAGTAGAGGGTTCCACTTGATGCTGATAGTATCTGTGGTAGTAGTACTATGGGTATTCTTGTCCTTAGCCAGAAGAGTGAATTCTGTGGTTGCAATAATTACCTCATCAGTCATGGTGATATTGTGGTTATTTTTAAAAAGGTTATCATTTCTTGTTAGCCAGATGACCCATAAGCAATAAGGGAACAAGGTGTCCCAAGTAAACCAGGATTTGAAATTTTCCCCTTCAAGTTAATCCACATTTCATGCCAATTAGAGGCATTAATGGAGTCCAAGGAAAGAAGGGTTTGAACAGGCTTTTGTTAACTATTTTGATCCAAAATTATGAAGCATTGTGACACTGGAAGAAAATATGGTTGATGTCTTCACTATTGTTAATGCCTATGTGGTTAAGATAGCTGCTGGTAGGGAGCCTATTATGTATCAACAACCAAAGAAAGGTTTTATTTTTGTTGGGGGTGTTAGTCCTTCATAAAAGTTGGAAGTTCTTGTCTTGTGAAGGAACAAAATTGATACTCCTAAGACAAGAGTACATGCTACCAGTGGTGAATATAGAATTGGGGCTACAGTTCCAAATAGCTTTGTCTTCATCATTGCAGTTGGGTGTAAAGGGGGTGCTAAGGATAATGTCTTTAACGACATTAGAGATTTCAAAAGAAAGTTTTGTAAAATTACAGTTGCCATTGTTGTACACTTCCTTAACAGTGATGTTGGCTTCTTGGTTGTTAATGAGGCCTTGAATGATACTTCTGAGGCTGCCTAAATGAGGGATTCAGATTTCTTCCATGAAGTTTACTCTGTCCCGTTTACCCACCCTCCACCTGACACCTTTAGGGCAGTCTTTCCACCCTTGTATGAATGTTATGCCAGTTCTGGAAGTGATTTTCCTGGTGGAAAAGGGTCCATGATATTTGTAGTATTTTGCAAAAAAGACTTAGCCCCAAATACTACTAGGGTTATGGAATAGTCTGCATGCCAAGCTTGCATGAATGACCCTATTTCTAAGCTCACTCTTGTGGAGGCCAAGGCCACCCTACTTCATAGTAGTGATAAGGACATCCTGGCTAAGCATGTGGATTTTTTTATTTTACACACAACTACCCTAAATAAAATTCTTTTGGATTTTGTTAAAGGATTCAGTGACTTTGCTAGGGATTTTGATGTAATGCATGACATGAGTAGGCATGACACTGAGGGTAGACTTGGCAAGAATAGTCCTTTCAGTCATGTTAAGGAACTTGGTTTTCCACCCTGCTAGCCTAGTGTTCATGTTGCCAATTATGAACTGAAAGACACTATTTTTAGGCTTTTTGTTAAAAATGGGATAACCAAGGTATTTCCTAAAGTTTGAACTAGTTTGGATGTTTAGAGTCTGGGAGTACATGGTGGAGTGAGAAGATAAACAGTTTTTAAAGTAGATTACTTTGGACTTGTTATGATTAGCGGTTTGTCCAGATAGGTGATTGAAGGTTTTGAGGATGTTGACAATGGTATGGAAGTTAGTAGCATTGGCTCTAGCAAGAAGAGTGAGATAATCAGCAAAGAAAAGGTAAGAGAGTTTTGGGCCACTAGTAGAGGTACTTATGGGGGTCTAATTTTTGGCTCTAACTTCTGCCTCAATGCCCCTAGACAGTCTCTCCATGAACATGATGAATATGTAAGGGGACATAGGGTCCTCCTACCTAATGCCTCTAGAGGGGTTAAAGAAGGTGGTCTTTCTTCTATTAATCGGGACAACTATGGAAGAGAAAGACATATAGGATAAGATGAGATTGGTAAGATTGGGTGGAAATCCAAAGAGTTGGAGAGTATCCTTTATGAATGACCATTCTAGCTTGTCAAAAGTTTTTCAAGGTCAATCTTAGAGATCACATTGGCATGCTTGCCCTTCATTCTTCCAAAATAAGTGATATACTCTTGGATGATGATGGCATGATCAGAGGCCCTCCTGTTATCCAGGAAGATAGGATGAGTGGGACCTATGATTGATTTGAGAAGGGGATTGATTCTATTAATAATGATCTTTGTTACAATCTTATAACTATTGTTGCACAGCCTAATAGGTCTGTAATTTTTTAGGCTAGAGGCATTCCTACACTTTGGTATGAGGCAAAGGAGAGTGTTGTTATTTTTAGAAGGCATAGTCCACTTTAGAAAAGACTTTTCTACAAAAGAAGATAGTTTTTGGACCAACTTCAGTCTAAAATTTTTGAAAAAAAGGGTGGAGGCCATCAGGTCCAGGGGTTTTCAAGGGATTGAAGGACTTGATGGCTAGTAAAACCCCAGTGTCCTTCAAGGGGCTGTTAAAGTAGCTCTCATCTCAGCAGTGATCATATTGATAGGGAGAGTGGGAATAAAATGATTATTAGGGCATTGAACTTGACTGATGGTATACAAATTAGTGAAGTGTTAGAGCACATGAGAAGTAACAATGTCCTCTCTCTATATACATTGACCATATCATCATGAAGCTCATTAATACTATTTCTTCTTCTTCTTCTTCTATTTATGGTAGAGGCATGAAAGAAGGATGTGTTGGAATCCCTTTTTGTGAGCCAAGTGATTCTGGACTTAGTTTTCCAGAAATCCTCCTTACATTTCAGAAGAGCTTCATAGTCATAAAGGAGATCATTTTCTAACTTCTGAAGGAAAGTACTAGTGTGGTAGTTTATAGATTTTTGAATGCCTCTGAGTTTGGTGAAGATGTTTCCAATGTCACACCCCTTTTTCGCCCGAGGGACGAGTCGAAGGGTTTTTTCAATTAAAGTGACGGTTTTGAATAGAGATTATTTTATTTACTATTTTCAGAGTCGCCACTTGGAATTGAGTTATGGTGTTCCAAGTCACCTTATTGTATCCCTAATCAAAAGAAAATGACTCTTTGTTGGTCTGTGAAAACAGAAGACTGGGTAAGGAATTCTGTTGACCGAGGAGAAGGTGTGAGGCACCCCTCGAATCCCGTGGTTCTAGCACAGTCGCTTTTATTGACTTATCCTGACTTAAATTATTTTAAAAAATTATGTTAAGGCCTAAAATCGCTCATTTTAAATTATATCAAAAATGTCTGCCTACACTTCTTATGTTAAATAAATTGGTGAAAATTAAATTAATTAAAAAAATATTTGTCAAGGTGCATTTTTGCATCCTTGAATTTTTTAAAATGTCTCAGAAAGATGCGTACGCCGCATTCTTAATTGAGACGAATATTTAAACATGCCTAAAATTTGCCTAGCGTTAAAGGCGTTTGCTTCATCTTTCGTAAACTCAAGATAATTTTTACTCTTTTTACTCTTTATTTTGCAATGAGTTTTGAATTATTTTGCAACTAGCCTCACTCCCTTATCAATAGGTCTTTCCTCTCTTTGATTTATCATTTATGACGGATCTTAGAGAAATCCGGGATCCATTTCACTTATTTTATGATTGATTGATTAATTAGATCGTAAGAATGCATTTAGTCTAAAGGGTGAATAAAACATATTAAGATAAACACTTATTGTAATTTTAACATTCACCCAGAACTTTAAAATAAATATTTTATAAAATGTTTAATATTCAAAATAAATTATCAAATAAGAAAATTAACCAAAATCTCGAATTCTAAGTATAAAAATATAGAATAACCAAACTACTGTCAATGGCTATCGGAGAATTTTTTGTTGACTTTTATTAGAATTTTTCCTTGAGAAAACCAAAATATATATATATATATATAGTCTATATCAAACATTTTGACCACCCATTATGTCACTAGTATATTCATTTTAAAGGATCCACGTTACATCTTTATTTATTAACTTTATTCTAATATTAATAATAATAATTATTATAATAATAAAATAAATTTGGTTTCTCAACTAAAAAAACAAAGCTAACATTAATTTTTTATATTAACAAAGCAAAGTAGAATTTTGTGTGTTCAGTAGTGTGTACATATTTATCTCAAAACAGAAATGGAGGCAATGTGTGTAGCGTAAAAAAAAGGAGAAAAAAAAAAGTATGAAAGTATATATTTGTAAATTGGCTTATGTGAATGTGCACGTTGCTATATGCAAGTTTCCCCTTTGTATTGTGTTACCAGGTATTCTCACTATGCATGTGCATTCATTTTTTATTTTTTCTACTTTTTTTTTTATATAACTTTAACATACAACGTTTTAACATTCAACATATCTATATACAAATACATCAAGCATTCTGTAACTTGATTATATAACATGCAATAATATAAAATATACATAGACCACTTGAATATTTCATTCATGCTTGTCATAGGAGATTTACAACTTTAACAGAAATAGGATCAAAACAGAACCTGTATGCCAACTTAATTGAATACAAAAGCAAGAAGTTATCACCAGAAACTTCAACAGAACTTTAACTTCAACTTTTTCTTTTCTCTCTTTAGTTTGATTTTTTTATTCTATTTTTTTTTACGCTGTCTTCTTTTTCTTTCTCTCCGTGTCTGTTTTTCTTCTCTTTTGTGTGTGTATGTTTGTAATATATATATATATTGTGTTGTGTGCATGTGTAGTGTTGTGTTGTTGTGGGTGTAGTTGCTGGGGACGTGGGGAGATTTTGAGGGAAATGGGGAATGTGGGGGGGGGTTAGGGTAGGTTTTAAGATTCCCTTTTTTTTAAATTTTTTTTTTTTGTATTATATATATATATATATATATTTATTTTTTATTTTAATAAATAAAATAAAATAATATCCTAAAATTAACTTCATTTAATTATTTTAAACATAAAATAATAGTCAAAATAATATATGATTAAATATAAATATAAATATTTAATATCAATAAACAAGTTAAAATTTTAGGGAGAATCAAAAATCATGTGTCTACATTTTTGCCCCTCTTTGTGTGAAATCTCGAAGAGTTTTCATACAAAGAAGTAGACAAGATATGATTTTTGACTCTCCAATTATTTGAAAGGTAAAAATAAAAATAAAAATAAAAAGACAAATATGACCGAGTCCTGTTTTTGAACATCCTACCTATCCCGGGTTATAAGGGAATCAGGTCATGAGTAGTTCAAAAGGTAATTTGGTTAGAGAAAAAGTTAAAGTCGAGTGAGATTCCGTCGAGTTTCCGGTTGACGACTTCTGCTTTTACATTCAACTAACTAATAAAAAATGAAAAAAAAATACAAGTAAAAATTGCAATCTTCAGAATCTTGATTCAAATCTTCATGATTTGAACTTGAAAATTTGCCCTATTCTTCATGCGGGCTTCTGAACTTTCTTTTTCCTCACCCTGTTCTTCAGGCGGGCTCCTGGATTTATAATTTCTTCACCCTGTTCTTCAGGCGGGCTCCTGAACTTTCTTTTTCTTCACCCTGTTCTTCAGGCGGGCTCCTGGATTTATAATTTCTTCACCCTGTTCTTCAGGCGGGCTCCTGACTTGCAACTTTTCTGCACCCTGTTCTTCAGGCGGGCTCCTGACTTGCAACTTTTCTGCACCCTGTTCTTCAGGCGGGCTCCTGGATTTATAATTTCTTCACCCTGTTCTTCAGGCGGGCTCCTGACTTGCAACTTTTCTGCACCCTGTTCTTCAGGCGGGCTCCTGAACTTTTTTTTTTCTCTTCACCCTGTTCTTCAGGCGGGATCCTGGACTTACAATTCTTCACCCTGTTCTTCAGGCGGGCTCCTGACTTGCAACTTCTTCACCCTGTTCTTTAGGCGGGCTCCTGACTTGCAACTTTTTCACCCTGTTCTTCAGGCGGGCTCCTGACTTCTAATTTCTTCAAAAGGGTCCTGTCCCATTCTTCAAGAGGGTCCTGAACATAAAAATAAATTCCCATTCTTCATGATGGTTCCGTCCTCGCAAAGAATAAAGTTTATCATGATCGAGATCCAGTATCGGATGTTGTAACCATGCTTCTTGTATTGAGAGAAGTGTGAAATTGCATCCTTTATATGAAAATAATCATTTCATCTCTGTTCCAAACAAAGAAAAATTATGAGTTTTAGAGCATGTGGTGGTTGGTTTGTGGAATTTGGCTTTTGAAGTGGCCGCTCTCGCACTTGTAAGGCTCGACTCTTTTCCAATCCATGATAATATTCATTGAATTGTTATACCTCTAATCTCTGAATTCTGACTACTGAGTTCCTCAACTCAAATCATATTTCTGTTGTATGATGCTTCTGAGTTTAGCTTCCAATACATCCCTTAAATTTCCACGAGTTTAAAATTGTCAAATCACAATCATCTTGAGTACCTTACTTTTACTTTGAAATGTTGTCTCTGTACATCGACTCTTTGTCTTGCTTTGTACCCTTAAAGGAGTTGGTAGCGAGTTTGGAGTCTTTTCTGACTCAACCCGATGTGAATTTGACTCAAAAGACAACAAAGATTTTTGTTTGATGAGAAAGACACAAAAATTAAAAATAAAAATAAAAATAAAACAAAATAAAAAGACAATAGATATCTCTTTTTCGAAACAAAGAGAAAACTTATCTGAATGTGGAAATCGATTCTGGTGATTATAACATGCATTTTGAATAAAACAACCAGATCTACCCACACCAATCATTACAACTTTTGTCCATATATTGAACTTGAAATTAAGCCAATCTTGAATTTGTTCCTTCTTGATGACAACCTTTCTTAAGCTAGTGGCACCTCAATGGATTTTTGCCAACGAGCCTATCTCCTTTTCATTTTCGTCTTAGCTCACAGTCGTCTTATGATGCCCGAAAGGGTTTTCACCAATAAGACTCTCTCATTTTCATTTTTTCATCACTTTTTTTTAAAACACCCAAAATATGAAATATCATGCACTCATAATATATTTAGCCTTGACATTCTCAAAGATTAATCCAAAGGTCTTTCTTTGGTTGTAACTTGGCTTTCGGATAGGGTTAGAAAGAAAGGTAGGCATGAGGCTTAAAAAAAAATTTATATAGGATTGGGTGAAACATACAACTTTTGAAATCGATTCTTTTAAGAAAATAAATTTTTGCCCCAGTTTCATTTCATTCTGGGTAATTTGAATTTTCTTCTGGTTAGACCGAACCCCGGAGTAGGGCTGCCTACGTATCTTGTCATAGCAAGAATCAGGTCAAACGTAGTTCATGAAACATCATTCTTTTGTTTGATTTTGAATTTTTGATTGATTTCTCTTTTTTTTTTAACACACTTTATTTTTAATTTGATTCCAAAAGAGGGGTTCGAAGAAAAATAAAAGCTCAAAGGGGTAAGCAAAGGTTTATATATTATTCCGATAGTAGAACAAAATGCCTTCATCATTTCAATCTTTAAAAATATAAGTACAAAACATACATAACATAATTGTACATGAATATCATACATAATATCTTTTAACTGCATCAGCATTGACCGGCATTCCTTCCATTTTTCCTTCTACATCAGTCAGATATAACACGCCATTAGGTAACACTTTCTTTACCATGAATGACCCATGCCAATTAGGAGAAAATTTGCCTTTGGCTTCAATCTGATGAGGAAGGATGCGTCTTAGTACTAACTGGCCAACTTCAAAATATCTGTAACACACCTTTTTATTATATGCTCGTGCCATTCTCTTCTGATATAGTTGTCCATGACATACTGACGCCAATCTTTTTTCATCAATTAAGCTTAATTGCTCCAAACGAGCCTTGACCCATTGGTCTTCATCAATTTCAGCTTCCACAACTACTCGAAGAGATGGAATCTCAATCTCTGCAGGTATAACTGCTTCAGTTCCATACACTAACAAGTAAGGAGTTGCACCAATTGAAGTCCAAACTGTAGTACGATAACCCAACAAAGCAAAAGGTAACTTTTCATGCCATTGTCGGGAACCTTGCACCATCTTACGGATATTTTCTTTAAGTTCTTGTTGGCAGCTTCTACAGCTCCATTCGCCTTTGGACGATAAGGAGTTGAATTTTGATGCATAATCTTAAATTGCTGGCACACTTCTTGCATCAGATGGCTATTGAGATTCGCAGCATTATCCGTGATAATTATCTTTGGAATGTCGAAACGACAAATGATGTTAGAGTGAATAAAATCAACCACAACTTTCTTGGTCACTGACTTGAAAGTCATTGTTTCTACCCATTTCATGAAATAATCAATGGCTACCAAGATGAACCTATGTCCATTCGAGGCCTTTGGTTCAATTGGTCCAATTACGTCCATTCCCCAAGACATAAAAGGCCATGGAGCAGTCATTGTATGCAACTCAGATGGAGGGGAATGTATCAAGTCTCCATGTACCTGGCATTCATGACATTTACGAACAAAATTGATGGAATATCGCTCCATGGTGAGCCAATAATAACCTTCTCGGAGTATTTTCTTTGCCAAAACATACCCACTCATGTGTGGTCCACAAATCCCAGAATGTACTTCAGTCTTGATTTTTGACGCTTCTTTAGCATTTACACACCTCAGAAGTCCCAAATCAGGAGTCCTCTTATACAAGATTCCTCCACTTAAGAAAAATCCACTAGACAAACGTCGAATGGTTCTCTTTTGATTACCATCAGCATGTACAGGATACTTCCCAGTCTGAATATATTCTTTGATATCATAGAACCAAGGCTCCCTATCAAATTCTTCTTCAACCACATTACAATATGCATGTTGATCATGAATCTGTATATGCAAAGGGTCAATATAAGTTTTATCGGGATGTTGAAGCATCGAAGATAAAGTCGCCAAAGCATCATCAATCTCATTATGAGTTCTGGGAATGTGTTTGAACTTTACTAATACAAATCGTTGACAAAGATCTTGCAAACAACTTCTCTATGGTAGGAGTTTCGAATCACGAGTCTCTCAATCTCCTTGGATTTGGTGGACTAATAAATCTGAATCTCCTAATACCAACAATTCTTGGACCCCCATGTCAATGGCTAATCTCAATTCCAGAATGCAAGCTTCGTATTCTGCCATATTATTGGTACAGTAGAATCGAAGTTGGGCTGTTATGGGATAATATTGTCCTGATTCAGAAATAAGAACTGCTCCTATCCCCACTCCTTTTATATTAGCAGCTCCATCAAAGAACAACTTCCAGCCTGAATGGCAATCTTCTAAAACAAACTCATCAACATACAATACCTCTTCATCTGGAAAATAAGTCTTCAATGGCTCATACTCCTCATCAATAGGATTTTCAGCCAAATGATCCGCCAAGGCTTGAGCTTTCATTGCAGTTCGTGTCACATAAACAATATCAAACTCTGTGAGCAACATCTGCCATTTCGCGAGTCTGCCTGTGGGCATAGGCTTCTGAAAAATGTACTTTAAAGGATCCATATGAGAGATGAGGTAAGTAGTATAAGATGACAAGTAATGTTTCAGCTTTTGGGCTACCCAAGTTAAGGCGCAACACGTTTTCTCAAGAAGAGTGTACTTAACCTCATAAGTGGTAAACTTTTTGATGAGGTAATAGATGGCTTGTTCTTTTCTTCCAGTAACATCATGTTGACCCAATACACAGCCAAAAGAATTATCTAAAACAGACATGTACAATATCAAGGGTCGGCCTGGCTCTGGAGGAACCAAAATAGGCGGATTCGACAAGTGTCTCTTAATTCTGTCAAATGCCTCTTGACATTCTTCAGTCCATTCAACTTTGACATTCTTCTTCAACAACTTGAATATTGGCTCGCAAGTTGTCGTAAGCTGAGCAATGAATCTACTGATATAATTCAACCTTCCAAGTAAACTCATCACCTCCGTTTTATTTTTTGGTGGAGGTAAATCTTGGATAGCTTTTATTTTTGAAGGATCTAACTCAATACCACGTCGACAGACTATAAAACCCAAAAGTTTTCCTGATGGAACTCCAAATACATATTTTGCTGGATTAAGTTTGAGATCATACCTCCGAAGCCTTTCAAAGAATTTTCTCAAATCTTTGATATGATCAGATTGCTCTCTCGACTTAATGATCACGTCATCCACATAAACTTCAATTTCTTTGTGCATCATGTCATGAAACATTGTGGTCATTGCCCTCATGTAAGTTGCCCCAGCATTCTTTAATCCAAAAGGCATAACTCTATAACAATATGTTCCCCATGGAGTAATAAATGATGTTTTTTCCGCATCTTCTGGATCCATAATGATCTGGTGATACCCCGCATAACCATCCACAAATGAAGCAAGATCATGTTTGGCACAATTGTCCAACAAAATATGAATATTGGGAAGTGGAAAATTATCTGTCAGACTTGCTTTATTTAAATTGCAATAATCAACACACATCCAAACTTTGCCATCTTTCTTTGGAACAGGGACAATATTTGCCAACCAAATAGGATACTGGGCCACTTGAATGACTTTAGCCTCAAATTGCTTCGTGATTTCCTCTTTAATTCTTATACTCATGTCAGTTTTGAGTTTTCTTAACTTTTGCTTGACAGGCGGAAAAGCAGGATCAATTGGCAACTTGTGAACTACCAAATCAGTACTTAAATCGGGCATATCATCATAAGACCACGCAAATATGTCTTTATACTCATGCAAAGCTTCAATTATAGCTTTCTTTTGTTGTGGTTGCACATGTACACTTATCTTAGTCTCTCTAATATTTTCAAGATCTCCTAAATTGATCGCCTCGGTTTCTTCCAAATTGGGATTTGTCTTATTCTCAAAATGTTTGAAGTCTTTGCTTATATCCTCAAATGTTTCCTCTTCATCGTATTCAACCTCCTTATTCATTATTTCAAAATTAGATTGGTTTTTTAACTCTGGTGAACAATTCTTCATGCATGTCATATCATTAGAATCGGCATAGAAAGAACTGTATGATAGAAAATAAATAAATAAAAATCAGACTTAAAATAAAACAAAGGGGAAACTGCGCTTAATTAGAAATATAGATAGAAAGAGTTTTAACCTAACATACCAGATTTAAAGTTCTGAATTATAATCCTAGAATAATTTAAATTACAGAAGTAAAAACAAACAAACTACTAAGACTATAAGAAAACAAACAAACTACTAAGACTATAAGAAAACAAACAAACTACCAAGACTCTTTTATAATAGGGAGAGGAGTGGCCTCCCAATTGTTAAGCTGGACATCAGGGCCAACAAACTGCACATCTGCATTACTGGTACCTTCCCTAATTTCAACCATATCAGCTTCGATGAACATATTCTGAAAAAGGTCAATCAACTCTGTATCATCATCATTCATTGATTTTGCAACAGGTAACTTGGAGGATCCAACAACACTGAATTTGATGAAAGACTCATAAAGTGGCGGTATAGGCTTGGCAAGTGACCACGACTCTTTCTTACGCTTTTTAGCCTTCTTTATATCTTCAGCAGTAGGCTCGTATCCCAAACCAAAAGTACCAAAGTTCTCATAGAGGTTTACCGGATGAACTATGCCTTGCAAAAACATCCCTAGACCTTTTCCTGGTTCGAAGCCATGCTTCAACATTTCATTCACTACCATAACAGATGCAGAGGACAATTGTGGTCTTGCGATGAGATTCCCCTCGAGGATATACTCAACAGCCACTACCTCAGAAGCTTGATGAATTAACACATTGACAGTATCTACTTCGATGGAAGAAACAGAGTAGTCTTTATACATTGATAAGTATCCTTCACCATGAACCACTATCTCTTGCCTGTCACATTCGAATTTGACCATTTGATGCAACGTTGATGCGACTTCTTTAGCCCTAGGAATCCATGGCCTTCCCAATAACATATTATATGAAGCATCAATGTTCAGTACTTGAAAATCCATAGCAAAATCCACAGGCCCAATTGTCAATATGAGTTCTATTTCACTAATGGCATCAATTTTTGATCCGTCAAAACCTTTGACGCACACATTGTTAGGTCTGATTCTTTCCACATTAACATTCAACTTTTGTAAAGTTGACATAGGACAAATGTTAGCGCCTGATCCTCCATCAATTAACACTCGAGTGATGATGGAATGTTCACATTTCACAGAAATGTACAGACCTTTGTTATGCTTCGTACCTTCTATAGGTAATTCATCGTCTGAAAAAGTAATTTTATTTTCTTCAACGATCCTTCCAACAACTTTTTCCAGCTGATTTACTCTAATCTCACTAGGAACACATGATTCATTAAGAATCTTCATTACAGCCTTGCGGTGTTCCTCTGAATGTATCAATAAAGACAACAAAGAAATCTGTGCTGGTGTCTTCTTCAACTGTTCTATAACAGAATATTCTGGCAACTTTATTTTCTTTAAGAATTCTTTAGCTTCTTCATCAGTGACAGGCTTCTTGACTGTCATTCGTTCTTCACCACCTTGTTTATTCTTTCTTAACTCTACTGGAGCATAATATCTTCCAGATCGAGTTAATCCCCCTACTTCATCTACATCTTCAGTCACTTCTTTCCCCTTGTGCATCACCACAACGCGATCATAATTCCAAGGGACTACCTTGGTATCAACCATAGGCAGCTGTGGCACTGGTTTAATAACAATAGGAGCTACAGGAGCTCCTTTTATGATTAAAAGAGGCTTATTGGATCTTCCAGGAATAATGAGTTTCGGCTTTATTTGACTTGACCCAATATTTTCTGAAATCTCTTTCCCCATCACCAAGGGATCATTCGATGATTCGGGTTTTTCTATCACTACCTCTGCTTCTGCAGGCTTTTCTTTCGTTAAATCTACAACATTTGCTGATTTTTCCGAATCAGTTTTAATTTTAATGATCGGCTTAAAGGGAATCGTAACATCTTCACCACTGAGTATCACATCGAGCATGTTTGTTTCATTATGATCTGGCAACGGATTTTGATTGACGTTTGGAGTGCCTGGACTTTCTACCATAATCTGTTGGGTATTAATCAACTCTTGAATGACTTTTTTCAGATACCAACATTTCTCTGTGTCGTGCCCTGGGGCATCAGAACAGTATTCACATCTTCTAGAATAGTCTAAATTCTTCGGAGGAGGATTCGGGATTCTTCTCTCAATTGGGTTTAGAACATTCATTTTTCTCAGTCTATGAAATAAACTGGTGTAAGATATCCCAATAGGAGTGAAATTATCTTTTACCATGTTATCCCTTTTGAATTCTGCTCTAGGCCGAAAATTAGACCTCGGAGGGCCTCTTTGAACTTGCGGGGCCATTGGATGATTTTGGATTGCTGGTGTACGCCATTGCGGGTAAGAAGGACCTCATGCATATGGTTGTGTATTGTAAATAGGATATTGGGGGGATGGAACAAAATATAATGGATTCTGCGCGTATGGTTGACGCGCACCTCTCCAATTTTGTCGTGGACCTGCCATGACAGTTGCTACATCCTCTTTTCTTTTCTTTCCCCCAAAACTTCCTGTACCACTTTGAATTGCCTGTGTTGTTGCTTTCAAAGTGGCTTGGCTGATGATTTTTCCTGATTTGATTCCGTTTTCTACCATCTCTCCAACTTTGATAACTTCTGCAAATGTGCTTCCGATAGTAGAGAGCAAATGATGGAAATAATCAGGTTCTTGTGCTTGCAGAAAAATATCAATCATTTCAGATTCTTTTATCGATGGTCTAACTCTTGAAGCCTGCTCTCTCCATCTGACGGCATATTCTCGAAAACTTTCAGTCATCTTTTTTCTCATGTTGGCAAGCGTAGTGCGATCTGGCACTATCTCAATGTTATACTGAAATTGTTGAACGAAATCTCGAGCCATGTCATCCCACATGTGCCAACGGGAAATGTCTTGGTCAATGAACCATTCAGAAGCTATCCCTGTAAGGCTTTCTCCAAAGTACGCCATCAATAATTCTTCTTTTCCTCCTGTTCCCCTTAATTGATTGCAAAACTTTTTCAAATGAGCTACAGGATCGCCATGTCCTTCATATTTGTCAAATTTTGGCATTTTGAACCTTATTGGCAAATGGACATCAGGAAACATACATAAATCCTTGTACGAAACACTTTTTAGTCCACCTACTCCTTGCATATTTCTCATACTTTGTTCCAGGCTTCTCACTTTTCTAGCCATCTCCTCCTGTTCCTCATTCTTAGCAATCTTCTCAATCATGATAGGAGTATCGCGTTGATGAACATGATAATGTGGATTTTGTGATTTGAAAGACATTTCAGGAGGATATAACATATCATGATTTGGTTTTCCCATATTCTTTGGTATTTTCGGTTGAATACCCGCAGTAGCTGGCGCTACAGAAGTAAAAAATGGGTTATTTGCGACAGATGGATTTGGTGGGCGCACAGTAGAAGTACCAGCAACTCCAGACATAGTAGCGAATGGGCCAAACCCTGGTGGGTAAAATGGATCACTAGTTTGAGCTGGGTCAGAATTTGGATCATTTGAAGTTGAAAGTCCAGGGATTGAAGAAGGCGGGGCTTGTCCATTCAACCAAGCTTTGTACATCTCCGCCATCTGTTGTTTTAATGACTTTATTTCTTCCATTGATGCTACTTCCTGCGAAGTCAACTGATTCTGCTCTTCTTCACTATCAGACTCTATATCTTCTATGCGAGTCATTCTTCTTTTACCCTTGTATCTGGTATTATACGGATGTGATGCCAGTTTAAACCACAAACCAACCACCAATTATTTTATCTTTCTGTAATCAAGTAGCAAACAGGTGAGTGTTATATATTTAACACATTATAATGCCACGTTATATGTCATGTTTCTATATGCATTTCCCAACCTATCATGGAAGCTTTGTGTTTCATCCCGGCTTTTCTAGGCATATTTTCAAAAGTTATGATCGAACCCTTTGGAGGGTTGCCTACGTATCATGTCAGTACATGAATCAGATCTTGTGTAGTTCGAGAGGAATTTAACAAAATTGTTTTGTCTTTTTTTTTTCTCTTTTTTTTATTATTATTATTGAAGAAAATAAATAAAGTAAGTGAAATAAAACATATGTAATATATATAAAAATAAACAGTCAACTTCATTACATTCTATAATATAAATACGATAAAATAACTGATCCAACTCCTAAAATAAAACCTACTAACTGACATCTGAAAACTAAAAGACATAATATCTAAACAAGAAATTTTTAAAGCTGAAAATGAAAAACTATGACAAAGAAAACAATGATCCATTCAAGGAGATTTCGATTTAATATGTCCTCCCAAACTCAAATATATGTCCTCCAATGAAGTAGTGAGTTGCTGTGCGAAAGCTGGTACTTGTGCCAAAAAGTCCTCACAATCCAACTGCTGATAATCTAAACCCATTCTGGCAGTATCCTGCGCTACACGGTGGACCTTTCCTCGAAGAGAACTGAAAGCCTGATCCCATTCCTGGGCCTGTCGATCTCGGAAATTAACCATCTCTCTTGCACGTTGTTCACGAGCAGAAGCAACCTCCAACTGTTCTCGCAATATTCCTCTTTCACGAATCCATTGAGATCTCTCTCGATCAAATTCTTCTTGCATATTCTTTTCAACTTCTTGAAGTTGTTGTCGGCGAGATGCGGCAAGTTCTGCAACGTGTGACCCCCTAGTGGTAGCAAACTTGATTTGTCCCCAAAGTGCAACCTCAATAGCTGATGACTTAGCTTTCTCTTCAGAAAATTCCCTTTGTTGTTCGTCTATTTTTGCCCTGGCATGCTCTAATTCTTCTCTCAAAACTTGGTTGGCTTCATGATGTTCTCGCATGGCTTTTTCAATTCCTATCCTGATTGCAGCTTCCTGATCTATAGGTCCCTTAACCGATCTTTCTGGTCTGACTGGAGGACTCGACTGTTCTTCAAACCACTCCCCGTAATCTGGGTGCACTTCTCCTTTCTCACGCTCTATGACCATCGTTTCAATCCCCATAATACGGCGGCCCTCCCAAATCTGCTGGGCCAAATCTTCTGGAAGTGAAATCTCCGGTCTGACCTCAAATACGAACTCAGTCATGTCTTCCGTTATGGGAATTATTTGACGCCTGCCTAGCTGACATAGAACTCTCAATGGAACATACGGTTGAACACCTCTAATACCCATTAATAACAAGAACGGACGAATGACATAACTATATATGACGTGCCTCCAAGGGAACCAATGAAGATTCCAAGTGATTTTATCTGTTGTCAAAGAACGAAAAAGTTTAACCCAATCTCCAATTTCTTTTGGACATTTATATTTCTCCATCCTTTCCTCGTAATCGTTGATGTGATTAAATCGCTCGGGATTGAACCTTGTCAATGTAGGACGTTGATAAAGATGCTTCACAATCCACATCTGTAACAAGATATTACATCCCTCAAAAAAACTTTTTCCTTTCTGACAAACAGTCAGAGCACGGTAAATATCAGCTAGGATCATTGGTATCATGGTGTAATCTTTCTTAATCAGTATCTGTACCACTCCCGCTAAACGAATATTAATTTTTTCTTCTCTTCTTGGAAAGACCATAGTGCCTAAAAAGGCTACCATGAATGCAAATCGTCTGTGAATTTTCCAAGCCTCAAAACTTCCCTTATTACAAAGTTCGTTACCGTACTTTTGAAACCCCTCTTTCTTTCCATATCTATCATACAAAAACTGCAAGGAAACCCAACCTTTTTTCATTGATTCTTCTTTTGTGTTCCTTATGTTCATGAGCTTGCAAAATTTGTTTATCGAAATAAGTCTTGGGGCTATAAGTTTCTTCCGATGCATATCACCATATCCAACATAGCCTGCTATCTCTTCTAAAGTAGGTGTCAACTCAAAATCTGAAAAGCGGAATACATTATTCTTCGGGTCCCAAAAATTCAGTAATGCAACAATCACTTCCCTATTAGGGTTGATTCTCATGATACTCGCCAAAAAACCCAAATACTTATGTATCTCGTCATAATCGAAAGTATCCATTGCATTCCACCATAACCAAAGTTGCAGAGGGGTACAATCCACAACCTGAAGTGGTACACTCCCATCTCTCTTTCTCTTTGAACGCTTTCCACGAACAGGGGGGGACATTTTATACCTATTGACAGGGACATAAAATTAATAAATATCTAGACTTAGACAAAACTTAATTTATTAATTTTGAAAAGAATTTATGACTTAACTTGTAAAATCTAGTGCGACCATTATTTGGACTTAGTTGCAAAGAATAATTTTATCAAAAATCAATGTGAGAGAAACAAGATTGATAATATTTTTTAAGAAAAACACTTATTTAAATTGACACTATCAAAAACTTTGCTATAACAGACTTCTAGACAATTTTATCTATATGTTTGAAGCCAATATTTCCTAAGTACAAAAATAAAAAGGACTCAGAAATAAAGAAAAATAGAATGACCGTTTTATGTATGAAGTTGTATAAAATTTTCAGTCTCACGACCCTAAAGGTTAAGGACTTGTTAAAATTGATATATATATATATTTTTAAAAAAAAATAAAAAAATTAGCCTCACGATCCCTAAAGATTCTGGGCTGTTAAGATTTATATATTTTTATTTATTTTTGTAAAAACTTAGCCTCATGATCCTTAAAGATTCAGGGTTGTTAAGATTTATATATTTTTATTTATTTTTGTAAAAACTTAGCCTCATGATCCCTAAAGATTCCAGGCTATTAAAATATATATTTATTTTATTATTGTTATTTTAAAAAAAAAAACCTTAGCCTCATGATCCCTAAAGATTCCAGGCTATTGAAATATATATTTTTTTTTTGTAAAACCTTAGCCTCATGATCCCTAAAGATTCTGGGCTATTAAGTTATATATAAAAATTGGACTTGAGAATTAGAAAAATAATTATGAAAGTAATCATATTTTCAAAATATTTTCCAATAAATCTATGAATAATTTTTTAAAAGATAGGGTCGTATCCTGGGAAGGACTTCCTACGTATCTCACTAAGAGTGAGAATCAGACCCCCGTAGTTCATAAAGATTGTAAAAATTGTGTTGTTGTATATTTAAAAAAAAATTCTTTATTTTAAAAATAAATTTTTTCTTTCAAAAATGATCAACTAAATTTGAGAATAAATTAATCTCTCGTATTTTAAAATAGCCTAAAGCCGGTCAACAAATAAATAGTCTTCCAAGCAAATGTCAAAGAGCACGTAGGATGCACATGTTGGTCTTTATAAAGTAGGTTACCTGTCCTAGACAGACTCGACCCCTGTGCCGAGTCCTGCTAAGTCAAATGCATATGATGCAAATAAAGCGGTACCTAATAGGGATAACCAGATTCTGAGTTTTCAGTTCTTCTAAGTTAAAACCTAATAGGGATAAGTGTCTAGACTAGCTTACCCGAGTGGACACTCGAGCCGGGGAGGGACAACTTGGTCGGTAGCAGGGCAACACCGCCTTCGTTGTCGATCCGAACCCCGCCTAACATGTGTGACTATATCCTTCACCAGGTGCCTTGACACTCCGGTTATCTCAAAAAGAAGGTGGGATGCATATGCTGCATTCCCTCTATCCTATTTCAGAGACTCAGAGGGGATACGCGAGAGAAGACAATATATAATACAGTTCAAATAATATCAAAGCAGTAAATGAGCAACAAGTAGCACATAAGGCCAACAAACAAACAAAATATTAAAATAATTAAAGCAAGTAAAAGTCAATATCTAAAGCTCGAATTCTAGTTTTTCCCCAGCAGAGTCGCCAGAGATGTCACACCCCTTTTTCGCCCGAGGGACGAGTCGAAGGGTTTTTCCAATTAAAGTGACGGTTTTGAATAGAGATTATTTTATTTACTATTTTCAGAGTCGCCACTTGGAATTGAGTTATGGTGTTCCAAGTCACCTTATTGTATCCCTAATCAAAAGGAAATGACTCTTTGTTGGTCTGTGAAAACAGAAGACTGGGTAAGGAATTCTGTTGACCGAGGGGAAGGTGTGAGGCACCCCTCGAATCCCGTGGTTCTAGCACAGTCACTTTTATTGACTTATCCTGACTTAAATTATTTTAAAAAATTATGTTAAGGCCTAAAATCGCTCATTTTAAATTATATCAAAAATGTCTGCCTACACTTCTTATGTTAAATAAATTGGTGAAAATTAAATTAATTAAAAAAATATTTGTCAAGGTGCATTTTTGCATCCTTGAATTTTTTAAAATGTCTCAGAAAGATGCGTACGCCGCATTCTTAATTGAGACGAATATTTAAACATGCCTAAAATTTGCCTAGCGTTAAAGGCGTTTGCTTCATCTTTCGTAAACTCAAGATAATTTTTACTCTTTTTACTCTTTATTTTGCAATGAGTTTTGAATTATTTTGCAACTAGCCTCACTCCCTTATCAATAGGTCTTTCCTCTCTTTGATTTATCATTTATGACGGATCTTAGAGAAATCCGGGATCCATTTCACTTATTTTATGATTGATTGATTAATTAGATCGTAAGAATGCATTTAGTCTAAAGGGTGAATAAAACATATTAAGATAAACACTTATTGTAATTTTAACATTCACCCAGAACTTTAAAATAAATATTTTATAAAATGTTTAATATTCAAAATAAATTATCAAATAAGAAAATTAACCAAAATCTCGAATTCTAAGTATAAAAATATAGAATAACCAAACTACTGTCAATGGCTATCGGAGAATTTTTTGTTGACTTTTATTAGAATTTTTCCTTGAGAAAACCAATATATATATATATATATATTAAGTCTATATCAAACATTTTGACCACCCATTATGTCACTAGTATATTCATTTTAAAGGATCCACGTTACATCTTTATTTATTAACTTTATTCTAATATTAATAATAATAATTATTATAATAATAAAATAAATTTGGTTTCTCAACTAAAAAAAACAAAGCTAACATTAATTTTTTATATTAACAAAGCAAAGTAGAATTTTGTGTGTTCAGTAGTGTGTACATATTTATCTCAAAACAGAAATGGAGGCAATGTGTGTAGCGTAAAAAAAAGGAGAAAAAAAAAGTATGAAAGTATATATTTGTAAATTGGCTTATGTGAATGTGCACGTTGCTATATGCAAGTTTCCCCTTTGTATTGTGTTACCAGGTATTCTCACTATGCATGTGCATTCATTTTTTATTTTTTCTACTTTTTTTTTTTATATAACTTTAACATACAACGTTTTAACATTCAACATATCTATATACAAATACATCAAGCATTCTGTAACTTGATTATATAACATGCAATAATATAAAATATACATAGACCACTTGAATATTTCATTCATGCTTTTCATAGGAGATTTACAACTTTAACAGAAATAGGATCAAAACAGAACCTGTATGCCAACTTAATTGAATACAAAAGCAAGAAGTTATCACCAGAAACTTCAACAGAACTTTAACTTCAACTTTTTCTTTTCTCTCTTTAGTTTGATTTTTTTTTCTATTTTTTTTTTATGTTGTCTTCTTTTTCTTTCTCTCCGTGTCTGTTTTTCTTCTCTTTTGTGTGTGTATGTTTGTAATATATATATTGTGTTGTGTGCATGTGTAGTGTTGTGTTGTTGTGGGTGTAGTTGCTGGGGACGTGGGGAGATTTTGCGGGAAATGGGGAATGTGGGGGGGGGGGTTAGGGTAGGTTTTAAGATTCCCTTTTTAAAAAAAAATAAAAAAATTTGTATTATATATATATTTATTTTTTATTTAAAAAAATAAAATAAAATAATATCCTAAAATTAACTTCATTTAATTATTTTAAACATAAAATAATAGTCAAAATAATATATGATTAAATATAAATATAAATATTTAATATCAATAAACAAGTTAAAATTTTAGGGAGAATCAAAAATCATGTGTCTACAGCCAAACATAGTATGATTCTAGTGAGAGGCCTGAGTTTGGAAGGTTTAGACAGCTTGTTGGAGGTCAATTGTTTGGGTGAAGCAATCATGGACAAAATTACTAAAAGTATGGTGATTGCACCACATAGGCTCGAACCTAAAGGGTTTGTTGTTGGTGACTTGGGTTCTTTTGGGTAAGGACACAAGCAAAGGGAAATGGCCAGACTTTATTCTGGGTAAGTGTGCTACAAGTGACTCCGAGAAGTGGTTTATCCATGAGTCATTTGTGACACACCTATCAAGTCTTTCTTGAATAAGACTAATTCTATTACAATGCCTCTTATTGGTCCAAGTGTATTTGCAACCTCTAAACCCTAGGTCCACCATATTGCAAAAAATTAAACAATCCTAAAGTCTGCTAACCCCAGCATTATTGATGGGAGCACCTTCTAATTTTGTATTAGCTCTCAGGACTTCATTGAAGTTCCTACCAATCAACCAATCCCCTTTGTAAGTGGATGAGATGTGACAAAGCTCATCCCAAAGGGTGGCACGCAGGCTGGGGTCTGGACTAGCATAAATAACAGAAAATAACCATGGTCTAGGGTAAGAGTTTACCTTGACAATGGTGTGGATGCCCTGAGGTGAGATAGAAAAAATTGGAAGCTTAACATCCTTCTTCTTCCACATAATAACAATATAGCCCTCCTACCAATGACACTTGATTTAAGATGAGAATCAAAGTTAAAGATTTAAGTAAGATGCCTGTAGTCAATGATCTTGGTTTCTAGCAGGACCACTAAAGTGGGGTTGTGATCATTGACAAGAGCTTCATATTGGAGCCTAAATCTTGCACTATTGGCGGCCCTCCTAGTATTCCGAATAATAAAATTCATATGGTCAGCTGGGTTGGGTGGGTGGTTGAGTATTGGCCTTTTTCCTTTGTCATTTTGGGGAGGCTGTCCTTGTTCTAAATAAGGACTTAGGGAGACTGTCGTATTTATATAGTCTGTCATGCTCCTCAACACTAGTTTGAATGTCTTCATCTCCTTCGTACAGAGCACTATAGTAGCTATGCTGAAGGGTTTTATGTAGAAGTCTGTGTTGGGATCCTCGAAGGTTGCCAAGAATTGATCCATTTCCACATTTGTTTGTTAGAGCTCCTCTAGCTTAGAGGGTTTATTTTTCCTTGGTTTTCTCCCTCTATAGCCCTTCCCCCCATGTTCTGGGGCAGGATTGGTATGTGATGGGGTAGTTGGAGGAGTCCATGACACAAAACTCAATGTTTCTAAATCTGAGAGGTAGGGACTGTTGGGGTAAAAGGGTAGCCGCTTGAACATGTGACTCATTAGGTAGTTGAGCTCATTTGAGTTTATCATTTTCAGAGTACTCAACATCTGGGCTTACAACATTGTTTGAGCCCACAGTTGATACCTCAATCCTTTTGCTATCTGGTTTATCTTTTCCTTGATGATCTGTGTCATCCACGTCAGGTTTTGTACAACCAATACTATTGGTCGGTCTCCCACCATGATGTAATGAGAGATTGATTTTTCTCTTAGTACAAGTTCTGCCCAGGGCGTCGGCATTTTGTTGGGTGAATGGGGAGCTGACATAAATATAAGTGGCTCCTTTAAATTTATTGTGTTTAAGAAAGATGGTTTGCCATTAGAATTAAAAGTGAGATTAGGTTATTCAGAGGTGGTAATAGGGGGATTAAGCTCTTGATTAGAGATAAAAAGGGTAGGGGAGTTAATTGACATGATTGTGTCGGTCATGTCAACCTTCTCAGGGTGATAGTTATCCCTGGTAGTGGTGTTGGTTATCTCCTTAGAATATGCAGAGACGGAGGCCTCTATTGAATCCTCGTTATTGTTGGAGGATGGTGGTCTCCCGTGGTCCCATCCTCATTAAATTGGATGGAGTTGGTGTATTTAACGAAGGGAGTAGGGTGGTTGGAGTATTTAAAGCTATGCTTTAGTTGGCAGCTAGGGTTGACTATAAAAAACATTGCTAGTGTCAATAACTTTATTGACACGGTGGTGAAATGGTCCCGCCTCCATTTTTTTTCTCTATTGAAAAGATTCTTACCAGTCCTCGTGATCATAAAGGAATAGTTGTTGGCTCTACTGTAAGGACTAGTAGGAATTGTAGAATAAGAGGATTGGATTAGATTCTTACCCGAGGCAGCATCGTTCGCTTTTACTTGAGTTTGTTCCTCCTGGTGTGGTGGTCTTCATTCTTGGTGGGCCTGTGGTTTCTTAGGACTATGCCTTCATATGGGGAAAGAGACTACTTGCCATTCGTCCGAGTCTTTATGTATTAAGTCGGTGTTGTGGGTTGATGGTTCCACATCCTTGGAGTGGCTATGGTAGAATGAGAGCATTTTCTAGAGACGTGTCCAAGCCTGCACATCTTGTACATAGAATCCAGCCGCCTTCGTATACCACTCTTTGTTTGTGGCTACCTATGTTAACCTGAGTTTTAAGAGAAACTTCGAGAGGTACTTGGATGCAAATTCTAGCATATCGGCCCCCGAGTGTGGAAGAGGTACATGTGTCTATTTTTAATAGTGCTCCCAACATCGATCCAATTCTTTCCAAAATCTTTTGGTCATAAAATTTGGTTGGAAGTTGGGGGAGTCTAATCCAGATAGCTGTATGATTTTGTGATGTTTCCTCTGGCATGAAATTTGGCTCCCACTACCTAACAAAGAGGAAATTACCTGTTACAAACCATGGTACGCCGTTCAAAGCCTTCATCATATTTTTTGGCTTATTGAATTTGTCTATGTAGAAGTCACATCCCAAGTCAATTGGTGTAAGTGCTTTAGTGGTCTTCCACAGGTCAACCAATTTAGCTTTTAGGTAGTTATGTGCTAGGTGTTTGTTGAAAAGTTTCACAATTACCGAATGTTTCCATGGTTGATATCTCCTCAATTTATCCTTATTTGTCAGCTGGATAATATCTCCTTCCTCAATTAGGTGCATTGGGCGTTTTCTCATTGTGTAATTGTAGCTCTTGTTTATGGAGTTTCTCTTGTTCATGAGCATCTCTTTGAAGCGATCTTTTGTTAGCTCTGTGGATTTAGTAATAATAGGGGGTTCAATGGCCATTAGGTCTGGTGGTTCTGGTGGATCTAGTGGTTGGAAGGGCAGGATTCCCGACCATTAAGGATCAGGCATCGGAAAAGTTTTCTTTTATTTAATGGTGTAATTTGTCACTCCAGAGAAGATGAAAGCTGCACACTTGTTAGGAGTTCATTTGGTTTTCATTTTCACTTTACCTTTTTTCTATGTTTTCATAACATGTCACTCGCTTACACTTGTTTGTGGTGAAGTGATATTGATCATATTTGCTACTTGACGAGTTAATGATGCAAGAGTTATCTTTAGCAGCGGCTTGTTTTGAATTGTTTCTTTTAGTGATGAATTGTATTTAATTTTGTTGGGCTCTCATATTCGATCATATCAGTATTAACACATTAAATTTCATCAAAATTCTAAAATTAAGAGTGTTTTGATAAAAATAATCTAGATGGATGACTCTCGGAAACTCCTTGTGTTGCATCCCTCCTCCCCACTTTGTGATATATTATTGTTGTTTTAATATTATTTTTATTAATAGGTGTTTAGACATGAACTTAAATCATTAATTTTGTAGTGTGATTGATTTGAAATTAAAACTTAAAGGTGAATTCAACTTCAAAATAAACTTATATATATAATTTGGAAATCCTTCAAAAGTCAAAAACTTCGTGGACGTGTCATTTGAGGGGGATTCACTCTCAAGAACTTTTAGATATAATATTGGTAAATACAATGATACAACATCCATATACCACCCTTTGACATGAACTTAGACCAATGTATAGACCCCAACTCGAGACACCACCCTGATCCTAACCTCAATTCCAACTCAAATATTAATCTTTTATACTCTCCGCTTAAGGGTGTTTTTGTTATTTGATTGAAGGTGCATTGATGGACATGAGACTTTATATGATAACGCTCAATTTAAATCATTATTTTGGTGCAAGGCGATCGTTGTCTATATAATAATCCAATTTAGGTTGTGGTCGAATCTACGAGGAGTGTAATTCAGTCTTCGAATCCTATGTATGTTGAAAGTCACTAAGCGTTGACCCGCAATGTACACTTAAAGCAAAACATAAATTAAATTAGGGAGTATGATTTAAAACATAGTTTGAACAAAATTAACTTGTAACACTAAATGAGAACAACAATTACTGATTAGAATCCAATAAAAGAAGAGTCTTAAGGTTATGCTTATCCTAGGGTTCATACATGCATGGGTGTTTGAGGGTTAGTCCATTTCTTAGCCAAAGACTTGGGTAGGCTAGATTTTAACTCTTAATGTGAGTCTTTCAACAACACACCAAACTCACTCATGAATTCTTTCGAATACCTCATGAGGGTGCCAATTTTACCAATCCAAAATCTCAACTTAACACTCCTATTTCTAGGATGGTACCAATCAACTTAGCTACTTCACATAAATTTCTTCAAGAAACTATATTAAGTTAATATTACATCTAATCAAGGACAATTAATTAAAAAAAATTACTTTGGAGAAGTATATAAATATATATGATGTTCAAATTTACCATATATAAAAATATTTAACTTTGAAAGGTAAAGAAATTTTTTATGTATGATGTCCAAATTGAAAATTCTATATATAATAAATGAATCATAATAAGGTGAAAAGAAAAAGCCTTAAAGAATTACACTACATTCCAAAATTTGAGAATATCACGTTAATATTATCAAATCATTTCTTATTTTGACTACAAAAAAAATCAAGGAGAGGGGGTTGAATAAGAAGCAAAAGCAGTATTAAAATAGTCTGTGTTTAATGAAAAAATAAAGGATTTTTTTTTCTATTTTTAGGACAAAAAATGACAAAAACACACTAAACAGTAAAAAGTCAGCAACTACGTGTAAGCATAAAAAATTACTTGTGATACCATGAGGACAATGAAACTCACACATCCTCACTTATATATAATATAATATAATATATACTAGTTATACGTGGCCCGTGCTTAAGTCCGAGCCCAAACTTTAAATATAAAATAATAATATTTTAATTAGAAACATTTAAAATGTATCATTTTTACTGCATAATAAATAAATCTAATGACATGTTATTATGTATTGTTGATAAATTTTCATTGCTACTAATTTTGCTGAAAATCTATATTGAAAAAAAATAGAGAGTAATCTAACTGATTTTCTGATACATAGTCATGGCATTTTTAGTTTTGACACACTTTCTTTTCGTCTATAAAAATGCAGCTTTCACTACGGTGCCTTAATTACATAGTCCCAATTTAATAAGATTTTTCTCGTTTTGTAAGAATTCATCTATATTTAACTTTCTCTTAAAAAAACTATTAATATCGTCATGATTATATAAAACATAATTATTCAAATTAAGTATAAAAGTTAAAATAAATCATGATATAAATCGGAGGAAGTAAAGAACTAAAATAATTCATAAAATTTTGCTACTCCTTCATCCCAATTTAAGTGTGTTACTTTTTTTTTTGATCTGTTTTATAAAGAGAGTTTGTTACTATATTTAATAAGTTTTTCAATTGCAACATTCTACATAGTAAGTTTAAGACTACAAAATTTAAAATTTCATACTCCATATTGTTGGAAAAAGTACTACAATATTGATATGGAGCCGAAATTAATAATTATAATAAAATAATCACAAATGATGTGTCGTGACAAGCCACTGCCTTGAAAGTGATTTCGGCCCGACTCCGGTGCAAATCCTTCTAGCCGGTCACTCCCCAAGGTTCCACAGCTACTTACAAACACGTGCACTCGTGGCTGAAAGTTTGGAGGTTGCTCAAAACTATTGCCCAAAAGTAGAGAACATAGGAGGAAGATATTTTCCTTTTACTTTGTTGGTGGTGTCTCTTTTGTTCTCAAATAGAGTGGTTTATATAGGTGAAGAACAAAGGATGTTACAAGAGTGAGATAATGGTGAATTGAATGAATTAACTCCTCACCAAATGAATTCATCCGTTCAAGGAATGAATTAACTTATCAAGAACTAACTCATCAAATGAATTCTTATGTTCAAGGAGAATTGAAAAACACAGTTAAAAAAGAATTAATAAGTTACATTTTCTCACAATGTATCTTGTAAATGTATTTGGACTTCTCTTTTTGGATAAGCTTAAAGAAGCTTTAGATTTTGACTTTGCATTCTAACCATTTATTAAAAATTCTTTCAATCCCCCACAAATGCAAAGACAAAAGAATAGAAACACTTTTGGGCAAATAAAAGGAACATGTACTTAAGTGTCAATATCTTTCGATTTGAATTGGCACGTAGTGATATGAGTCAACAACAAATATCCAAAAAGTGAAGTACTTTTGAACTAGATGGACATAAGTTAAGACCCCCACAACACATACCATATCCTTGACTTTAAGCAACCTCTGTGATACTACAAAGTGCTTTTATGGTCATGTACATAAATCTTGGATCTCATGAGTGCTCTAGAAAGATAATCCAAGTCTTTCATAAAAAGGTAACCAACCTTTTACACTCACGTAAGTGATCCATCAAGTCTATCTCATAGACCACCTTAAGGCTATGGATCATTAACAACAAAAATAAGCTCAACCTTATAATACACTACCTCACGCCATAGGGATATGATATGTAGTGTTTATTGACGGCCTATATGGCTTCGTTTAACCACAAATGGGTATCCACCATATTACCTCAATCCATGGGCTTTAGCCCCATCCCCCTCGACGATTCAAGGACCATTTTCCTTGTCAAACCCTTGGTCATAGGATCCGCCAAATTTATTTCGGATCTTACATATTCCAAGGAAATAACACCATGTTTCAATAATTATTTAACTGCACCATGTATGATGCGAATATGTCTCTTTTTACTATTGTATACACTATTTTTAGCAATACCAATTGTTGCCTGTGAGTCACAATGTACAGAGACTGGTGACATTTGTCTTCCCCATAAAGGCACATCTGTCAAAAAATTTCTCAGCCCCTCAGCTTCTTGCCCTGCCAACTCGAGAGCAATGAATTCAGATTTCATGGTAGAATGTGCTATACAAGTCTGCTTTGCAGACTTTCACGAAGTAGCACCTGTACCCAAAGTAAACACATAGCCATTGGTCGAGCTAACTTCATCACTGTCAGTAACCCAGTTTGCATCACAAAAACCTTCTAAAACAGCAGGAAATTTATTAAAATGCTAACACCAATCCTTAGTACCTCTCAGATACCTTAACAAACGATGAAGAGCATTCCAGTGTTCACTACTGGGATTATGAGTATATCTACTCAATCTACTAACAACATAAGCTATATCAGGCCAAGTATAGTTCATGAGAAATATTACACTCCTAATTATTTTAGCATATTTAATTTGAGAAACACTAGAATCTCTATTCTTTTTCAAGTATATGCTAGGATCATAAGGAGTTCTCACTAAAACTACATCAAAACAATCAAACCTTTTCAATATTTTTTAAATATAATTAGACTGATACAAAGAGAAACCATTAACAGTTCTTTTGATTTTTATTCCTAAAATCACATCAGCTTCTCCAAGGTCTTTTATTTCAAATTTAGAAAATAAAAATTTCTTAGTCTCATTTACAACATTTACATTTAGGCCAAAGATTAACATGTCATCCACATATAAACATATAATCACACAGTCCGATCCTATCATTTTAGAATAAACACAGGTGAAGTTAAATTTTTCATACCACTGCTTAGGTGCCTACTTAAGTCCATACAAAGACTTTCTCAATTTGCATACTTTATCCTTCTATCCTGGGACTACAAAACCCTCAGGTTGAGTCATATAGACCTCTTCCTCTAAATCACCATTTAAAAATGCAGTTTTGACATCTATTTGGTGTACCACTGAACTGTGAATAACAGCTAGAACAATAAGAGTTCTAATGGTCTCTATTTTAGTCAGAGGAGAATAAGTATCAAAATAATGAACACCTTTCTTTTAGTTAAAACCCTTAATCACAAGTCTAGCTTTCTATTTATCAATTGTACCATCAGACCTCAATTTATTCTTGAAAATCCACTTGGTATTTATGGGTTTACAACCTTTAGGAAATTCATACAAGTCCCATGTGTGATTAGAAACTATAGAGTCTAATTCACTTTTAATAGTCTCTTTCCAAAATATTGCATCTATTGAACTCATTGCTTCATCATATGTCTTAGGGTCTTCTTCTATTAAGTAGATAGGTACTAATTCATCATTTAAAGTATTGATATCAAAATCCTCAGTTAAGAAGGTGGTGATAAAATTAGGACCAAATCCAGTCTCAGTTTTACGTCTTTGACTCCTTCTCAGTTCATTTTCATGCTCATTAGCAATAACATCAGATACATGCATAACATGAGAGTTAAAAGACATAGATATAGAATTATTATTTTGCACATCACTAGGCACATCATTTTTCAAAGGAAAAACATGCTAAAAAATTCTGCATCTCTAGATTCACAAATAGAATAATCATTTAATGACATAAATCTATATGCAGCACTATTTTGAGAATAACTAATAAAGACAGTATCAAAGGTCTTAGAACCTACATTTGCTCGTTTAAAATCAGGTAGACCAATTTTAGCCAAACACCCCCACACTTTCAGAAATTTCAAGTTAGGGGCAAATCCTTTCCATAACTCATATGAGGTCTTGTCTAAATTTTTATGAGGGACTCTATTAAGAATATAACATGCAGATAAGACAACTTCCCCCACATATAGTCAGGTAGACCTAAGCTTAAAAGAATAGAATTCATTATTTTCTTAAGTGTTCTATTCTTTCATTCGGCTACACCATTTTGTTGGAGAGTATAGGGAGCACTAAACTCATGGATAATATCATTTTTCTCACAAAAATCTTCTAGAGTTTTAGTACTTTATTCACTACCCCTATCAGATCTAAATCTCTTGATTTTCCTGTCTAATTGATTTTCTACTTCTATTTTGAATTTTAAAAACATGCTTTCAGCCTCATCTTTAGACTTAAGGAGGTATACCTTAGTGTACCTAGAAAAATCATCACCAAAAGTAATATAATACTTCTTTCCACCTTTACTAATAGTGTTCTTAAAATATGCTAAGTCTGAATGTACTAGTTCAAGCAACCCAGTCTTTCTACTAGTAATATATTTAAAAGGTTTCTTGGCATGCTTTGCTTCTACACACATAGGATATTTAGAAATATCATCAATATTTACTACAGGAATTAATTTCATTTTTATAAGTCTTTTAATATAAGAAATATTAACATGACCTAGTCTACCATGCCATAAATTAATAGACTCATCAATATAAGCAGAATTAGAAATATTTGCATTGACAATCTCTTAATCAATGTTCAGTACAAATAAGCCCCCATTAAGGTATCCCTTCTCAAAAAATCTCCTCCATGAGAAATAATTATTTTATCAGCTTCAAAAACAAGTTTAAGGCCTACTTTGTTGAGAAGTGCTCCATAAACTAAGTTTCTACGGAGCGAGGGAATATACAGAACATTGTTCAAGGCTAAAGTTTTTCCAAAAGTTAATTTAAGTAAAAAATTTCCTTTATTCATAACTCCAGCAGTAGTGGAGTTACCCATGTAGATGCACTCGCCATCGATGGATTCCTCAAAGTCATGAAATAATTCTTTGTTAGCGCAAAAATGTCTTGAAGCGCCTGTGTCCAACACCCAATCAGTCTTGTTAGCTACTAGATTTGCCTCGACGATTACTGCAGAAATTACTTCATCAACCTCTATAAGATGAGCTTGGGCATCACCTTGTCCTCCCTATTTTGGCTTTTTTCCTTTTCTTAGATAACACTGGACAGTCCTGTGGCCAAGTTTTTCGCAGACAAAACAATGCCCCTTTGATTTTTTAATTCGACTCTCTGGCTTGTTGAAATTTTATTTTATTTTCACTTGTTTCTTATTCTGAACATTCTTTTGTTTGCCTTCGTACCTGTCTTTTGCAATAGTACCAAAAGATTCCACAAGGTTAGCTTTAGAAATTAAGAGAAAGAGCTTCCATCTTATCTTTAAGACGGTTTGCCTCCTCTGTTCTCATGTAACTGATAAGTTCTTGGAGAGTTTAATTTTTTTTCTTATGTTTTAATTGATTTCTGTAATCACTCCAGGATGGTGGAAATTTTTCAAGTAGAACATTCGCTTGAAGAATCTCACACATCTTCATACCCTCATTGAGAACATCAATAGTTAAATTTTTATATTTGTGAACTTGTTCCATGATTGATTTATCGTCAACCATTTGAAATTTAATCCATTGTCCTATAATATATTTTTTCTTTCCTACATCATCGGCACCATATTTTTTTCTAAATTGTCCCATATTTTCCTAGCATATTTGTAAGTTACAAATAAATCAAAAAAATAATTAGTCATATGATTCAACAAATGTCCTCTAACTGTTTTGTTATCTTTTTCAAATTTCCTTTTAGCAACATCATCAATCACAACATTGTTAGAGTTATCAATAGGAGATTCATTAAACAAAACATAATCAACTTCTAATTGTTCGAAGAAAATCAAAAGTTTTTGTGACCAACGTTTAAAATTATTTTCGTCCAATGGCTCAAGTTTTGACAAATCAGAAAAAAATTTGTTCAAAGAAAGAGCCATTTATCAATATTGTATGTAACGAAATCTCTTTCAAATTATTGGAAAAAGTACTACAATATTGATATGGAACTGAAATTAATAATTATAATAAAATAGTCACAAATGCTATGTCGTGGCAAGACACTGCCTTGAAAGTGATTTCGGCCTGACTCCGGTGCAAATCCTTCTAGCCGGTCGCTCCCCAAAGTTCCACAGCTACTTCCAAACACGTTCACTCATGGTTGGAAGTTTGGAGGTTGCTCAAAACTATTGCCCAAAAGTAGAGAACTTAGGAGGAAGATATTTTTCTTTTACTTTGTTAGTGTTGTCTCTTTTGTTCTCAAATAGAGTGGTTTATATAGGTGAAGAACAAAGGATGTTGCAAGAGTGAGTTAATGGTGAATTGAATGAATTAACTCCTCACCAAATGAATTCATCTGTTCAAGGAATGAATTAACTTATCAAGAACTAACTCATCAAATGAATTCTTACGTTCAAGGAGAATTGAAAACACATAGTTACAAAAGAATTAATAAGTTACATTTTCTAACAATGTATCTTGTAAATGTATTTGGACTTCTCTTTTTGGATAAGCTTAAAGAAGCTTTAGATTTTTACTTTTCATTCTAACCATTTATTAAAAATGCTTTCACATATGTCTCACATTAGTTATCCATAAAAAATAATAGTTCTAAATTGCTTGTCAATTTACAAAATAATTGTGATTCTTTTTTAAAGCAAAAGTTTATAAAGTTTAAAAAGAATTTCTTGTGGGTTAAATTAATGAAACTATCCTTCTCATTTATGATTTCTTAATGGCGTATGAAGAAGAAATCAGACAACTAATATGAGACGGAGGAAGTATATCTTTAATTAAAACCATAAGATTAAAAAAAAACTCTTTTTATTTCTTATATTTTTTGTCCAATCAAATTAAAATACTTAAATTGAGATGAAAGAAGCTACAATGTCAAGATACTTCAATTATAGAGATCCATTTAGAAATGGACTTAAAAGAAAAAAGAAATTTGGTGCCAAAAAGAAGAAGCAAAAGACAAGATGAGTGTAAGAGAGGAAGAAAAAAAAAGACAAATTAAAAATAAAGCCACATGGAGCATCTTAACAGGATCAAAGTTTTGTGAAGCCTACCAAAACTTTTGATCCTCTCTAATATATAAGTATAACTAGTCACATTTGTCCCGTGTTGAGCCCGAACTCAAAATTAATATTAAATTTTATATTTGTAATTTTTTTATATCTTGTTGCTATTTTTTTTTAATCTTATTTGTGTAACATTATATTAATTGTAAAGATAGTTTCATAATATCTCAATATTTTTAATATTAATTAAGTAATATTTTTTTTTTGTAAACTAAAGGAATAATTTTTTTCTTAGACTTTATTTTATATTTTCTTTTTAGTTTCAAACACATGCATGCATCAACACAATTATTTTTTTAAATTTTAATGATAGTTTTGTAAATTAAAGTCTTTAATGACACAAATCAAGTTTTACCTTATGTTGAATTAACTTCATCATTTCTTTCTCAATTCAATTATATTGACTAACCTATTTTCATTAAGTTTTTCTCAATTAAACTTATACTAATTAGTCCATTTATTACAATAAATAAATTCTGACATTCAAAGTAATATAATAAATTTTTAATACTGCAAATTTTTGGATGATAACATCAATAAAGTTAACTTATAAATAAAGATAGAATTTAACTTAAATAACTAAAAGTCTTGATTCAATAAAATACTTTTTTAAATGTTCCTTCATATTAAACCATACGAAATAAATTGAAAAGTTACTAATTTTTTTAACTTTAATAGTTTTTTTTCTAAAAATACATGTTAAAAAATTTATATTGATATTTCTTAAACGTGTATAAAGCTTTAATGTTTCATATTAAATTAATTACTTTATCCTAAATTTATAAACTATTGATTATCCCATTTTTAATTAAAAAGTTCATTATCAAAATATGTGAAAAATAATTACTCTTATTTTTCATTATTTAGTATCATTAATATTTGGATAGTTAAATTGTATTTTTTAAAAATTATCTTTTCAAATAATTAAGAATATATTAAGATAGGGATGTCAAGATACTTTGTTTACTTGTTCATGATAAATTTGTTAGAAAAAATAATAATTTGAAATAAGATTAATAAATATTTTTAGAAAATCGAAAGACAATAAACTTTTATATCAAGTTTGAATTTGATTGTATAAATAGTTTTTATGGTTTGACTGTCATTTTTTCATAACTCATCACTTTTATAGAATTTAATAAACCCATATAATTGTTCAAATTTACTAAAATGGATGAAAAATTGAAAAATAATTAAAACTTAATTTAGGAATAAAATTGACAAAAAGGTTTAACGTGAGGACTACCAAAATCTCGCATTCTCTCTTATATATAGTAGTAATATATACTAGTTCCACGAGGCCTGTGCTCAGCCCGGACCCAAATTCAAAATATAAAAATAGAATTTTTAATTGAAAATATAATTTTTTATATAATTTTTAATTTATAATTACTATAATATAATGACATGTCAAAATGTCTTGTTAATAAGTTTTTCATTACATAATTAGATAATTTTTAAAGAAAAAAATATTTGTGAGAAAGAAAGTATTACCTGAGTATTAGAATATATCAAAGGACCAAAAGCAATTCAATATTTTGTAAAATAACATGATTTAAAATATTTAAATAATTATCATTTGACGAAGATCATAAATAAAAAAGTATTTATATTTTTATGAATTTGTGAGTATCTAATTGTTTACCTATATATAGAAATAGATTTATTTTGATGTTTCTTGAGTTTTAATTTCATTCTCCATTTCATGTGCAAGAGTTTTTGCATAATTCATTTTTCTAATCTTATAAAATCATCTAATACAATAAAATATTTAGTCACTTGGGGCTTTGGACTGTAGGTGACAAAAAAGTTTTAAAATGAGGTGTAGGTGACAGAAGTCTTAATAATTGAGTGGAGGTGACAATTACTTAATTATGGATTAAGAAAGTTTGGAAAATTTTAAAATAACCCATAAGTTTTTAAATTTACACTTTAATTCAAATGTTAGTTAATATAATGGGAAATGAAGGGAAAAAAGGCACGTTTTTCTCTCTTCTCATCCGTTGTTATTTTCTCTCTATTCGCAATATTTGTTGTTCATTATTGCTGATGCTTTATTCATCATCTTCTGATTCATTATTATCATCTTATACTTCATTATCATCTTTATATTCTTCTTGTTGACCATTGTTGTTGTTGTTGTTACCGCAACTGCTGCTCTTTGACCAATTTCTTATGTCAAATTTTTTTTTGTACATCACTTTTAACTTTGGCATTTACTTGAGAGGAGACTTTGGTAAGTCAAATTATGTTTTTTAGTTGAATTTGTCATCTGAGTAACTGCTAGTGTGCTGTTTTTTCAACAATAGCTAGCACGCGAACATGAATGCAACATAAGAGCAATCTGTTTAAACAGATCCATCATCTATGGCACCAGATAAATGTTCTGTTGCAACAGTAGACTCATGTTGAATTCATGTTTATGGTTCTAGGTGCCCGTAATATGAATCGAATAGATGTGTATTCTGTTGTAACAGATCAATAATCTGTTACACCAGATTAGTTATCTGTTTCAACAGATTAATAATTTGTTACACTAGATTAGTAATCTATTTCAACAGATAAATAATCTATTATACCAGATTAGTTATCTGTTCCAACAGACAAGTAATCTATTACAACAGAATATATATCTGTTGCAAAAGAATATTTATCCGTTGCAACAAATAATTACTCTATTGCAATAGATGAATAATCTGTTTCAAACAATAAAATACAGTTCCTGTCACAAACCCAACAGATAACTCAACTCATATGTTGATATCTTGCTAATGATACTGGATTCAAATTATTCCTTAATTGTAGACATGTCATTTGTTGAGAAAAAGAAATAGACAACATACAAATTAACTAAGAATTAAAATGTCAAATGCATCAAACATAAAAATTTTATTAAACAAAAAAAATTAAAATACATAGGTAAAAGAAAAAGAAAAGCTTAATTATTATTATCATCATTATCATTATTATTTGTAAGGCCAACCGACCAATCTTCAACCGACAGCAACAACGCCCTCCTCAGCCTGCGGATCTGCCGCAACATCCTTACTCTAACATTGGCTAACTCCCACTGCAAGTCATGAACCTCCTTCTGCAGTTCTCGCATGACGTCTCATAAAATAGCGACATCCCACACTGGATCAACTATATCTAGAAAATGCATAAGTTGACAAAACATACACGTAAAAATAAAAGAAAAGAAAAGAAAGAATTTGAATGTAATACAATGTATATTTACATAAAAATCAAGAAAAAAACTTACCAGAGACAGGAAAAAGCTATCAAGTCCTTGAAGAGAAAGTAATTGAAGGTGTAACAAAAGCAAGGAATAAATAGAGTGTAGTAGAATGAACGATTGAGTAAGGAGAGACCTATTTATAGAGGATTGAACTTGAATCTGTTAGGCAAAAAGTCACAACTGTTCACCTCCATTTATTAATGACATTTCTTGCTTACTGTGGAAAGTTGACTTAATTAAATTAAGCAATATTGTGATAAGTCATGACTTTTCAGCTTATTATTATTAATAATTAGTTCTTTTCAGGAACCATTTTTATATTGAGTTGTGACAACAAATTATATATCTGTTGCATCAGATAACTCATCTGTGACAATAGATATATCATCTGTTGCAACAAATAGATAACCTGTTGCATCAGATAATCTATCTGTTGCAACATATAATCTATATATCTTTTTTTAAAAAAAAATTATCATCATGGCATTCAAATTTTCTGACTTTTTAATTATATAAATTAATAAAACAGATTTAAAGGCACAACTGTTCACCTCCATTTATTAATAACATTCTTGATTACTGTAAAAAGTTATGACTTAATTAAATTAAACAATATTGTGATAAGTCATGACTTTTCAGCTTATTATTATTAATAATTAGTTCTTTCCATGAGTCGTTTTTATATTGAGGTTGTGACAACAGATTATATATTTGTTGCATTAGATAACTTATTTGTGACAACAGATATATCATCCGTTGCAACAATAGGTAACCTGTTGCATCAGATAATCTATCTGTTGCAACATATAATCTATCTTTTTTTAAAAAAATTTATCATCATATCATTAATCCAAATTTGCTGACTTTTTTATTATATAAATTAATAAAACGGATTTAAAAACAAAAATATTTTTGGTGAGCTTTTTACGGTTTAAATTGTGTTTATCATTTATTTCCTTATTATTTTTTGTGAAAAGAAATGACTTAATTAAATCAAGCTGGAGAGTTTTTTTATTATTGTGACAAGTCATGACTTTTCAACTTATTATTATTAATTAGTTCTTGAATTTAAATAACCTTTTTCTCAATTTAAAAAATAAAGGCACCTGGTTTTCAATAACCGTTTCATAAAATAATAACCATTTTCTTATTGAGTTATGGCAATAGATTGTATATCTGTTGGATCAGATAACCCATCTGTTGCAACAAATTGATCATCTGTTTTAGGAGCTTTTTTTATTTCTTCTAATAACTGATTCATCAGTCGTAACAGATGAGGAATTTGATGCATCAGCAGCGTTGTTTGTTTGTTGAATGTGTTTAGACAAAAAGTCATAATCACGACTATTCACCTTTTTCTTAACAATCATCATATAACTTAATTAATCCAATGTTGCGACTTTTTTTAAATTAAATAATCTTTCTTTTATAGTTATAAATTGTGTATATCATTTAGTTCCTTATTATTTATTAACGAACCATTTTTAGGAGAATCATGACTTTTCACCACCCTCTGTTGCCACAAGTTCTCAGTCCTACCTCCAACCATCGACATGTTGAGAATAGGGAATAAATAGAATGATAATTAGATATTAAATAAGAATTAAAAATTCAAAGTCGACTAAATCAAACCAAACATATACATAGATTTTTGAATCCCTTATAGGTAGATCCGATATAAAAAAGGAAAATACATACGCTAAAAGAAAGAAAAAACATAACCTAATTATTATTACTACTATTATTATTATCATTACTATTATTATTATTACTATTATTATTATCATTACTATTATTATTATTATTATTATTATTACTATTATTATTGTCAACCGGATAATTTTCATCCGGCAGCAGCAAGGCCCTCCTCAGCTTTGCTCCGAAGTCGGCCAAATTCCTCTGGAATTCATCAAACTGCCTTTGAAGTTCCCTCAAGGACTCGATATGAATCTTCTTTTACGAATCTGGATTAGCCATATTTGTATTGTAAGTGTAGTAGAATGAATGAGTGAGAGTAAGGAAAGGAGGCCGGAGGGACCTATTTATAAATGATTGAATTGGAAGGGGTGACTTAGTAAAACAAAAAGCCACGACTGTTCATATCCCTTAATTAAATAAAACTGGTGAGTTTTCAAATATGTAAATTAAAAAAAGGATCTAAATACAATATTTTACCTTTTTATTATATTTCGAAAAGAAAAGAAAATTGCTTTAAAATAAATCTAGCAGATGGGTAATCTATTGTAAAAGATATTTCATCTATCAGATAACTTACAATATATTGACAATCAGTTTCAATAGATGAATATATCAATTTGCTTTTTCAACAGATGTGGCGTCTGTTGCAACTTGCTAGTCATCTATTTATTCAATTTAAGCCATAGATGGGCTAGAAAGAATAAGGTTCTTGCAGATGGATCCACTATCATATGTGTGGGAGTTAAGAAGTGTTACTGATAAGGTCACCGGGACAACACACACAAAGTACAATATTTTTGTTAATGCAGTTTTTAACCGATTAGGCACTGATATTCAAACAAGATCCTGCATTGTACATTTAAGTTTGATGGGTTCAAATTGATAAGGCTGAGGGCCTCATGAAGATGGTGCAGATACCCTGTTATGAATTACTGACGGTTGTTGCTTGTGTTTATGTGTGTTAAGTTTTGAGAAGAGATCAATATTTGGTGTCATTGCAGAGAATCAATAGCGATTAGACTTAACTTTAAGTGTGAATTGGACTTTGAGAACACCTTCGAAGCCTCGCACTGCATCATACAAGAATGAAAAACTAATAAAAATTCTCCTGGCCCAAATTTATATGGAAGGGTTGATCGAGAAGATGATTATACGCCAGAAGGAGCCGAAGGAGAATGCTTGTGAGGGAAAGGGGAGTTGATGAAAGACTATATTATCTGAGAGCTAATTGAAGAAGAGACACAGGGTAGAAAGTAACTTCTAGCGAATCTGGCCGATGGAATTATCTTAAAACATGAGAAATCTGAATCAAGTGCAAATATGAAAGTGTATCCGGTAATGTAAATTCGTTTTTTGTCTCTCTGAAAGAAAAATAGTGCAGATGAACACTTTTCTAGGGAGCTACGACTAGGTAGCGTGTTCGGGATTATCACCTAGATAGAAAATAGCAAAAGACCAAAAAAGCAGCCTTAAGGGCATCGAGGGTTGAAATGATGTACAGTAAGTCTAGAAAACTTGTGCCAACAACAACTGCAGTTAAAGTAAAGAATCTAAGTGAAGACATCAATTTCTGAATTTTGAATTGCATCTCATGACTTCTTGTTTGTGGTTCCGATTAGGTCCACTGTTGTTGACCTGATCGGAACCACAAACGTGATTGAAAGGAAAATTGAGTGTCATTACTTCCTTAGAAATATGGATTAATTGATTGTGTTTTATAGCCTTAACATGCTTTCAACATTTCTTGGAGAAGATCAGAGGCTTGCTCTAGTTTGTGAATCTCGATAATTTTCAAGCTTGCCTCCAGCTTGTTGATTTTGTATTCAAGTTGGTCGTTGCCGTCTTTGAAGTTGGTATAGAGTTCTTGATCTCTTGTGAGCTCGATCAGGAACACTACCTTCAAAGTTGTGGCATTGAAGAAGACCTTCAGAACACTTTCTTCAAAAACCTTAAAGGATACATGGAGGGTCGTTGTGTTTGTTTTAGGTCAAAATGTGTTGATGCACTCTAAAAATGTGGTCCCGACAGTTGAACAACACATTTTTATCGAGTTTTTCTCAATGTAGATTGCTCAATCAATTTGATAAAGTAATAAGCAAGGAGTTACGTAGCATTTGATCTAAACCGACTCTACCAAGCCTATCAAACATTCTGTAACTCCAGGCTCATTACCCTATCAAAAAAAATTTCCCGAGTTAGTGCACAAATCAAATGAGCTCAGTCTCTCAGCCTTTCTGCTGATCGCTCTTCTCTAATATAGATGAAAATATATCTGCTATGCAAAAGTCTACACCGTCGCCAGAAATGCTTTCCAAGGCGCAAGTCTTCAGAAGGCATCAACAGTAGTCTCTCAATATCAAGTGATATTGAGATATTACTAGTCATGCCTTCCCAAGACTTTTTCTACAGCAAGAATTTCTACTGATGACAAAATACTGCCATATGAAAATCTACACCATCAGTGGAAATCTTGCTAGAGAGAAAGTCTTCATAAGGCATTATTAGTAATCTCTCAACATCAAGGAAGTCTTGTACGAAAGTCTTCAGAAGAAAATAAAAAATAAGGAAGTTTTCAGCAATGACTATACATAATTACGGCACCAACAACCTCACTAGATTCACTCCTCATACAAAAGAAAAGGCAAAAATATTTTTATTTGCATTTGCATGATATTTATTTAACAAACCAAACAAAGATGAACTAAATCTAGCATTTAATTCATCTTTGTTTGGTTTGTTAAATAAATAATATGCGAATGCAAATGAAAATATTTCTGCCTTTTCTTTTATACGATGAGTGAATCTGGTAAGGTTGTTGATGATAATTATGTGTAGTCATTGCTGAAAACTTTCTTATTTTTGAATGTCTTCTGAAGACTTTCATACAATACTTCCTTGATATTGAGATATTATTAATAATTCCTTATGAAGACTTTCGCTCTGGCAAGAATTTCTGCTGATGGTGTAGACTTTCGCATGGAAAATACCTTGTCATCAACATAAATTCTTGCCGTAGAGAAAGTTTTGGGAAGGCATGACTAGTAATATATCAATAGTACTTGATATTGAGAGATTATTGTTGATGCCTTCTGAAGACTTGCGCCCTGGCAAGTATTTCTGGCGACGGTGTAGACTTTTGTATAGCAGATATCTTGTCATCTATATTGGAGAAGAGCGATCAGCAGAATGGCTGAGAGATTGAGCTCGTTTGATTTGTGCACTAACTCGGGAAAATTTTTTTGATAGGGTAATGAGCCTGGAGTTACGTAACATTTGATAGGATTGGTATTGTCGGTTTAGATCACACGCTACGTAACTCCTTACTTATTAATTTATCAAATTGGTTGAGCAAGCTGCATTGAGAAACACTTGATAAAAGTATGTTGTTTAACTGTTGGGACCACATCTTCAGTGTGCATCAACACATTTTGACCTAAAACAAACACAGCGACCCTCCATATATCCTTTAAGGCTTCTGAAGAAAGTGTTCTGAAGGCCTTCTAGAATGCCACAACTTTGAAGGTGGGGTTCCTGATCGAGCTCAAAAGAGATAAGGAACTCTATACCAACTTCAAAGATGTAAATAACCAGCTTGAATACAGAATCAACAAGCTAGAGGCAAGCTTGAAAATTATCAAAATTCACAAACTAGAGCAAGCCTCTGATCTTCTCCAAGAAATATTAAAAGTATGCTAAGGCTATAAAACACAATCAATTATAATCATATTGCTATGGAAGTAATGATACTCAATTTGCCTTTCAATCACGTTTGTGGTTCCGATCAGGTCAACAACAGTGGACCTAATCGGAACTACAAACAAGAAGGCATGGGATACAATTTAAAATTCAGAAATTGCCGCCTTCACTTAGATTCCTTACTTTAACTGCAGTTGCTGTTGGCAAAAGTTTTCTAGACTTACTATACAACAATTAAACCCTCGATTCTCTTAAGGAGACTTTCTTGGTCTTCTTTTATTTTCTATCTAGGTGATAATCCCGACCACGCTACTGTAATACCCTGTACTTTTCCCTAGCTTGAAATCATCTCAAAAATATTAGAAACTTACTTTGAAAGATGAATCCACTTTTGTACATGTGGAATTTTTTTATATTTTCACTATTTGTCATGTGGGAAATTTAATTAGCTTTCCAACGATACCAATTTCATCCAAATCCGACATCGGAGGAGAAAGTTATGGCCAAAATACAGAAGCCAGTAAAAACCGCCCAGGTGCGACGGTGAGGCCGACGGACCTTCGGACTAGTGATGGACAGTCGCCCATGACCATCGTAAGAGAGACAGTGAGGCCATCTTATGGATAAGGTGTGACGGACAGGTTGACGGACCGTCGAACTTGCGACGGATCGTCGAACTTGCGACGGACCGTCGCCCAGGCCGTCGCTACTAAGGCAGTAATCCCTTTTCTTGGTCCACATACGATGGTCGAAACGACGGACCATCACCCTAGTGATGGACCATCACACGATCAGTCGCAGGTCCCAATTTAGCAAATTAAAGCCATTTTTAAAAGGGTATTTTGGTCATTTACCACCCACCTATCTATATACCCAATTATATCCGATTTCAGCCATTTGGTTCATTATTACTTCACAACCAATATTAGTCTTTCTCTCTAACATTAATATCCAAGAATAAAATCCAATCTTCTTCAAGAACTAAGGGATTTCCAATTCTTCAAATTCAAGAACATCAAGAATCTTAACCCAGGTATGCATAGTATTCATTCATGGACTCCTTTCGTCCATGAAGTCCAAGAATATCTTTTCAAATTCAAGTGTATGGATTTTTGTATGAATTCCATGTTGAGTCATAAACTCGGATGCGCCTCTCTTTTAGAACGACGGCAGCCAACACCCAATGGAATTCATCACCACAATTGATTGGGATGTACACTTTGTCGACCAAATGCCAAGGTAAGCTAGCTGAAATGCTAAAATCTTTGATGATGTTGATTAAGCATTCCTTATTTAGGGAAACTTCCAACTATTGTTGACAATACCTATCGTAGGCATTATTGATGTAAATTTTGTACAAATAATTGCTTGTTATGTATCTGTATTGTTCTTGTATTTGCAACTTGGCCTTCTTTCGGAGGTAGTAAAAAATGGCATCAATGTGCTGCACATATTATCAAACATTTTAAATTATGTGATGAAAAAATTAATATGCAGATGCAATTAAATAAAGTGTTAATTAATAGTAATATGTATGACATTTAAACCTCATCATTCCAGCAAGTTTGGGGCTGTGACATCAAATAGAACTTATTCTTCATTCCGAGATGTGCAACAATAAATTTGAACATATCAAAACCAAGACTCGATTCGTTCACTTTGTAGCATTCATCATTTTATTTTCTACATGATGATTTATATGTGTTAATGTCATATTCTTACAACAAGAATTGTATAAACCAATATCTTTAAAATTGATTTATGTACCTGCCGGCATGATGCTTTAACAACCCATCGGCAATCCATTCTGAATAGTCGTTGATCAACTGTGTTAGTTTTTTTGGAGCCTCGTCCAAGATGTTGCACCCTTCAAATGGGTAATTCTTCCGTTCTCCTAAACTGGAAGGCTCCACTTTTTCTTCTTCTTTGGAAGCAGTTAATGGATTATCAACTGTGATATTATGCTTTTCAACAGTGGCTTATATTGTGAGATCCACCTGGAAAGCTAGAATTATCAATGCTAATTACAAATATACAACAGATTGCCTATCAATTGCAACAGATAAGCCTTATGTTGCAACAGATGAATCATCTATTGGGATAAATTTGAATAGGTAAATCAGAGAAGTATGATAATTACAAACACATGACCAATCTATTGCAATATAAGACTCATTTGTTGCAATAGCTAACGAATTTGATGCAACAGGTTAGACAACAGTTGCAATAGATGTATATATCTATTTGATAATTTTTAGCAGATGTATCATCTATTGAAACAGATATGTGCCTGTTTGTTTGTTGGAACATATGATGTACATTCACCTTCTTCAGCTAATGCTGCTATCTTGTGGCCCTTGCACACTGGACATCAATGCAAGCCAAAGATAGAGGCATTGCAATTTTACTTTTTTTTTATGCTTGATGATGAGTTAGAAGTATCTTTCCTTCTCCTCTTAGCCGCCTTGATCTCTAGTAGAGTGTATGGATATGAAATCCTCTTTGATGGAATAACACCCCTCTTAGATATCATTTCCTTTTCAGAAGCAGTTAGTGCATTAATAGCATTAATCACTCCATCATGTTTTGCTTTGCAGCCTTGACATTTGCATGCAAAACATTTGCTAGATGTGGAAAAATCTAGAGAAAAATTTGTACAACCAGTATGATCATAATCATAATGGCTTGTTGTTTCAAAAATGATAAGAGGAGCATCATTAGCCCCAATAACAACACAACTACCACTACCACTATGACTACTATCATCAACAACAACAAGCCTGCCCTCCAAAATTATTTTTTCTTGTGATGGCTGTTGCTCCAAAAAATTCTATTTTTATTCCATCAATGACCTTAGGGTTAGGTAAAGTTTGCACAGACTGTAAACTAAGAAAAAATGGCATTTTCAACTCTCGGTTGGTCGGAACAAGCCACGGATGGACAATTTAAAATAAATCGGTACATATATTAGAATGATGATGAAATTATTTAAAATAATCATTAATTAAAATAAAAACTCGATTAGAATTGGACTTACTGCTTCCTTGGAGGGATTGAAAAGATCAAGAAAATTTGTATTTTTATTGATTTTGGCCGACAACCATCTCAGGATTCTTGAACAGGAAACTTCTTCCTGGTAGTTCACTTGTTGTCTTAAATAAGGAATGACTTCAAATGCCCAAGCCTATAACATAGCACCCAAACTATGATCCATAGAACTCAGTCAGTCATGTGACTCAGGAAAACACAGAAATCTCAGAAATCTCAGTGATCTCAGTACTCAGTAATATCAGCAACCTCAGTATTCCCAGTAAATCTCAGTAACTTTAGTACTCTAAGTCCGTCCTCAGAACTCAGTACATTCCGTCAGTCAATGGATCTTAGTAAATTCAGTTTAGCTTCGCTAAACAATACCATTAGAATCAGCTCAATTTAGTTAATCATCTTAGTTCAGTTAATCAACTCAGTTCAGTTAATCAGTTCAGTGTCTTTCATATGGGAGTAGGATTCAGCACCGAGCGAGCCTAGGAATGGGGACTCACCCGCTAGATAGGACTAAGATCTTTAGAAGAAATCCCTAAGTTATATAACTATGTAGCGATCATAGGAACGAGATGTGACCCGTTACATAGGATTGACATACTCAGGTATCACCTGTTAGCACATTTAAATGTATAGGACTGATCCCAAGGGTAACCCGTTAGATTAGGACTGACTCCACAACAATTTTCTTAATACAGTATCAGTAGCATAGTATCAGTCCCTCAGTAATCAGTAATACAGTATTAGTTTCTCACTCATCAGTGACTCAGATGTCAATGTCAATAGACTCAGTAGTCAGAACTCAGTATTCAGTCCTATTATGATCTCAGTTATAGTTACGTATGCATGCATGTATTCTCACGTTCATGTTAGGTAGTCAGTTAGTATTGTTCATGCTTATGAACCTATTGCATTCATCCAACCTCACTTGCATACCAATACATTTAAAGTACTGACACATTTGCGCTATGGTGTCTTATACCATAGGTTTAGAAGCACGAGTTCTAGAGAACCAGTAGCATCCCAGTTCAGCGATCAGAGTTAGCAGTAAGTCCTCATCCTTCGAGGACATGATGATCACATTACTATTTAAGTTTTCAGTTTATTTTAGTAGTTGGAGTTAGTTGGGGACATGTCTCATCAACTCCTTATTCAGACAGTTTAGAGACTTTCAGACTACAGTATGTTTAGAAAATTATCTCAGTTGTTTTAGTATTGTTATACCATATTTTTTTCAGTTATGTACTAGTATTGAACCTTATGGCCTTTCAGTTCATGTTTCCGCATTTACGATATTATTACTATTATTTAGTACTCAGTTTACAGATATTAGTCATGGGTTAGCTTGTGGTCCTTTGGGGTCATGGGCACCGTGTAGCGTTTTGGGTACCAAATTCAGGGCGTTACAGCTACCTAGTCGCAACTCCCTAGCAAAGTGACCATCTGCACTATTTTTCTCTTAGAGAAACAACAAACGGATATTTCATTACCGGATATACTTTCATATTTGCACTTGATATAGATTTATCATGTTTTAAGATAATTTCATCAGCCAGATTCGCTAGAAGTTACTTTGTACCCTATGTCTCTTCTTCAATTAGCTCTCAGATGATAAATTCTTTCATCAACCACCCATTTTCCCTTGAAGGCATTCTCCTACCACACCTTCTGGCGTATAATCATCACCTCGATCAACTCAACCATATAAATTTGGGCTAGGGTAATAACTATATTGGTTTTCCATTCATGTTAGATGCAGTGCTAGGCTTCAAAGGCCTTCTCAGAGTCCAATGCACCCTAAAAGTTAGTCCAATCGCTATTGAATCTCTTTACAATGACACCAAAACTAGGTCCCTTCACAATGCTTGACAAATAAACATGAGCAACAACTGACATTAAATCTTAATAGGGTATCAGAACCATATTCATGGTCCCTCATCCTTATTAGTTCGGACCTACCAAACTTAACTGTAAAATTGTAGATATCTTGTTTGAATGATCTATGACTAATCGGTAAAAAAAACATTCACAAAATTAGTGTACTCTATGTGTGTTTCCACGATAACATTATTAGTAATACATACCTCCCACACATGAAGTGGTTCCATCTGCATGCAACTTATTTCTCCGAACCCATCTTTACTGCAGCCTCTTGTGATGGTCAGGAAAAAGTTGATCAACTGTTAGTTCCTTATATCTACAAAGAAAAGGAAAAAAATTATGTCATAGAAAGAACATGTCTGTTGCATCAGATGTGGAGTCTGTTACAACAGATATGGAGTCTGTTGGAATACATCAAACTAGCCTTACTGGTGGTTTGATTTGTTCCAACAATTGCTTCATCTGTTGCAATATCAACAACAATATAAACTACAAAAAACAAAAAATAAAAAACATCAACAACAAAGAAACAATAACATTTGTTCCAACACCATAAAAAATATCATCAACAACAAAGAAGCAACATCCTTTGTTCCAACACCATCAACTACACCACACCACAACTTCCAACAATGACAACCCCACCAACAAAATCAATAATAGCATAAACAACAAAGAAACAAATAAAATACATACAAAAAATGATACTGCCACCAAGGCTTTTAAACTTCTCCGAACAAAATACTTTTTCGCATATTGTAATAAAAATTCTCAATTCATTTACTCAATACTTAAAAGTTCCTTCAGTTTTTTTAAATAAATATGATATGGGTAAATGATAATTAAATAAAAAAATAAATGTAAATAACTTGCAAAGAAGAAAACAAGAATGAAAGAGAAATAGTGAACTATACCTTAACGTCAAAAGGGGATCAAAACAACAATTTCAATCGAGGAATGATATGGATCGATTTATATTCGAAAGGATCTTTATGAGAAAGAGAAGAGAAAAGAGAGAAAAGAGAACAAAGTTTGTGATAACCCTAATCTAAAAAGGAGAGAAAGAAAAATATGAGAGATGAATAAAATAAATTTAGGGCTGAAGCTGAGGAGAGATGAGATAATAATTCTAGATGTATCGTGTACGTAGATGTTGGTTTCAATATTCATCAATTAATATAATTAATATTTATTAATAATTTGAGGGGCACAGGGAAGACTAGTGACATTGAAAAGACAAGATAAGACTACCCAATGAACACATTTTTGAGTTATACAAGAAAAAGAAACTCTTCATTTTTACCACATTTTGTAGTACTTACTACTTTATCTACTCGGATAGAAACTTGCTTTAAAATTAAAAGAAAAAAAAGATTTTCAAATAGATATGTCATCTGTTGCAACAGATAGCAATATCTGTTTAAAAATCCCAACAACACAGTCATCTGTTACAACAGATACAAATATCTGTTTAAAAATCCCTTTCCATTTGATAATTAAATCAGATATGTCAACTGTTATAATAGATATCAATATCTATTTAAATATCCCAACAGCTCAGTCATCTGTGACGACAGATGCAAATGCCCATTTGATAATTAAATCAGATATATCATCTGTTACAACAGATATCAATATCTGTTTGAAAATTTCCAACAGCTCAGTCATCTGTCACAATAAATGCAAATGTCTATTTGATAATTAAATAAGATATGTCATCTATTGCAACAGATGTGAACATCTGTTAGAAATTTCCACCAGCTCAATCGTTTATTCCAACAGATTTCATTGCAATTGATTTAAGTAGAACTAGAGATGAATGAATGAGCTCTTTGGGTCAACAAAAACTTCAATTGAGTCATTGCAATTGCATGGTGTTGGTATTGCGTTCATCCCGACCCGAGTCATCGATCGATCATTCTGAGTTGAAATGAGCTCTCAATAACTTAATGTTAAGATTAGTAGTACCTAAATTGATTTAGGCAGAACTAGAGATGAATGAATGAGTTCATAGGGTCAACTACAACTTCAATTAAGTCTTTGAAATTAGTGTTGGTATTGCATTCATCCCGACCCGAATCGTCGATCGATCACTCTGAGTTGAAATGAGCTCTCATTAACTTAATGTTAGGATTAATATTATCTAAATTAATTTAGGTGGAACTAGGGATGAATGAATAAGCTCATAGGGTCAACAACAACTTCAATTGAGTCTTTGCAATTCTATGACATTGGTATTGCGTTCATCCCGACTCAGGTCGTCGATCGATCACTCTGAGTTGAAATGAGCTCTCAATAACTTAATGTTAAAATTAATAGTACCTAAATTGATTTAGGTGGAACTATGGATGAATGAATGAGTTCATAGGGTCAACTACAACTTTAATTGAGTCCTTGCAATTGGCATTGGTATTGCATTCATCCCGACCCGGGTCGTCGATCGATCACTCTGAGTTGAAATGAGCTCTCATTAACTTAATCTTAGGATTAATAGTACCTAAATTAATTTAGGTGGAACTAGGTATGAATGAATGAGCTCATAGGGTCAACTACAACTTCAATTGAGTCATCGCAATTGCATGGTGTTGGTATTGTGTTCATCCCAACCCGGGTCATCGATCGATCAATCTGAGTTGAAAAGAGCTCTCATTAACTTAATATTTTAAAAACTAGTATATCTTTTGAAATTTTAAAAATTAATTAAGATCAATTCGAACCAAATTAATAATTTTAAAACTTGTCATTCTTTTCCAAAATTATAAATCAACCCATAGAAATCATCCATTTGCGGGAAAAACTATTCCTCATTTCAAATCTCAAGTTCTCGCTCCCTCTCTCTCTCTCTCTCAACAATACAGACAACAACTACTAAACATATTGCATAACCCTTCAAAACAAATCAATTTTCTTCCCATTTTCAACCACATAGTTGTTATTTTTGACTCAATTCTTGCTTGTATCCATCATTTTCTCTGTCTTCATAGGTAACAGAGTTCGAGAAGAGTTCTACATTTGTTTTTTATTCTAAAAATTAGGGGTTTTTAGTTAATGATGAAAAAAAAAACTTTTAGTTGTATTATCTTCGAGAATAGGTTAACAATTTTGTGTTTTGATGCTAAAAAAGGTAGGAAGCACCTGAGAAAACCCTAGTTTTTGTCTCAGTATTTTGTTGACTATCGTGGTATTGTTGGATGGTGTTTGTGGTGTGGTTGGTGAATGTGGTTGTTGGTGTCGGTATTTGTATTTGTATTTTTGGTGGTGGTGTCGGTGGTCTTGGTGTTAGTATTGGTATTGGTGGCATTGGTGGTGGTATTGGTTATGGTGTTGGTGGTCCATATGTTGAAATAGGTGGGATATCTATTGGGAGATATTAAATAGGTCTTCAAACAGATTCCCCATCTGTTCCAACTGATGGGTTATCCATTGGAGTATTTTTTTTGAAATATGGCATAGAATAATTTATTGAAATTTGTCTTACCTTTTTTTAAAAAATTATGTAGACAACAAATGCAATGTATTTTTTGTTTTTCTATTGTTTGTAGTTAAAAGATGTCTCCCAAAAAAAAGAAACTGAAAGTGGATCAACTTCTGACCACCCAACAAAAATGGCTAGAGTACAGATAGATTCGGAGAAACTTTCTAAACAATCTTAGTCGAGGAAAAATGAAGCCGAGGAAAGTGATAACTCCTTCTCACCAATGGGGCGTGAAATAATATCGAAATCCCAACATGATTCTGTTAAAACCATTAGTATCGACAGGTTTTGAGTTGCGATGCCGATGGATAGCCCTGACAAAGTAACTGGTGATCTTGTACTTAAATGTCAGTTGGGGAAATGTTTTGATGAATTAAGGAGAATTATGAAGAATGAAAACATAGAAAAACTTTTTAACAAGAGCTTCTTTGCATACTTTCTTGAGCTGCCTGAGGACTGGACTCTTCGATTCCCAATGAGCATGGAATATGGTATTCTCAAGAGTAGAATCAAGTATGCGGGGGATGATAAAGATCTGAAGGAGGGTGAAAAAAGATGGATGAAATCTGGATCAACTACTGTGGCATGCCGGTTTATTTTGGGTTGAAAGAGTTTGCCATAGTGATGGGCTTGAGATGCGATCGTCCAGAAGAACCTCTCATCAAGGAAACACCCCACAAAGGGTCCAACAAATACAAGGGAAAAAAAGATGGGTTATTGGTCATCATTAGACGTAGCAGATACAAAGCGGAGGATTTGATGGCAGATCTCGAGGATAAAGACATACCAAAGCACTGCAGGGAGAAATTGTGCTTAGTTTGGTTTGTCCATTTCATTTTATTGGGCAAGAGATGTTTGGAAAGTCATAGAAGATGATTTGTTGGCGCTTGCTGATGACTTTGACAAATTTAATGACTATCCCTAGGGATATGACAGCTACTACTTGACTATCCAATATTTACTGACAAAGCTATCCACAGGGACGATCACATTATACGGCTTTCCTTGGGCTTTCATGGAAAAATTGATCACTATTTTTACTCATACATTAATTTATAATGAATATACTTATTATGACTTTTTATTTTTCTTGCTTCCTGTTTACATTTTTTAGGCTTGGGCATGTGAAGTCATTCCTCCCCTCCGAAAGTAGTTCAAGGATTACCTGGATGAGGTTTCTCATCCAAGGATCCTTAGGTGGTTGGAGGCTGCAAAGGGCAGCAAAAAGAATATTAAGGATCAAGAGGCTTATCTATTTAACCCTATGGATAATACAGTACGTTTTCTTTCAACTAAAATAATTTGCCTCAAAGAAAGATATTGAAATAGATGTTCCATCTGTTGCGACAGATGGGTTATTTGTTGTACAGATTACCCGTCAACTGCAACTGGTGCAACAGATGGGTAATTTGTTGTGACAGACGACCCATATTTCACAACAGATTAACCATCTGTTGCTCTGGTTCTCTAAACTCAACTCCACAGATTACCCATCTGATGCAAATTATGCAATATATATGTAATCTGATGCAATATATTTTCAATCTGTTGCGACATATAGATCAACTGTTGCGACATCTAGATCGTCTGTTGCATAAGTTGGTTGTGTTAACATCCATGTAACCTAACTGACTGTAAATTATTATTATATGATTTAAATGCCTCCTATCTTTTTTTATAGGTTGTGCATCCTTGGAACGTTCCTACCGTTGATGAGTTGGGGATGAATTCTTTTCTTACTCTAGGTCTTGTTAATATAAAAGGAGACCCACTAGTGGAGTTAATAAAGAAGGAATTGGCTGGAGTAATATCCATAAGAAGAGAAGTTAGGCAAGGTCTGCCTAATGTTGAAGCTCTTCACGACCAACCTCAAACTGCAATAGATCCGGGTGCTTCTTCTGAGGGTGTTGCTGGTGGAGTTGTTTATGACGGTGACAGTCATTCTGATGTTTCTGCTATTTCCAGTCATGATTATGAGCATGTTGGTGCTCAATAAAAAGTAAATTATTTTGAAAACACCCCTTGCACAAGTCCCTCTCACCCCTACACCGGTCCCTCCCACCTCTCTTCACCCTCATGTTCTCATTTCAAATGCAAAGTATGCAAGGATAGAGAGGATAAACTCCTTGAAAAGCTAGAGGCTATTGCTGAAGCTGCCGAAGAGTTGAAATCCAGGAAGGGTGTCATACCATCCAATAAGGTAAGGAAGCCATGCACTCCTACAGTGGTGGTTAGGAGGAAGAGAAGAAAAATTAGACAAATTCTCTTCGTTCTGAAATTAGCAAAAATTGCAACTCCCCCCGCTCCAAGAGTTGTTGAAGTTCAGGGGCCGCTGAAGAAGGTGGACATATTCATGGAGCTTGGTAAGCAGAAGAAGAAGAAACTAGAAGAAATCATGAATGGCAAGACAAAGGTTCGAAAAGAATACACCATGCATTCATTTGCTGCCAAAGACTTCACGAATATGGCAAATATGTGTGAGTGGTACGAGGACAATGTAAGTATACTTTTGCTAACCTAGCCTTCCAATATACTCTATAAAGAAGAATCTACACAGCAGATGTGTAATCTGTTGCAATATCTTGGTATTCTGTTGCAACATAATACACATCTGTTGCATAAGTTGAGTTGGCTGGGTAATCTGTAAACTAATTCAGAGAACCCTCTGCAACAGATTTTTTCCACTGTATTTTTATTCTTTACAATTACTAACCTATTTAAAAATTTCCTTCTTATACCATAATATGTTGATGAAATTCTCTACCTCATGAGGGGTAGACAATTAGCGTACCCGGATGCTTATGATGCTGCCGATAGGATAATGGACCTCAACTTCTACAATAATTTCAAGGATAGGTACGATGATCTCCGTGAGCTAGCAGATACCGGTGTCTAGGGATTTAATAATTTAGTTTCTACGCTCCAATGGGATGAAGAGGTGATTAAATATGTTAGAGGAAAGAGGCCATATCCACATGACAAGAGCTGGACCAAGGCAAAGATAATCCTTGCAGTCATGAAAGTGAAAGTCAAACATTTTCTCATTGTTGAGATACTACCCTACGAGATAAATATTAAGTTTTATGACTGCAACTTACCTTTCTTTGACGAGGAAAAGTTTTTATCCCACATGCAGCCACTCTTGAAGTTGTTGACGCAGAATAAGCAAATGGATTATTTGTCGGTGGAAGCCTTGATAAAGGAATCATGGGTTTTTGAAGGTCTAAATAAGAACATAAATCTCCAGAGAAATAGAACCGGGGCAGCATGCGGGCCGTACTCGGTTGCATACATCGAGTGTTTGCTGACCGACATAGAAATAACCGGTATGTGCGACGCCAATGTGGGAAAGATACAATGGGTCTGGCTTATGGGGTACTAACTAAATGGTTGGAGACCGTGTATAAAGAAGAATATGTACAAAGACAAAAATAAAAACGATAAAAAAAATTTATTTCAAGCAACTTCACTTTACATGTAGTGGCAATAATTTTTATGTCTGGCAAAATTTGAATTTTTATAATGCAACAGATTTTATATATGTTGTAACAGATATAATACCTATTATGACAGATTGATTATCTGTTGGAATAGGTTGGTTATCTGTTGCATTATGCAGATGTTTCCCAATCTGTCTATCGTAACAGATATACAATCTGTTGCAACATATAATTTATCTATTGTAACTGATAGGTAATCTATTGGAATAAATCAAGAAAGTAGGAAGACCTGTTATTTAATTTCCAGCAGATGACCTAACTAAATGGTTAGAGCCCGTGTATAAATAAGAATATGTACAAAGATGGAGACAAGTACGATAACAATTTTTTATTTCAAGCCACTTCACTTTACATGTAGTGGCAATAATTTCTCTATCTAGCGAATGTTGAATTTTTATAATGCAGCAGATTGTATATCTGTTGTAACAGATATTGTATCTGTTGTAATAGATATAGTACCTGTTTTGACAGATTGATTATATGTTGGAATAGGTTAGTCATCTGTTGCATTATGCAGATGTTCCCAGTCTGTCTGTCGCAATAGATATACAATCTGTTGCAATATATAATCTATCTGTTGCAACTAATCGGTAATCTATTGGAGCAAATAAAAAAAGTAGGAAGACCTGTTATATAATTTCCAGCAGATGACCTACGTGTTGCATCTCATGTTGCAACATATGTCTAAATCTATTTGATAAGATATGTCGTCTGTTGTAGCAGATGTATTATCTGTTGCGATATTTGAATCTAGTATTCCATTTTAATTAACATGTTCAAAACTAAGGATTAAATTATATTTATAGAAAGCATAAAATAAATTAAAGCCTTCAGAAATTACATGAAATAACTCAACAAATAAATGAAATGTAAAAAAATCGTTATGGGTACAAATAATCTACTCTACAAATAAATCAACAAGTTAAACCAAGGAGGATAGGTTATTACATTGACGGACTCAAGCTATACAGATCTAATCAATATGGAAAATTTGTTCTTCATTCGATGCTACGAAATTCGACTTTGGTCATCGTGGATCTTTAATGTCGCTTGCATACGGCTTCTGAGCTTTCGCTTCTCCGTATTTCCACAAAAGATCAACATATCTTTTGCGGAGTAATTCGGCATCAAGTCCATCATTTGGTACTTGTAATCCATCGCTCAAATACTCAGCGTAGGTGGCAAAAAAAGTACCGCAATCCCTACGTTTTAAAAAATAGATAATCCATATCTTGCAGTTCATGCAAGTATAGTAAAATTTGTGAAATAAAACTAAATCAATGACACTTAAATTTACAGGCTACCAATGGTTTGTTGAGAAATTCCTTCAACATATTGTACATCAAATGGATTATCCATTTTATCTCGGTATGTTTCAATCGTCTACCAATCAGTACGGACCTTTTGGTTCAAAAATTCACTCATATCGAGGTAAGTAGGCAATATTTTGGCCAGCTTTTTTATCTCAGACGACGGCCTAGAACGTCTCCTTCGTGACACCGAGTCATAAACTCGGATGCGCCTCTCTTTTAGAATGACGACAGCCAACACCCAATGGAATTCATCACCACAATTGATTGGGATGTACACTTTGTCGACCAAATGCCAAGGTAAGCTAGCCGAAATGCTAAAATCTTTGATGATGTTGATTAAGCATTCCTCATTTCGGGAAACTTCCAACTATTGTTGACAATACCTATCATAGGCATTATTAATGTAAATTTTGTACAAATAATTGTCTGTCATGTATCTGTATTGTTATTGTGTTTGCAACTTGGCCTTCTTTCGGAGGTAGTAAAAAATGACATCGATGTGCTGCACATATTATCAAACATTTTAAATTATGTGATGAAAAAATTAATACGCAAATGCAATTAAATAAATTGTTAATTAATAGTAATATGTATGGCATTTAAACCTCATCATTCCAGCAAGTTTGGGGTTGTGCATCAAATAGAACCTATTCTTTATTCCGGGATGTGCAACAATAAATTTGAACATATCGAAACCAAGACTCGATTCGTTCACTTTGTAGCATTCATCATTTTGTTTTCTACATGATGATTTATATGTGTTAATGTCATGTTCTTACAACAAGAATTGTATAAATCAATATCTTTAAAATTGATTTATGTACCTGCCGGCATGATGCTTTAACAACCCATCGGCAATCCATTCTGAATAGTCATTGATCAACTGTGTTAGTTTTTTTGGAGCCTCATCCAAGATGTTGCACCCTTCAAATGGGTAATTCTTCCGTTCTCCCAAACTGGAAGGCTCCACTTTTTCTTCTTCTTTGGAAGCAGTTAATGGATTATCAACTGTGATATTATGCTCTTCAGCAGTGGCTTATACTGTGAGATCCACCTGGAAAGCTAGAATTATCAATGCTAATTACAAATATACAACAAATTGCCTATCTATTGCAACAGATGAGCCTTATGTTGCAACAGATGAATCATCTATTGGGATAAATTTGAATAGGTAAATCAGAGAAGTATGATAATTTCAAACACATGACCAATCTATTGCAATATAAGACCCATCTGTTGCAATAGCTAATGAATTTGATGCAACAGGTTAGACAACAGTTGCAACAGATGTATATATCTATTTGATAATTTTTAGCAGATTTATCATCTATTGAAATAGATATGTGCCTGTTTGTTTGTTGGAACATATAATGTACATTCACCTTCTTCAGTTAATGTTGCTATCTAGTGGCCCTTGCACACTGGACATCAGTACAAGACAAAGACAGAGGCATTGCAATTTTACTTTTTTTTATGCTTGATGATGCGCTGGAAGTATCTTTCCTTCTCCTCTTAGCCGCCTTGATCTCTAGTAGAGTGTATGGATATGAAATCCTCTTTGATGGAATAACACCCCTCTTAGATATCATTTCCTTTTCAGAAGCAGTTAGTGCATTAATCACTCCATCGTGTTTCGCCTTGTAGCCTTGACATTTGCATGCAAAACATTCGCTAGATGTGGCAAAATCTGGAGAAAAATTTGTACAACCAGTATGATCATAATCATAATGGCTTGTTGTTTAAAAAATGGTAAGAGGAGCATCATTATCCCCAACAACAACACAACTACCACTATGACTACTATCGTCAACAACAACAAGCCCGCCCTCCAAAATTATTTTTCTTGTGATGGTTGTTGCTCCAAAAAATTCTATTTTTATTCCATCAACGACCTTAGGGTTCGGTAAAGTTTGCACAGACCGTAAAGTAAGAAAAAATGGCATTTTCAACTCTCAGTTGGTCGGAACAAGCCACAGATGGATAATTTAAAATAAATCGGTACATATATTAGAATGATGATGAAATTATTTAAAATAATCATTAATTAAAATAAAAACTCGATTAGAATTGGACTTACTGCTTCCTTGGGGGGGATTGAAAAGATCAAGAAAATTTGCATTTTTATTGATTTTAGCCGACAACCATCTCAGGATTCTTGAACAGGAAACTTCTTCCTGGTAGTTCACTTGTTGTCTCAAATAAGGAATGACTTCAAATGTCCAAGCCTATAACATAACGCCAATAAATCAAAAGCATTATTGAATAAAAAAATGATGACTCATATCATGATAAAAGAAATATTTACCATAAAGACCCATGGAAATCCATATAAGTTGACTGTCTTTGGCGTTAACAGAGTTAACAAATATTGGACAGTCATTTTAAAGCTTTCACAACCCCAAGGATAGCTGTTAAATACCTCAAGATCCTCAGAGAGATTTATTAAACCGGGGATTATGTTGTTGTTAACGTCTCTCGCCCAAACAATATTATGTACAAACCAAGCACAATGATTGTTTGTGCTTCTTTGAGAGTCTTTTACCTTTCAATGCTTCTATCAAATTTTTATTTTTAAAGTTTGGACCAACAATCGACACAAAGTTATCACGATCGTTCGACTTACCTTTACCTTTTTTGGGTGTGCGGGGTGCTTTTTTTGGGTGAGAGTAGGTATAACTTGAGAAGGAGAAGAAGGATAACATTTTAGTTCGATAACTATGGCAAACTCCTTCCAACCAAAACAAATAAGCATACCACAATAATCTATCCACACCTCATCCATCCTGTCTTTGTTTTCATACATAAACCTACGCTTGAGAAGATCATATACCATTTTCATCTGAAAACGAGCATTGCTGTCCTATGGCAAATCAAGATATTGCCCAAAGCATCTTTCCCTAAAATTATCATCAAATTTTTGTTCTCAAAGTATTTTTCTGAAGGCGTCGAAAGATTTTCCTATGGCTAACTTAACCACGAAATCACCCGTTAAATCTGTGGCACCGTCACACTGCATTCTCACAGAATAACAATCAATGCTGAAGGTTTTGACCAACTCTTCAGCGAAAGTGCTATTATCATTTGGATCATCTATTTTGAGACATTCCTCCTCCCCGTGTTCATTATCTTCTGCTCTTGATTGAGATAACGCTTGTAAAGCAAGCTCATAGAGTTGTGAATGTAGCCGAGCTACTGCACTTGTCCCTTTACTTGGACTTGATTCGATTTCTTTTCTTTTTGGAGCCCTATTATCTTAAATTAACAGGAACATAAAATAGATTACAATTGATTAATTCATCGTTAAAAAGGGATAACAGTAAATCTAACATGCATAATGGTAAAATAATAGTTCCAACAAACCAGATATTTGTTGCACCAGTTATGTTATCTGTTGCAACATATAACCGGCCTATTTCAACGGATGAGTCAACTATTGAAAACAATAAAAATAGATCACTAATCTATTACACCAAGTATTTTATCTGATGCAACATATAACTGACCTGTTGCAATGGATGAGTAAACCGTTGAAAGCTATAAAAACATACCACTAATCTGTTGTACCAGGTATTTTATCTGATGCAATATATAATCGACCCGGATGTAACGGATGAGTAAACCATTGGAAACAATAAAAACAGATCACTAATCTGTTGCACTAGATATTTTATTTGATGCAACATATAACCGACCCATTGCAACGGATGAGTAAATCATTGGAAAACATAAAAAATAGATCACTAATTTGTTACACCAGGTATGTTATCTGATGCAACATATAACCAACTATTGCAACGGATATGTAAACCATTGGAAACTATAAAACAGATCACTAATTTGTTGCACCAGGTAGTTTATCTATTGCAACATATAACCAACTTGTTGCAACGGATGAGTAATACGTTGGAAACCATAAAAATAAATCACTAATATGTTGCACCAGGTATGTTATCTGTTGCAACATATAACTGACATGTTGCAACGGATGAATAATTCATTGGAAATAATAAAAACAAATCATTGATCTGTTGCACCAGGTATGATATCTATTGCAACATATAACTGACTTGTTACAATGGATGAGTAAATCGTTGGAGACAATAAAAATAGATCACTAAAATATTAAAACATATCACTCATCTGTTGTAAAATGAGTTATCTGTTGGATCAATATTGTTTAGATTTCTTCCAAACAGAAGAGTCGTTTGTCGTAACAGATGAATGATCTGTTAGATTATTCATCTGTTGCGTCAGATTTTCATATTTGCATCAGATTTTATCTGTTGCATAGATGTTTTCATCTGTTGCATCAAATATTTTCATCTGTTGCATCAGATGTCTTCACATGTTGCATCATATGTTTCATCTATTGCAACACCATTTTTACTAAGACAAATAACAAATCAACCCAGCAATACCAACACATCACACACACACATACTAATAACATCAACTGTGAATAAACATCACCAACAAATCCGAATCAACAGTACGACAACAAGAAGAAAAAATGCCAGAAATTAGGATTTTATTTAGTCCACATTTCTATACTAGAAGAGTAGTTGGCTCAAGTTCCTCTGTTTCTTCATAATTTTTTACTTGTGAAAAAAGGAAATGGGACGACGAAGAACTCGAAGTTGTTGTCGCCGGAGAAGTCTTCACATCGATTGACGGTTGAAAGTTGAAAGGGAACTCGCCCGACTATTTTTCGCCGGTGGTTGAAGTCGTCGGTGGTTGAAGGGAGAATTTTGCAGAACTATTGGTTGGGAGAGAGTTGAGAGAAGCTGTCGAGAGAGAGAGAGAGAGAGAGAGAGGAGAGAGACTGGTTGATTTGGATTGAAGAGGGGTGTGGGTTGATTTGTATTTTTGAAAAGATTAGAAAGTCTTAAAAATATTAATCGAGTCCATAATTAACTTAATCAAGTTTCCTAATGATGTTTGACCCTTTAAGTTGGTCAATGTCACCATTTCTTCATTCAAGACTTAAAAGACACCTTTCCTTCAATTTTCTCCAGTCACTTTAAGTTTATATTATATATTATAACTTTAATTTAGAGGTTTTATACAAATTAAATTCATAGTAATTTATAAGGATACTAAATAATAATTAAACTACATTAATAGATTACTCCATTCAGTCCATTTACTTATCGTGTTTATGTTCTGCACCCCCTTAAAAGAATATCTTATTCATCCTATTTTAATCATTGTTTTATCTTTTTTCATGTTTACTAAGAAAAGTATATACAAGGTATTATTTATTAAGTTACCCTATTATATATTTTTTGAGAATCATACAATATTTATAAGAACTATAAGAGTGTAGTTGAAAATTAATGCAAACTTTAATTTTGTATTAAAAATTATTTGGAATGATTTTTTTGAGCTAAATTGATTGTCAATTAAAGATAAATGAAGTTTTAACTAAAAAATAATTTAATAAGTGACAAGAAGGGACCAATAATAAAAGTCCAAGTGGGAATGGTCTTAACCAAAATAATAAGGGAAAAAATGGAAATATATTAGAAAAATATATCATTAATTGCTATGTGTAATAATCTTACTTAACGAAAAAAAAAAGTAAAATGCCTAAAATACCATTGTGAGGACTACCAAAATTGATATCCTCTCTTATATATATTAATTAAAATAATAATTTTAGTTTCATAAAAATATCAACCAATTTTTTTTTTGTTTTTGAAAATAGTCTCCACTAGGTAGTCTAATCTATTGAGAAATTGATATTCTTCCGTTATATAATCCATAAGGAAAATTGAGTTAGGCACATATAAAAAGGGTCAAGATATGGATAATAAATTACATTCTGTTAAATTTAAATTAAGAACTAATTAAGGTTGCCACATCATTTTTTCGGTGGGATTATTGTAAAATCCGGCCATAGTGACTTTTGTGATGGTCGGAGCAAAGTAAAATGACTTTTGTGTAATAAATGAAAGAAAATTGACTTTTGTGTAATAAACGCAAAGCTAAGTCACGATGAATGAATATTACTCGTGGATTAACTATGCAGTTCATGCAATAGAAACACCAAATAATAAGGATCACTTATTTATGGAGTATTTAGTATACGAGGCAAGTATGGAGTAGACTATCATATTGGGTATATGTTTCACAACCTAACAACATGACCTGGTTAGTATATGCAACTTTATAGCTTCTAGTTGTGAAGTCCGATAGATAAATAAATACTAGTAAAGTAAGAAGTAGAGTTTAGTTGAGGTGGTGGAGTGGTAAGTATTCCTTCATTCTTAATCTGAAGTCTTGGATTTGAGTTCTCCTGGTATGGAGTCACCTTTGTTAGGGAGTGTCTTACCCCCTAATGTGAGACTTCTAGGCACGAATCCAAATTTAGACAGGCTCCAATATGATTGCCGAACACTGAACGATAAAAAACCCAAAAAGGGAAAAGAAGTATACTTGGTATAGCAGAGATAGCTATTTAAATTGAGTAGATTGTGTGAGTCAATTTTGCTTTATAAATATTTCACTTGGTGATTAATAATAGTTAATACTTAATTACAAAAATCTAATACTGTAAAAATAAATGATATTTTCTCACAAATTAAAGAAATCCAATTGTAAATTCAAAATCAGTAACACCTCAATTTCTTGAATTAATTACCAACCCTACACTAGATAGCAGCTTTGAAATCTAGTTGAAATTATTAGACAATTTCTTGAAGGAAATGACAAATAACTCATGTAACTTGTGAGTTGTGAATAGCATTGGTAATTTAGGATTGGCCAATTAAGGTGTAGCTAGTATAATCACTTCACTAGAATAATTTATGCATTAAATTTAAGTTTGTGATATAAATTACAAATGAAAAAACAGAAAAAGCCAGACAAATATATATTGTATTTAGTTTATTTGATTTTAGTAATCCTAACTTCTTAAAGAAAATGTTTTCATGAAAATGTTTTTCAATATGTTCGGTACGGAAAAAAATATTATTCTAAAAGCATGTAACACCGAACTTCTAAACCGAGTACGAATCGTCTTTCAAATGCGTATAGATACGAATTTGATGATTTTTAATTGTAAATAGGCGTAAATATCAATTGCTTAGTGTGGGAAGAGCTTTGTCTATGAATTAAGGCTATAAGGAACCTTTAGCACAAAGTTAAGTTGAAAGCTTTTTTACGATTAAATTTTCATATAAAATTTTACTAGGATCAATTTCAAACGAGCATAACTCATAGAGTATGAAAATTTTTATATCTCAAGATCCACTAAATTAAAGGGCTTCGAGTTTCTTTCCAACGCCACTAATTGTTTGTCATTTCAAGTTATTTGTTAAAAGTTATGCCCCCTTTACTGGGCAGTATGCAGTCTATGCAATCCATCGTGCGAAGAGGACGTCAGCCACACAATCACGCGGGTAAGGCAGTGGCTCCGCCAATGCTATGCGAACAGTCGTGCGACCTGAGCTCCAATTGTGCGGCCGCACATGATTTCTCCGATTTTTTAAAAGTTCTCTTCTTTTTACATTTCAAGAGGGATATTCTTGTCCTTTAACCTCCCCAAATTTGTTTGATATCCTAGAAATATCCCAAATATTAAGAGTAACTCTCAAATCCCTTGTTCCCCTCCTCTCAAACCTCAAGAAAGTTAAGATAGAGATTTTTTCCCCCAAAATTCAAATTTCAAAGCCCTAGTTCACACTAAAAAAGACAACATTTAGTGATGAAATTTAAAGACAGGTCAATTTTTATCGCAGATTAGCCACGGATTAACGATGAAAACATCAATTTTATCGCAAGCATAGCAAGTCTCTTTTTAATTTATGATATAGCAACAGATTTGAGATAAAAAAAAAAATTCGTCGCAATATTTCATTGCGAAAATTTGGCTCCTTAATTTCGTGACGGATTTAACAACCAATTATGTGTAATCATTTTAATTAATTTGTAGCAACGGATTAGCAACAGATTTAAGCGTCAATATCATTTATAATATTTTTATAAATTTTATTTATTATTAGAGACGGAATTTTTCGTCGCAACTATTTATAAATTATATATATTTCTCAAAAATAGATTAGGGCTCATTTCTTCACTCGTTTTCTCTCTCCATGCTGCCTCTCACTCTCTAATTTCCTCTCTCTAAAATTTCTATGCCCAGATGAAATTAGGTTGAGATTTAATTTGAATTTTCTTTCTCTCTATACTTTTTACTCTAAATTATGTTCAAAGAAGTCTAGTTTGGTTCCAGTTTGGTTTCGCTGTTGTGTTTGTACTTAAAGACATTATCTTTTTGTCTTATTTTTTAAATGTCAGCCTAATATTTTCTACACTCGCTCTTTGATCTGTTAATTGAACTGGTGAATGTGAAAGCTATCAATTATTTTAATGTTAGCTAAATGCAGATTTTTTTGGTAACTTGAGATTTTTTTAATGTTTTGCTAGTAGATCTGTGATTTTCGTGGATGTTATGTACTTTCTACTGGTTCTACTACTTTACCCCTTCCGCATTTGTGATTTTATTTATTTTTTTGGATTTGTGGACCGAATCTTGGGTGCATGCAAGCATTTGGTACTAAATCTGTATATTTTTTCATAGAAGTTTTGATTTTTTTTAATTAATATTTTCGAAATTGAAGTGTTGAAAAAGTGAATGATAAGTGAAAAAGCATGGGAAAGGTGTGTTCTGGAGCTGACTGGAACTTTTAAGTTCAATAATTTTTCCTATCAGGTAAAATATTCTCGATAATTAGTATGGTGGTTCTGGTAGGGGATTTAGCTATGTTAAAGTAGTATTATTGATTCTTATTTAAGTTGGGTTTTGTGGAAATCCGATTTTACAACTTCTGAAATTTTATATGATTCAGTGAGTACTTCTGATGTTGTTGTGTTTTGTTTTCTGTAAAGCTATGGATATTGTAATTTCTTGTTGCATTTTATATGAACAAAGTTCAGTTCCTAGAAATTTCAATTGTTATTCTTTGGCTGACTATTTTTTTTGATAATTTATTTTATCCATTTGCTTTTTTCGCAGTTTTTTGATAATTTGATTGGCTAGAGAGTGTGTTTAATTGTACTTTATTTTAGTAGTTGATTACCTTGATATTGATTTATTGTCTCACATCAGAATTGTAACTCATTTCCTTCTTACATTGATGTTGATTGATGACTTTTGCTATGTTGTGAACTATTGATTGAAGAGCACGGTTCTAGCACTGATTATCCTATTTTTTATTTCAACATTAATAGGAACATGAATAATCTAGAGTGTGGTTGGATGTATGAGAGGTTAGATGGACGAGGGGCTTTATACTCTAGTTTTGTAACTGTTGTGAATGAATTTATTCAATTCGCATATTCTCAACAAAATTACATGAGTGGTGACAAAGTTAGATGTCCATGTGCAAAATGTCAGAACTATAAATTCGTGGATGTCGAAACTGTTAAATGTTACCTTTATCAATTTGAATTTGTTGAGAACTATTTATTAGGAAGCATCAAGGAAAAAAAGATGTTATAAGTGGGACTTCTTATGGTAATGACTTGCATGGTGATGGTCAACCTATATTCGGAGAGAATCCATACCGACAAATGTTTTGCATGCAGTTGGTCCCAACTTTTCTCAGGGTTCAAGTTGGCAATCTTATAGAAATATTGAACCTAAGTCATCTCATCCTTTTGAACATTCAATGGATAAAGATCCTAATCCTGTGTCTAAAAAATTTTATGATTTACTAGATGCTTGCTAATGCAGAATTATATCCCGTTTCATCCCTCTCTCAACTTGCAGTTGTCTCTCGAATGTTAAATATTAAAATAGAGAATAATATATCGCGGAGAGGCTATAACCAGATGATGCAATTGCTTAAAGAGGCTTTACCTGAAGATAACATAATGCTTGATAGTTATTATCAGATGAAGAAACTAGCGAGTAGTTTGGGTTAGACAGTTGAAAATATTAATTATTGTGAATCAGGATGTATATTGTACTGGGGTGATGATGATGAACACCTTACATCTTGTAAATTTTGTAGTAAGCCAAGGTATAAGCATTGTGTTAGCTCTCCTAAGAGGAAATTGATTCCTTATAAGAAAATATATTATTTTTCTTTGATTTCGAGATTGCAAAGATTATATGCATCCCATGCTACAACTACCGACATGAGATGGTATCATGAGCATAAAAAAGAGGATGGTGTGATGCGTCATCCATCAGATTCTGAGCTTGAAAGCACTTCAATGAAACTAATCCCTTTTTTGCCGCTGAACCAAGAAATGTTAAGTTGGGGTTATGTACGAATGGTTTTCAACCATTCAGTCAGTCTTAAAGGAAATATTCTCCATGGGCAGTGAATGTCACTCCATACAATTTACCTCCAAGAATGTGCATGAAAGAGGCTTATATGTTCTTAACAATCATTGTTCCAGGTCCGAGCAAGCCCAAACATAAAATTGATGTTTATTTGCAACTTCTAATAAAGGAATTGACCTTATTGTGGGAGACAGGTGTGGAAGCATTTGACATCTCAAAAAGACAAAACTTTCAATTAATGGAAACTTTGGTGTGGACAATTAGTGACTTTCCAGCATATTCTATGTTATCGGAATGGAGTATTGCGGGTAAATTAACATGTCCTTATTGTATGGAGGAAACACTATCTTTTAGATTATAGCATGGAAGAAAACAATCCTGGTTTGATTGCCACAAAATGTTCCTTGACCAACATCACCCATTTAGGAGAGATCGAAAGAACTTTCTTAAAGATCAAACTGTCAAAAGACCCCACCAACATATAGAACACGAGAGAAAATTTTGAACCAAATTTATAATTTGGGGATATGAAATGTAACAAAATTAGATGCAGAACAAGTTAATAAAACAATAAAAAAGCGAAGCATCTTTTGAAATTTTCCATACTAAAATTCTAACATGATTCGACATAATCTTGATGTGATGCATATTGAGAAAAACTTCTCTGATAATTGTTTTGCAAAATTTTTAACTTTTAAAGTCGCCAATAAATTTATTTGAAAAGAAATTAAAAAAACCTTTATAAAATACTTAGATGATTCAAAACAAGAAAATCATTTAAGTTGAAATTCTAGGTAAGCGGTTCCTATTAACATTTTAGAAAGGTTTTTTAAAGCGTCTAAAGTGTCCGCTAACTTGCGATTATCCGGACTATTTGAAAAAATAGTTTTCCTTTTGACTAACTTCTAAAAAAGGGTCGATTGTTGAAAAAAAGTTGATTAAGGAATTTTTTTGAAAGCTTTTGCAAAATCATTTTTAGCGACTTAGCGGGAATTTCAACTAAGTCTAAGTGAATAAAATAGCAAATAGCACATAAAAAGGGGAAGGGGGGAAAGAAAAAGACTTAGACCATTGGGCCCAAATCAACAAATCCTTTCCTATTCTAATTGGGCTTTTGACTCACTTGTACCTATCCTAATCTAAGCATTAGGCTTTCGGTCCATAACGTGTCTTAAACTATTTTTTCGAGCCTTTGGCTCAAGTTTTGCTTCACCTATATTAGCTTACAACTTTGGCTTCGAGGTCCAAATGAATAAATAAAGAGATAAATAAGACAACAATAAATATATAAATAAGACAACAATAAATAAATAAAGAAAAATGAGACTCTCGAGTCACTTTGCCTCTTCAAATATGAGACTTTAACCCATTTTTCTTCTTTTGACTTCTCATAATTGTACACCACATGATCGACTTTTGAACTTTCTCTAGGAGTTGACTCAATAGAGGTGGTAGGCCTCAATGGCCCATGAGGAAAATGCAAGGAGAAATTGAGTCTGTTAGACTCAACCATGAGGGATTCATGCAAAAGAAAAACTAAAAATTACACAAATACACAACTTATGTTTTCAATATTACAAAAAATCCCAACTCCCTAAACATATTACAAAAATCTCACATATACACAGAATGTTATGTATATGTCGGCTATGTTATGTATATTAATAGGGAGAGAGAGTAAAGTAATTAAAAAAGTGGGAGAGAGTAATTACTTTTAAAAAGTTGATATTTATGTTATTTATACGAAGAAAAAAGGTGAGAATTAGCAAAGTACTTTTAAACTCAAATAAAAGCAACACATGATTGAATCTAGGAATATTATTTAAAAAGGAACTAGAACAAATGGCAAGGTTCTCACAAAAGATATATTACATTTTTTTTTTGCTTTTTAACCGAACAAACTTCTTTCAAAAATATATTCTTAGTGTTCCAAATATATTCTATCGAGATAAATAAGAGATCCAAACAAAGTCACCCTTTATTTGGACACCCAAGCACTGTTGATTAAGGTAAACGAAATTAATCCAAACCACATCATAAGAACACAGTCTTCTCTAAAAGGAACTAATGCCAAGTGCATACTAAAAAATCTGTGAATTCAAAACTATAGCATTACCAAGAAAAGAGATAAGCACAACGATCCAGTAATACTTTTAATAAAGCATTGACATACAGTAAAGGTAAAAACTTTCAGATTTATAACACTTAAGACAAACGACAATAGCTTTGAACTAGCTTCCTCCTCTCCTCGACAGATTATATTGAACCAAAAGTCAAGAGATCATTAAGGAATCCTAAATTAAACCATTCCTAGGCATTGTCTAGTTCACTAGTTCTTTGGATGTTATGAATCCAACAACATTTTATGGACTGAATGTAAGCAACATCAAAGAGACGAAACAGATCTATAAACGAGGCACATGCTAGTATTCGGGATAGGGAGGGGAATAAATTCCTTTTAGATCAATTCACAAGTAGAAAAATAAAACAAAGAAACAAACATATGCTCTTTGACTAGTTAAACCCCACACAACCTAAAGGTGATCAAGTCAGCCGACATCAGTATATCATAATTGCGCAGAACAACGACAATACAGGCAAGGTGAAATAATGTAGTCATCTCCATATCCTTAAATTAGTACTTAATGACAAAAAATAAACCCAAACCCCAAAAGAGAGACCAACCAACATAGTTCCCACATACAGTTTCTAAGAGAGTGGGCAAATTTTAGTGAGTTATACTATATCAAAAGCAGGTTTTAATATTTTTAAGCAAATGATCAAAGATTATTACTGAAAGCAAAGGACAACATTTGGACGAAAGGAGAAAACTAGAAGGAGATGATAAAGAAAATAAACTTTCGATCCTGGACTTAACATAAGCTATCTAAGAACATGGTCTCCAATCAAAATCAAATTATCGATAGTAAAATCAGAAAGGGAATCCAAACAAATATCACATGAATACATCTTCATCCCTTTTTATTTTAGCTATTCACTTCAGAGGGGGGGGGTTCTTATTCACGATAACGAATAGAAAACAAGGAGAAATTCCTACTTGACAAAAGAAATTCACACACAGACCAAAGAAAAACAAAGCATAGCTAAGAACAGATATTAATATCATTCATATATAAGGAAAAACTTCCTGCATTATTGAACATAAGAACAAAGAACAGGATGCTATTTTCTTGATTATGCCCTTACAAAAACTCCATCTTTAGGCTTGTGAACAAAAATCAGACAACGTCAAACCAGCACGAGGTCGCAGATTTTAATGAAAAAAGCCAAAACAAACAGAGATGAAACCATGAACAAAGAATTAGACACTTAAGAAAAAATTTCATAACCATAAAATAGACCTCACTTTCATCATTCAAACTTATGGCATTTGGAGCCTCTACAACGAATAATCACATCATCACCACAATTATAACCAAAAAAACAACCATTGCTACAGAGAAAAGGAAAAAAGAAGAAATATGTCGATAAAATCAAATGGTAAAAGGTATATTTACCTCTCTCGGGGCAGCAAAATAGGACTCAAACTTTTGACGAAATCTCGATTACCACCGGAGGACCTGGCCGTGACTCCAAAAACTCCGAACAGTCGTCGACCTTTCTTAAACAAAAGAACTTATACTACAAAACCTATTTTTCCAAAAGCTTTTTCGAACCTCTCAGATTTTTCCCCTTCCCTTATTTGAGACTTTTTCTCTTATTTTTGCTTCCCCCCAAAAGAAATTTCCAACCCCCTTCACGGCTCGACAACGAGCTCCTTTTATAGGAGAGAATTAAGGGTTCCTTCTTAGGCTTTGAACGATGTGGGAAAAGAGGACAACGGGGGTAAACTCAGAATTTCTGGTAGGGGAAATTCAAATTGGAGCTGAAGATAGGGTTTTCCACCAACAACTTGTACGAATTTTAGAATTTTACTGATGAAATTTAAAATTGGCCAACCAATAGAATTGAGGGATGAAATTCCCTTTATGAACCAATAGAAATTGAGCGAGTGTGTACGAATTCATACCAATTAACCCAAAAATCTCAAGATTCAAACATTGGATGAGACACCTAGGCATTTTTCTAGAAGATTCTCTAACGTTTCCTCGTCATACTATCGCGTGAGATGTGCGTGTACAAGGTTGGGTCAGGTTTTCGCTGATATCAGAGTTGGTTGATGATTTTGGGTCGCAGATTACGGGTCACGAGTTGGTTTTAGACTGAATCATTCATCGTTGGTGTTGTGATGTTATCGCTGTTTGTTGAAAGTGTCGGCTGTTGTTTTATTATGTGGAGGTAGGGGTGGACATATTTTGGTTTAAATCGAAATTTAATTTTGGTTTTGTTTTTTTGAATTGGATTCGGTTTGTAATTTTAAAATTTTATTTTTTCGATTCGGTTTTCGGTTTAAATCGAAAAAACAAAATTTTATAAATAAAGAAATAATATATATATTTTATTATATATAATATATATATATATATATATATATATATATATATAACATATAATATAATATTATGTTATATATATAAGATTTAGTAATTAACATTTAACAGCAAATTCGCATACGCCACAGGCTGTTTATGGATTGTTTTAGTGACTCAAATATTTTATGGACTATTTTGATGACTTTGGACTGTTTTATGGATTATTTATGCAGAAAATATGTTGTTTCATGGACTATTTTTACGAGTTTTGTGTTGTTTTGTAGACTATTTATGCAAGGTTATATTATATGAAATGGTTAATGACATTATGTATTATGTTAATCTTATGATTATTTCATTTCGTTTCATCCATGTTGAGTTATTTATAATTATTTATATTTGGGCATGAAAAACAGGTTTGAAAAAAAGAATTTTTCTAAAAAAATCCATCAATTTTAAATGCTCAGTTATGAAAAAGAGAGGCTAACTACTTTAATATTTCAAACCGAAATAAAACTCCGAAATAACCGAATCAAATTTGTAAAAATCGAACCAAACCGAATTTATTTCGGTTTGGTTAAGGATATCATTTTTGTCAATTCGAAAATCAATAAACCAAACCGATATTAAACAATCAGACCGAACTGACCGAACGTTCACCCCTATGTGGAGGAGATGAAATATTGGGCCGGGTTGGATCTGCTAGAGTGGGCTGGGGCGGTCAATTGGGATGGTAATGAAAATAAAGGGATGGGCTGCTGTGTAACTTAATTATTATTGGGCTAAAATTGGCTTGGGCTATTTATTAAATAGCCAATAAATAATTATATTTAAATGTTAGCCTAAATAAAATTAAATTGACTAATTGCACTGCAATTATGGTCGAATTGATTCCAATTAGGGCCCAATTAAATAAATTGACTAAACTAAAACAACATTTGAAATGAATTAACAACTAATTCAATCTCGAGTTTTCTTGATTTCATAAAATTAAACAAGTATCTCTCCGAATAAATTATTGTTGTTTATTATTATTATTTTATTTTTATTTTCAAATAAGTTATTTTCAAGAACACATGACATTTAAAATCAAGGCTTTAATCATTTAAGTTTATTTTCAAGATAAATTTTGATTAAAATCCGATATTCCATAAAATAAATATTTTAAGTAACAATATGATATAATTTCATATAATTAAATACGATAATATATAATCTTTACTTAAAATGGCAAAAATTAACCAGATAAATACTTTGGAAAACTTTTATCAGGATAAATTAAAAGAAACTCGAGATGAAACTTAGTTGTGGAGAAAAAAAATTAGGTGTCTACAATTGCCCTCTCCCTTTGGGTAGGGTGAATGCAAGTAACCTTGGGCAAATGGAGGTTGGTGTTCCTAATTGTTGTTCACCCACAAATTCATTTTTGAAAAGGTTGGTTATCGCACGAGTTTTGTAGTTATGGTCGGACCTTGGTATCAGGTTTCCTACATATCTTAGGTTACTGAGAATTTAGGCCGCGTGTAGTTCATAAAGTTTTATTCAAAGAACAATTTTTGAAAGTTCACAAGCTATATCGGTTTTGGAGTTTTTGATAAAACCAAAAAGTTGGAGAATAAAGAGACTTGGGGGAAAGTTGGAATATAGTCGAGTTTTCTACATAGATCCCAGCCTATATATCCCTAAGACTCAGGGAATCAGACTGCTTGTAGTTTGACTCAATCAGTAGAAAAGACAGTCATTTATTTCAGATGATCTTTGGCTCGGGATGAGTGACCAGTTGATCTAGTTGTGGAAAAGAGGCTTGTAATCTCTTAACCATGAACGTGGATCTCTTCACATCCATAGGTAAGAATTTACATGGACATAATTTTCAAAACTCTAGGTGTGTTGTCACCTGAATTTGAAAGAAAAAGAAGGTTACCCTCGGTATGAGTTTAGAAATGTCCCAAAGGTAAAGCTGAAACTAGAATATTCCAAAATACCTACATGCCTTCTAACAGGGGTGTGATTTGATTGGTGGTGGCGATCATTTTTTTAGCTCGCGTCCAAAGAGTTTGACGTTCCTCTCTAGACTATGTCCCATTTTGCTGCTAAGAAAGAGTTCCACATTATGTTGCGTCCTATCTGGAGTCATCTGTACCTGTGGTTATGACTGGAGATTTTCATCCTCTCGGATGTTCTTGACAATGTCTCAGACAAAAATCGTTAATGCTAAACATAATTCACGAAAGAGGTATATAGTCTTTACCATATCTCCACGTGAGTTGTTACCTGAAAGCAAAGTCATCCTTCCATGTACCTGTTTGGAAGGAAATAACATGCAACGACAGACACAACAACCCTCTTGGTTATTGCATAATTATCTCATTTGTCGGTTAAATATGTCTTCAAAGTGGGGTGACCTTTTTGGGCACTGACAACAGTTTATGTAGAACTGTCCCTGCAACCGTGTAATCTTATACTGATGCGTCAACCCTTTGGTCACCCATAATTCTTGTAGTATGTGGAATGATAACCTCTCTAGTTATTGCTAATAATTCTTTGCATATGATCTCGGGTAAATCTTGCACATCTTTTGTATTGATACGACTTATAGATTTTCCTTGAATTGCCAATCTTTGGATAATCTTGCGCATTATTTGATGTTGGGTATGAGGCGACTTAGGGATATCCTTTGAAACACTAGACTTTAGGTAATCCTGTACATTATCCAACCTTGGATAAATGATGTCTTACAGATATCCCTCAAATCGCTAATTCTCAGGTAATCTTGCACATTATCCGACCTTGGATACAATATGACTTATAAATATCTCTCAAATTAGTAGTCTTTGGGTAATCCTACGCATAATCGATCTTGGATATGATGCAGTTTATAGAGAACCCTTGGACTTATCAATTTGATAATCTCGCATATTCTTCGGTAATAATTTAGTTGCGACTTATGGATAACCTTCAGACTATCGATTTTTTGGGTAACCTTGCACATTACTCGGTTAGGATGTTATTGGGGCTTACGAATGACCTATGAGTTATCAATTCATAGGTAATCTTGCACACTATCTTATTTCAAACAATATGACTATATGACCCTCAAATTGTCAATTTCTAGGAAATCTCATATGTTGTTTGAATCACGTGTTCTTGATGTGTTCAAATGTTGATTCATGATAAGATATTCTCGATGTCAGCGTATGCTATATCGTGTATCAACAAATATTAATGTTGATGATATCCTCGATGCCAGTGTATGCTAAGTCGCGTGTCAACAGATATTAAATGTTAATGATATCCTTGACGTCAGCGTATGCTATCTCCCGCGTCATCAGATATTTAATGCGGATGATATCCTTGATGCCAGCATATGTTATCTCGTACGAACAGGCTATTTTTGGGCTAAATCGATGTGTTATAGCCTACGGTTCCAGGGTGGGTCTGGGGTCTTGGGCATGCTTAGGGCCAAAAATTGACTTGGGCTCCCCAAGCATGTTGAGGAGTGGCCTTGTATAGGACGTTGGGGTTGGCGGGGATATTTGGATGGTCAAATGGGAAAAAACGGCGCAAACAGACCATTTTTAGGCCAAATCGGTGTTCTATTGCCCTGATTTGGGGTTGCTCCGGGGTACAGGCGCGCTTTGAGCCAAAAATTGACCAGGGCACCCCAGAAATATCGGGGAGCAGCCTAGTATGGAACTTTGGGGTGGGAGAGTCCATTTGGGTGGTAAAATAGGCAAAATGGCATGAACGGGCAATTTTCGAGCCAAATCAGTGTGCTATAGCCATAATTCGAGGGTGGGCGTGGGGTCTGGGCGCGCCTAAGGCCAAAAATTGACCGGGTTTCCCCAGGAAGGCCAGGAAGTAGCCTAGTATGTCTCTTTAAGGTTGGCGAGGCCATTTGGGTGGCCAAATGAGGAAAACAGCGCAAATAGACCATTTTTTAGCCAAATCGGTGTGCTATAGCCCACAGTGTCAGGGGTGGAACCAGGTTCCGAGCGTGCTTTGGGACAAAAATTAATTAGGGAGCCCCAGGCAGGATGCGGAGCGACCTATTATGGGCCTTTAGGGTGGGCGGGGCCATTTGGGTGGTCAAACAGGTGAAAGGGCGAGAACGAGCCATTTTTAGGCCAAATCGGTGTGCTATAGCCCACGGTTTTGGGTATGGTCATGGAGTTTAGGTGATATTTAGGCCAAAAATCAATCAGGGCATCCCAGGCAGGCTAGGGAGCAGTCTAGAATGGGCCTTTGGAGTGAGCGGGGCCATTTGGGTGGTCAAACGGGTAAAACAGCTCGAAGGGGCCATTTTCAGGCTATATTGGTGTGCTATTTCCCACAGTTTCTAGGGTGAGCCCGGGTTCCGAGTGCTCTTAGGGACAAAAATTGATTGGGGTGCCACGGGGAGGCAGGAGAGCAGCCTAGTAAGGGCCTTTGGGGTGGACGGGGCCATTTGGGTGATCAAACGGGCGAAACGACATAACGGGCCATTTTTTAGCTAAATTATTGTGCTATAGCCCATAATTTTAGGGGTGGGCCCGGGGTTCGGGCGTGCTTTCGGCCTAAAATTTACAAGGGCACTCTAGGCAGGCTGAGGAGCAGCTTAGTATGGGCATTTGGGGTGGGCGAGACCATTTGGGTGGTCAAACAGGAGAAATGCCGCGAATGGGCCTTTTTTGTGCTAAATCGGTGTTCTATAACCCACGGTTCCAGGGGTGGGCAATGGGTTTGGGCGTACTTTGGGTTAAAAATTGACCGGAGTGCCCCAGGCAGACTAGAGAGTGGCTGAGTGTGGACCTTTGGGGTCGGTGGGGCTATTTGGATGGTCAAACGGGTAAAACAGCATGAACAAGCCATTTTTGGTCTAAATCGGTGTGCTATAGCCCACGATTCCAATGGTGGGCCTCGTGTTCGGGCGTGCTTTGGGCTAAAAATCGACCGAGGCACCCCAGGCAGGCTGAGGAGCAGCCTATTGTGGGTTTTTGGGATGGAAGGGGTTATTTGGGTGGTCAAACAGGCAAAACGGCACAAACGGGCCATTTTTAGGCGAAATCGATGCGTTATAGCTCATGGTTCTGGGAGGTGGGCCCAGGGTCCGGGCGCGCTTTGGGCTAAAAATCGATCGAGGCACCCCAAGCAGGTTGGAAAGTGGCCTAGTATGGCCTTTGGGGTGGGCGGGGGTATTTGGGTGGTTGAACAGGCGAAACAATGCAAACGGGCTATTTTTAGGCCAAAATGATGTGTTATAGCCCATGGTTCCAGGGTTCGACTCAGGGTTCGGGAGCACTTTAGGACAAAAATCAACTGGGGAGCCCCTGGCCGGCTGTGGAGCGTCCTAGTGTGGACCTTTAGAGTGGCCGGGGATATTTGGGTGGTCAAACGGGTAAAAAGACACGACGGGCCATTTTTAGGCAAAATCAGTGTGCTATAAACCACGATTTCTGAAGTGGACCAGGGGTCCGAGTGCGTTTTAGGCCAAAAATTGATAGGGGCTCTCCAGGCAGGATAGAAAGTGGCCAAATGTGGGACTTAGAGGTGGGCGGGTCCATTTGGGTGCCAAACGGGCAAAAAATCATGAACGGGCCATTTTCATGTCAAATCGATATACTATAGCCCATGGTTTTGGGGGTGGGCCTGGTATACGGGCGCGCTTATGGCTAAAAAGCGACTGGGGCACCTCACGAAGGTTGAGGAGCAACCTAATATTAACCTTTGGGGTAGGCGGGGCTATGTGGGTGGTTAAATAGGAGAAATGATATGGACGTGCCATTTTTAAGCCAAATCAGTGTGCTATAGCCCACGGTTCTGAGGGTAGACCCAAGGTCCAAACGCGCTTAGGGTTGAAAATCAATCGAAGCTCCTCAGAAAGGCTCGGGAGTGGCCTAGTATGGTCCTTTGGGATGGGCGGGGCCATTTGGGTGGGTCAAACAGGCAAAACGATGCAAACGAGACATTTTCGGAACAAATTGGTGTGTTATAGCCCACGGTTCTGGGGATAGGATCGGCGTTCGAGCATGCTTTGGGCCAAAAATCAATTGGGGTGCCACGGCAGGCTGAAGAGCTACCTAGTGTTGGCCTTTGGGGTGGGCGGGTCCATTTGGGTAGTCAAACGGGCAAAATAGCGTGAACGTGTCATTTTTAGGCTAAATCGATGTGTATGATTTTGAGGGTGGGCCCGGGTTTCGGGTGCACTTTGGATCGAAAAACAATCAGGGCACTCCAGGCAGGCTGGGGAGTAACCTAATGTGGGCCTTTAGGGTGGGTGGGGCTATTTGTGTGGTCAAACAAGCAAAATGGTGCGAACGGCTAAATTGGTGTGCTATAGCCCACGATTCCGGGGGTGGGCCTAGGATCCAGGCGCACTTAGGGATGAAAATCGATCGGGGAACCCCAGGCAGGCAGAGAAGCGGCCTAGTGTAGGTCTTTAGTATGGGAGGGTCTATTTTTGTGGTCAAACATGGAAAACAACTAGGATATTTTTAGGCTAAATCGGTGTGCTATTGCCCACGGTTTTGGGGGTGGGCCTAGGGTTCGAGTGTGCTTTAGGATGAATTTGACTGAGGCACCCCAGGAAGGCTGTATAGCAGCCTTGTGTCGGCCTTTAGGGTGGGCGAGACCATTTGGGTGGTCAAACGGGGCGAAATAGTGCGAACGGGCATTTTTAGGTCAAATTGGTGTGCTATAGCCCACGGTTCTGGGGGTTGGCCCAAGGTCTAGGTGTTCTTAGGGAAAAAAATTGATCGGGGCTCCCGAGAAAGGCTGGGGAGCGGCCTAGTATTGGACTTTAGGATGGGCAGGGCCATTTGGGTGGTCAAATGGGCAAAACAGCGTGAACGTGGCATTTTTAGGCCAAATTGATGTGCTATAGCCCATAATTTTGGGGGTGGGCCCTAGGTACAGGGGTGCTTCGGGCCAAAAATAGACCGAGGATCCCAAGAAAGGCTTGGGAGCAGCCTAGTGTAGGTTTTTGGGGTGGGTGAGGCCATTTGGGTGGTCAAAAAGGTGAAACAATGCGAATGGGACATTTTCGGGCCAAATCGGTGTGCAATAGCCTACGGTTCTGGGTGTGGGACTGGATTTCGAGCGTGCTTTAGGCCAAAAATTGATCGGGGTCCCCCGACAGGCTGGGGAGCGGCCTAGTATGGGCCTTTAGAGTCGGCAAGGCCATTTGGGTGGTCAAACGGGCAAAATATCAAACGAGCCATTTTCAGGCTAAATCAGTGTGTTATAGCCTACGGTACCAAGGGTGGGCTTGGGTTTTGGGTGTGCATTAGGACAAAAATCAATCGATGCACTCCTGGATGGCTGGGGAGTAACCTAGAATGGGCCTTTGGGGTGGGCAGGGCTATTTGGGTCGTCAAATGGGCGAAACGGCGTGAACGGGTCATTTTTGGGCTAAATCGATGTGCTATAACCCATGGTTCTGGGGGTGGGCCTAGGATCCGGGCGCGCTTAGGGATGAAAATCTACCGGAGTACCCCAGGCAGGCTAGGGAGCGACCTAGTATGGGTCTTTAGGTTGGACAGGGGCTATTTGGGTGGTCAAACGGGTAAAACGGCATGAACGGGACATTTTTGGTCCAAATCAGTGTGCTATTGCCCATAGTTTTGGGGGGTGGACCCAGGGTTTGGGAATTCTTTGGGACAAAAATTGATAGAGGCACCCCAGGAAGGCTTTGTAGCAACCTAGTGTGGGCCTTTTGGGAGGGCGGGGCCATTTGGGTGGTCAAACGGGCGAAACAACATGAACGGGTTATTTTTGGGCCAAATCGGAGTGGTATAGCCCATGGTTTCGGGGGTTATCCCGAGGTTCGGGTGTGCTTATGGAAAAAACTTGATCGAGGCTCCCCAGAAAGGCTGGGGAGCGGCCCAGTATTGGCCTTTGGGGTGGGTGGGGCCATTTAGGTGGTCAAATGGGCGAAACAACATGAACGGGCTATTTTTTAGCCAAATCGATGTGATATGCCCACAGTTTCGGGGGTGGGATCGAGGTCCGAGTGCACTTTAGGCCAAAAATTGACTGCGGAACCCCAGGTAGGGTGGGGAGCGGTCTGGTGTGGGCCTTTGGGTTGGGCGGGGTTATTTGGGTGGTCAAATAGGAAAAACAGTGCGAACGGGCCATTTTTGGGCCAAATAAAAGTTCTATAGCCCATAGTTCTGGGGGTGGGCCCGAGTTTTGGGCTGGCTTTGGGCTAAAAATCAATCGGAGCACCCCAGGCATGCTGGGGAGAGGCCTAGTGTGGGCCTTTAGGGTGAGCGGGGATATTTGAGTGGTCAAACGAGCAAAATGTCATAAACGGGCCATTATCGGGGCAAAAATTGGTGTGCTATAGCCCATGGTTCTCGGGGTAGGCTCGGGGTCTGTGCATGTTTTGGGCCAAAAATCGACCGAAGTGCCCCAGGCAGTCTTGGAGGTGGCCGATTGTGGGCCTTTGGGGTGGGCGAAGCCATTTGGGTGGTCAAACGAGCAAAACAGCATGGACGAGCTATTTCGGTATGCTAAAGCCCATGGTTCCAAGGCTAGGCCCTGGGTCCGTGAGCGTTTTATGCCAAAAATCAATTGGGGTATTCCAGGCAGGTTGAAGAGTAACCTAGTGGTCTAACGGGGCTGAATCGGTATTCTATAGCCTACGATTATCGGGGTTAGCCCAGGGTCCGTATGCGCTTTGGGCCGAAAATTATTCGAGGCCACCCCAGAAAGGTTGAGGAGTGGCCTAGTATGGGCCTTAGGGGTAGGCGGGGTCATTTGTGTGGTCAAATGGTCGAAATGGAATGAATGGCCATTTTTGGGTAAAATCGGTGAGCTATATAGCCACAGTTCTGGGGCTGGGCTAGGGGTTCGGGCACGTTCTGGGCAAAATAATCGATCGGGTATCCCAGGAAGGTTGGGGAGAAGCCTAGTGTAAGCCTTTGGGGTGGACAGGGCCATTTGGGTGGTCAAACAGCCCAAAAGGCTGCGAACAAGTTATTTTTGGGGCTAAAACGTTGTGTTATAGCCCACGGGTTCTAGGGTGGGGCTCGAGGTTCGGGCTCACTTTATGCCAAAAATTGATCGAAGAACCCCACGCAGGCTGAGGAGTGGCCTAGTATGGGCCTTTAGGTTGGAAAGTCAATTTTGTTGGTCAAACAGGAGAAACGGCGTGAAAGGGCCATTTTTGGGGCCAAATCGATGTTCTATAACCCACGATTATGGGATGGGCCCGAGGTTCGGGCGTGCTTTGGGCCAAAAATTGATTGAGGTACCACAGAATAATGGGGATAAGTGTAGTGTTGGTCTTTGGGGATAGGTAGGTAAATTAGGGTGGTCAAATGGGTGAAAACGGTGCGAACGAGCGATTTTTGGAAAAATTGATGCGCTATAGGCAATCGTTCTAGGGGTGGCCCCGAGGTCTAGGTGCGCTTTGGGCCGAGAATTATTTTAGGCTCCCCAGAAAAACTGGGGAGCGGCCCTAGTGTAGGACTTTGGGGGTGGACGAGGCCATTTGGGTGGTCAAATGGGCAAAACGGCACAAACGGGCCATTATCGGGCCAAATCCGTGTGCTATATCCCATCGTTTTAGGAATGGGCCTTGGTTCCAAACATTTTTTAGGCCAAAAAATTAATCTGGGCACCCTAGGCTGGCTGGGGAGAAGCCTAGCATAGGCTTTTAGGGTGGGGTAGGCAATTTGGGTAGTCAAACGGGAAAAACAGCACAAACGGTTCATTTTTGGGCCAAATCGGTTTGCTATAACCCACGGTTCTAGGGGTAGGTCCGGGTTCCTAGCACGCTTTAGACCAAAAATTGATTGCGGCTTCACAGGCAGTTGGAGAACGTCCTACTGTTGGCCTTTTGGTGTGGGCAGGGCTATTTGTGTGGTCAAACGGGCGAAACAACGCAAACGAACCATTTTTGGGCCAAATTGGTGTGTTGTAGCCCATGATTTTAGGGGTGGGCTGGGGATCGGGCACTCTTTGGGCCAAAAATATATCGAGGTGCCCCAGGCAGGTTGGAAGCAACGTAGTTTGGGCCTTTAGGGTGGGTGAGGCCACTTAGGAGGTCAAATGGGTAAAATGGTGCAGATGGGCCATTTTATGGCCAAATCGGGGAGCTATAGCCCACGGTTCTGTGTTAGAGTCGAGGTCCAGGTGAATTTTAGGCCAAAATTTTATCGAGGCGACCCATCCAGTCTAGGGAGCAGCCTAGGATGGGGCGGGGCCATTTAGGTGATCAAAGTGGTTAAATGGCACAAACGGGAAATTTTTGGGCTTAATCGGTGTGTTATATCCCGTGGTTCCGGGGGTGGGCTTGGGGGTCCAGGCGCGCTTTTGGCCAAAAATCAATCGGGGCACCCCAGGAAGGTTGGGGAGCGGCCTAGTGTGGGCCTTCAGGGTTGGCGGGGGCCATTTAAGTGGTCAAATGCGCGAACGTGCCCATTTTTGGGCCAAATCGGTGTTCCATAGTCCATGGTTCTAGAAGGTTGGCCTGGGGTCCGAGTGCGCTTAGGGTTAAAAATTGACTAAGGCACCTCAGGCAGGCTGTGGAGCAACCTAGTTTGGGCATTTGGGGTGGGCAGGGCCATTTGCGTGGTCAAACGGGCGGAACGTAGCAAACGAACTTTTTTAGGCCAAATCGATATATTATCGCCCACAGTTTTGAGGGTGGTCCTAGGGTTCGGTGCACTTTGGGCCAAAAATTGACTGCGGCTCCCCAGCCACACTGGGGAGCGACCCAGTATGGGGCACTCGTGTTGGCGGGGCCATTTCAGTGGTCAAACGGATGAAATTGCGTGAAGCGGCCATTTCGAGTTAATTCGGTGAGCTATAGCCCATAGTTTCGGGGGTAAGCCCGTGGTTCAAGCGCGCTTTGGGGGTCAAAAATCGATCGGGGATCCTTAGGTAGGTTGGGGAGCAGCCTAGTGTGGGACTTTGGTTTGGGAGGGGCCATTTGGGTGGTCAAACGGGTAAAACGGCGTGAACGGGCCATTTTTGGGCCAAATTGGTGTGCTTTAGCCGATGGTTCTAGGGGTGGGTCTGGCGTCCGGGTGCGCTTAGTGCCGAAAATTGATCGGGGTACCACAGGAAGGCTGGGGAGCAGCCTAGTGTAGGCCTTTGGGGTGGACGAGGTAATTTTATTCGTCAAACAGTCAAATCAGCACAAATGGGCCATTTTCGAGCAAAATTGGTTTGCTATAACCCACGGTTCAATTGGTTTGCTATAACCCACGGTTCCGGGGATAGGCCCGAGGTTTGAGCACTCTTGGGGCCAAAAATCGATCGAGGCGCCCCAGACAGGCTGGGAAATGACCTATTATGGGCGGTTGGGGTGGGCAGGGCCATTTTTGTGGTCAAACGGACAAAACAGTATGAACGAGCCATTTTCAGACCAAATCAGTGTGTATAGCCTACGGTTTCGGGGGAGCACCGAGTTCTGGGCATGATTAGCTCCAAAATTTAACTAGGGTGCCCCAAGTAGGCTGGGGAGCGGCCTAGTAAGGGCCTTTGGTGTGGGCATAGCCATTTGTGTGGTCAAACGGGCAAAACAGTATGAACGGGCCTTTGTCGAGCCAAATCGGTGTGCTATAACCCACGATTCTAGGGGTGGGCCCGGGTTCTATGTGCGCTTAGAACCAAAAATTTATCGTGGTGCCCCAGAAAGGTTGGGGAGTAGCCTATTGTAGGACTTTAGGGTGGGCGCGCCATTTGGGTGGTCAAACGAGCAAAACAGCGTGAACGACCTATTTTTAATCCAAATTGGTGTGCTCTAGCCCACAGTTCCAGGGGTGGGCACATGGTCCGAGCGCGCTTTTGGCTAAAAATTGACTGGGCTCCCCAAACAGGATGGGGAGCGACCTAGTGTAGGATTTTTGGGTGGGCGGGCCCATTTGGGTTGACAAACAGGCAAAACAACGCAAATGGGCTATTTTCTGGCCAAATCGATGTGCTATGGCCCACGGTTTCCGAAGGTGGACCCGGGGATCCGAGCGTGCTTTGGGCTAAAAATATATCGAGGCGCATCAAGCATGCTGAGGAGTAGCCTAGTTTGGGCCTTTGGGACGGGCGGGGCCATTTGGGTGGTCAAATGGGAAAAAACAGCTCGTACGGGCTATTTTCGAGCCAAATCAGTGTGCTATAGCCCACGGTTCTGAGGTGGGCTCGTGGTTCGGCGCGCTTTAGGCCAAAAATTGATCGGGGTGCCCCAGCCAGGCTGAGAAGCAGCCTAGTGTAGGCCTTTGGGGTGGGTGAGGCCATTTTGGTGGTCAAACGGGCAAAACAACACGGACGAGAGGTTTTCAAGCCAAATCAGTTTGTTATAGCCCATGGTTCCAGGGGTGGACCCAGGCTCTGGGCACACTTTAGGCCAAAAATTGATCGGGGCACCCAAGCAAGCTGGGGAACGGCCTAGTGTAGGCTTTTGGGGTGGGCAAGGCCATTTAGTGGTCAAACGGGAAAAACAATGGGAACGGCCTTTTTTATCCAAATTGGTGTACTATAGCCCACGATTCCGAGGGTGGGCCTAGGGTCCGGGAGCGCTTTGGGCCAAAAATTGACTGGGACGCCCCAAGAAGGCTGGGGAGCGGCCTAGTATGGGCCTTTGGATAGGTGGTGCCATTTGGGTGGTCAAACAGGCGAAACGGTGCAAACAGACCATTTTTGGGCTAAATCGGTATGCTATAGCCCACGGTTCTTTGGATGGGCTTGGGGTCCGGGCATCCTTGGGCAAAAAATTGAACGAGGCGCCCCAGCAGGCTTAAGAGTGGCTAAGTGTTGGCCTTTGGTGGGCGGGGCTATTTGGGTGATCAAACAAGCGAAACAACGTGTACGGGTCAGTTTCAGGAAAAATCGGTGTGCTATAGCCCATGGTTCCGGGGATGGCGCGGGGTCTATGCGCGCTATGGGTTAAAACTTGATCGCACACCTCAAGCAGGCTGGGGAGCCGGCCTAGTGTGGTCCTTTGAGGTTAGCAGGGCCATTTCGGTGGTCAAATGGGAGAAACGGTGCAAATGAACAATTTTAGGGCTAAATCGGTGTGCCATAGCCTACGGTTCCAGGGTGGTCTCGGGGTTCGGGCGCGCATTAGGCTGAAATCGACTGGGGTGCTCCAGGCAGGCTCAAGAGCAGCTTAGTATGGGACTTTGGAGAGGGGTGGGGCAATTTGGATGGTCTAATAGGAAAAACGATGTGAACGGGCCATTTTCGGGCTAAATCAGTGTGCTATACCCACGGTTCCGGGGGTAGGCCCGAGGTTCGTGCATGCTTTGGCCAAAAATCGATCGGAGTGCCCCCAGGCAGGCTGGGGAGCATCCTAGTGTGGTCCTTTGGGGTGGGCGGGAAATTTTGGTAGTCAAACGAGCAAAACAGCGCAAACGAGACATTTTTGGGTCAAATCGGTGTGCTATAGCCCACGATTGTGGGGGTAGGCCAGGTATTCGAGCACGCTTTGGGCTAAAAAATTGATCGGGGCTCCTAAAAAATCTTAGGAAGCAGCCTAGTGTGGGCCTTTGGGGGGGAGGCCATTTGGGTAGTCAGACGGGCAAAACAGCGTGAACGAGCCATTTTCGATCCAAATCGGTGTGTTATAACCCACAGTTTTGGGGGTGGTCCCGAGGTCTCAGCGCGCTTTGGTCAAAAATCAATTGGGGTGCCCCAGGTAGGCTGGGGAGCAGCCTAGTATAGGCCTTTGGGGTGGACGGGGCCATTTGGCTGGTCGAACAGACAAAACAGCACGAATGGCCATTTTTAGCCAAATTTGTGTGTTATAGCCCACAGTTCTGGGGGAAGGCCTGGAGTCCGGGCGAGCTTTGGCTCGAAAATCAACTTAGGCACCCTAGGAAGGCTAGCGAGCGACCTAGTGTAGGCCTTTGGGGTGGGTGGGGATATTTGGTTTGATCAAACGGGTGAAACGGTGCAAACGGGGTATATTTGGGCCAAATCAGTGTGCTATTTTCGGGCCAAACGGTGAAAATGGGCTATTTTTGGGCCAAATCAGCGCGCTTTGGGATGAAAATTGACCGAGGTGCCCCAGGAAGGCTGGGGAGCAGCATAGTATGGGCCTTTGGTATGGGCGGGGCCACTTAGGTGGTCAAACGGGCAAAATAGTGCAAACGGCCATTTTTGGGATAAATCTGTGAGCAATAGCCCACGGTTCTAGGGTGGGCCCAGGATCCGGGCATACTTTGGGTAAAAAATAGATCGGAGCACCCAAGCAGGCTGGGGAGCGGCCTAACGTTGGCCTTTGGGGTGAGCAGGCCATTTGGGTGGTCAAACAAGCAAAATGCGCGAACAGGCCATTTTTAGGCTAAATCAGGGTGCTATAGCCCATGGTTTTGGGGGTAGGGCCAGGGTCCAGGTGCTCTTAGGGACGAAAATCAATCAGGGTGACCCAAGCAGGCTATAGAGCAGCCTAGTGTAGGCCTTTTGGGTAGGTGGGGCCATTTGGTTGGTCAAACGGGCAAAACGATGGAATGAGCCATTTTTGGAACAAATTCAGTTTGCTATAGCCCATGGTTCTAGGGTGGGCCCGGGGTCAGGGCACGCTTTAGAACGAAAATTGATTGGGATGCCCCAGAAAGGTTGGGGAGCGACCTAGTATAGGTCTTTGGGGTGGGCGGGGCCATTTTGGTAGTCAAACGGGTGAAATGGCATAAATGGGCTATTTTTGGGCTAAATCAGTGTGTTGTATCCCACTTCTGGGGTGATCGGGGGGTTCAAGCGCGCTTTGGGCCAAAAATTGATCGGGTGCCCCAAGCGGCTGGGGAGAGGCCTAGTGTGGGCCTTTGGAGTGGGAAGGGCCATTTGGCTGGTCAAACGGACAAAATGGCGTGAATGGGCCATTTCTTGGGCCAAATCGATCTATACGGTTTTGGGGGTGGGCCTGGGGTCAGGGTGTACTTTGGGCCAAAAACTGACTGGGCGCCTCAGAAAGGCTGAAAAGCAGCCTAGTATGGGCCTTCGGGGTTAGAAGGGCTATTTGGGTGTTCAAATGGGCGAAACGACATAAATGGGCTATTTTTGGGTTAAATCCGTGTGTTGTAGCCCACGATTCCGGGGATGGGTTCATGGTCCAGGTTTACTTTTGGCCGAAAAAGACCAAGGCGCCCTAGGAAGGCGGAGAGCATCCTAGTGTGGGCCTTTGGGGTAGGTGGGGCTATTAGGGTGGTCAAATGAGCGAAATAGCAAGAACGGGCCAGTTTTTGGGCTAAATCAATGTGTTATAACCCACTGTTCCAGGGGGGCCGGGATCCGAGCGTACTTTGTGCCAAAAATTGAGTGTCGCTCGCTTGGAAGGCTGAAGAGAAACATAGTGTGGTCCATTGAGGTAAGCGGGGCCATTTGTATGGTCAAACGTCTGAAATGATGCGAACGGACCATTTTTAGGCCAAATCAGTGTGTTATAGCTCACGGTTCTGGGGGTGGAACCTGGGTATGGGCGTTCTTTAGGCCAAAAACTTACCAAGGTTCTCCAAGAAGGCTGGAGAGCAACCTTGTGTGGCCTTTGGGGTGGGAGGGGCCATTAGGGTAGTCAAACGGGACAACGGTGTGAACGGGCTATTTTTGGGCCAAATCGATGTGTTATAGCCCATAGTTCTGAGGGTGGGCCGACGGTTCGGGAGTGCCTTATGCTAAAAATTGACCCGTCTGCCCCAGGCATATTGGGGAGCGGCCTAGTGTGGGACTTTGGAGTAGGCGGGGCCATTTGGATGGTCAAACTGGCAAAATGGAGGGGACGAGCCATTTTATAGCCAAATCAGTGTGCTACATCCTATGGTTTCGGGGGTGTACCCAGGGTCTGGGTGAACTTTCGGCCTATAATCGACCTGGATGCCCACGGTTGGCTAGGGAGATTCCTAGTGTTGAACTTTGGGGTGGAGTCAAACTGGCAAAACGGCACAAACGGGTTATTTTTGGGCTAAATCGGTATGTTATAGCCCACAATTTTGGGGGTGGGCGCGGGGTTCGGGTGCATTTGATGCTGAAAATCGACTGGGGCACCCAAAGAAGGCTGGGGAGTGGCCTAGTATAGGCCTTTAGGGTGGGAAGGGCTATTTGGTGGTCAAATGAGCAAAATGGCGCGAACGGGTCATTTTCGGGAAAAATTAGTGTGCTCTATCCCACATGTTTGGAGGTGGGTCCGGGGTCTGGGCGCGCTTTGAACTGAAAATCAATTGAGGTGCCCCAGGCAGGCTGAAGATCAGCCTAGTGTAGGCCTTTGAGGTAGACTGGGCCATTTCGGTGGTCAAACGGGCGAAACGACACGAACGTGGCATTTTTTAGCCAAATCGGTGTCCTCTAACCCATGGTTTCGGGGGTTGGCCCGGGCATGCTTAGGGATGAAAATGGACTGAGGCGCCCCAAGAAGGCTGGGGAGATTCCTGGTGTGGGCGGGGTTATTTAGGCGGTAAAACAAGCAAAACAGTGCGAATGGGCCATTTCGAAATAAATTGGTGTGCTATAGCCCACAGTTTTGGTGGTGGGCCTGGGGTACGGGCATGTTTAGGGAAAAAATCAACCGTGGAACCCCTGGAATGATTGAGAGTGGCCTAGTGTGGGCCTTTGGGATAAGCGGGGCCATTTGAATGGTCAAATAAGTTAAACAACGCGAACGGGCCATTTTTAGGCCAAATCAATGTGTTATAACCAATGGTTCCCGGGGTGGGCCCCGTGTCTGGAAATGCTTTGGGCTGAAAATCGACCATGGCTCTTTTGGTAGGTTAGGGAGGGACCTAGTATGGGCCTTTGGATGGGCGAGGCCATTTGGGTAGTCAAACGAGCGAAACAGAGCGAATAGGTTATTTTCGGGTCAAATCGGTGTGCTATAGCCCACGGTACTGGGGGTGAGCCTAGAGTCCAGGCACGCTTTGGGACAAAAATCAATTGGGTCACCCCCGGAAGGCTAGGGAGTAATCTAGTATAGGTCTTTGGGGTGGGCGGGGCTAATTGGGTGGTTTAAACGGGCAAAACGGCGCGAATAGGCCATTTTTTGGGCCAAATCTATGTGCTATAGCCCACAGTTCCAGGGGTGGACCCGAGGTTCGAGCGCGCTTAAGGTAGAAAATCTACCAGGGTACCCTAAGCAGGATGGGGAGCGGCCTAGTATGGGTCTTTTGGGTAGGCGGGGCCGTTTGGTTGCTCAATCAGGCAAAACAACGCGAATGGGCCAATTTTAAGCCAAATAATTATGCTATAGCCCACGGTTCCGGGAGTGCGCCTAGGTTACGAGTGCATTTTGGGACAAAAATCAACCAGGGCACCCTAGGGAGGTTTGGGAGCAGCCTATTATTGACGGTTAGGGTGGGAGAGGCCAATAATTGGTCAAATAAGCTAATCAGCGTGAATGGGCCAAATCGATGTGCTATAGCCCACGGTTCGGGGGAGGGGGAGGGGTTCGAGCACGTATTAGGCCAAAAATTATTGAGGCGACCCAAGCAGGCTGAGAAGTGGCCTAGTAAAGGCCTTTGGGGTGGACAGGGCCATTTGGGTGGTTAAATGGGCGAAACAATGCGAACGGTCCATTTTTGGGCCAAATTGGTGTGCTATAGCCTACGGTTCTAGGGGTGGCTCGGGGTACGGGCACGCATAGAGCTAAAAATTGATCGGGGTGCCCCAATAAGGATGAAGAGTAGACAATTGTGGGCCTTTTGGGTGGGCGGGACCATTTGGGTGGTCAAACAGGCAAAATAGTGCGAACGGGCTATTTTAAAGCCAAATCAGTGTGCTCTAGCCCACGGTTTTGGGGGAGGACCCATGGTTAGAGCACGCTTTGGGCTAAATATCAATTGGGGTACCCCCAAACAGGCCAGGGGAAGGCATAGGGTGGGACTTTGGCATGGGCAGGGCTAATTAGGTGGTCAAACGAGTAAAATGGCTCAAACGAGCTATTTTTGAGCCAAATCGATATGTTATAACCTATTGTTCTGGGTGTGGGCCCAGGGTCCAAGCGCGCTAAGGATAAAGAAATAGACCACCTCTCCCAAGAAGGCTAAAAAATGGCATAATATGGGTCTTTGGGGTGGGCAGGGCCATTTGTGTGGTCAAACAGGTGAAACGGCGCAGACGGGTCATTTTCGAGCAAAATTGGTTTGCTATAGCCGACGATTACGGTACGCCTGGGGTCCGGGCGTGCTTTTGTCTAAAAATTGACCAGTTCTCCCCAAACAGGCTGGGGAGTGGCCTAGTGTTGGCCATTTGGGTGGTCAAACGAAAAAAAACAGCACGAATGGGCCATTTTTAGGCCAAATTTGTGTTGTATAGCCTATGGTTTCGGGGGTGGGCCCAAGGTCTGTGCGCATTTTGGGCTAAAAATAGACCGAGATACTATAAAAAGGTTGGGGAGTGGCCTAATATGGGCTTTTAGGATGGGCGGGGCTATTTGGTTGGTCAAACGGGAGAAATGGCATGAATGGGCCATTCTCGGGGGAAATTGGTGTGCTATAGGCCACAGTTTTGGGGGTGGGCACAGGGTTCGGGCATATATTGGGCCAAAAATTGATCTGGGCGCCCTACGAATTCTAGGGAGTGGCTTAGTGTAGGCCTTCGGGTTGGACGGGGCCATTTAGGTGGTCAAACGGGTGAAACGGCGCGAGCGGGTTATTTTTGGTCTAAATTGGTGTGTTATAGCCTACGATTCTGGTGTGGGCTCGGGGTTTGGGCTTGCTTTGGCCAAAAATTAATCTGGGCACCCTACACAGGTTGGGGAGTGGTCTAGTGTAGGCCTTTAGAGTGGGTAGGGTCATTTGGTTGGTCAAATAGGAGAAACGATGCCAACAGGCCATTTTAGGCCAAAGTGGTGTGCTATAGCCAACGATTCTGGGGTTGGCCCGAGGTCAGGGCATGCTTTGGGCACAAATCAACTAGGCCACCCTAGAAAGGCTGGAGAGTAGTGTAGTGTTGGCCTTTGGGGATGGGCGGGGACATGAGGGTTGTCAAATGGGAGAAACGGCGTGAAAGGGCCATTTTTATGAAAAATTGGTCTGTTATAGCCACAGTTCCGGGGGTGGGCCCGAGGTCTGGGCGCACTTTGGGATGAAAATAAAATGGGGCACCCTAGGTAGGCTGGGGAGAGGCCTAGCATGGGCCATTGGGGTGGGGCAAGCCATTTGAGTGGTCAAACGGGTTAAACAGTGCAAACGGGCCATTTTTGGGTTAAACCGGTGTGTTATAGCCCATGGTCCAGGGGGTAGATACGGGCACACTTTAGGCTAAAAATTAACTGGACATCATAGGCATGCGAGGGATAGGCCTTTTGGGTGAGCGGGTCCATTTGGGTGGTCAAACGGGCGAAACAGCGTAAAAGAGCCATTTTTGGGCCAAATTGGTGTGCTATAGACCATAATTTTGGGGTTGGGCTCGGGGAACGGGCGCGCTTTGGGCAGAAAATCTACCAAGGTGCCACAAGCAGGCTGAAGAGCGGCCTAGTGTGGACTTTTGGGGTGGGCGAGGCCACTTGGGTGGTCAAACGGGCAAAACGGCATAAACTGGCCATTTTAAAGCTAAATCGGTGAGCTATAGCCCGCGGTTCTGAAGGTAGGATAGGGGTCTGGGCGCATTTTAGGCCAAAAATTGATCGAGGTACCCCGAGCAAGCTGAGGAGCATCCTAGTGTGGGCTTTAGGGTGGGCGGGGATATTTGGGTGGTCAAACCGGTGAAACGGTGCTCATGGCCCATTTTCAGGCCTAATCGGTGTGCTATAGCCCATGGTTCCAGGAGTAGCCTCGGGGTCCAGGGGCGCTTTCACCAAAAATCGACCGAAGCACCCCAGGAAGGTTGTTGAGCGGCCAAGTGAGGGCCTTTGGGGTGGACGGGGCCATTTGAGTGGTCAAACGTGCGAGCGTGGCATATTTTGGCTAAATCGGTGTGCTATAGCCCACGGTTCCAGGGTAAGCCCGGGATCTTGGCGCGATTTGGGCCAAAAATTTATTGGGATATTGCTGGCAGGCTGGGGAGTGGCCTACTGTGGGCCTTTTGAATGGGAAGGGCCATTTGGGTGGTCAAACAGGCGAAACAGAAAAAACGAGCCATTTTTGGGCCAGATTGGTGTGTTATAGCCCACGATTTCAGGGTTGAGCCCGGGGACTAGTCGCGCTTTGGCCCAAAAATCTATCGGATTGCCCCAGGCAGTCTGGGGTAGGCGGGGCCATTTGGGTGGTCAAACGGGCAAAACGGGACAAACAAACCATTTTTGGGCAAAATTGGTGTGCTAAAGCCGAAGGTTCTGAGGTTAGGCCCAGGGTCCGAGCGCATTTTGGGCCGAAAAATGACCGATTCTCCCCAAGAAGGCTGGGGAGCGGCCTAGTGTGGGCCTTTAGGGTTGGTGGGGCAATTTGGGTGGTCTAATGGGATAAACGGTGCGAATTGGCCATTTTCAAACCAAATCGGTGTTCTATAGCCCACGATTGTGGAGGTGGGCCTAGGGTATGTGTGCGCTTTGGGTCAAAAATTGACTGGGGCACACTAGGAAGGTTGGGGAGCATCCTAGTATGGGCCTTTGTGGTTGGCGGGGTCATTTGGGTGGTCAAACAGGCAAAATGGCACAAAGGGGCTATTTTTAGGTAAAATCGGTATGCTACAGCCCACAGTTCTGGAGGTGGGGTCGGGGTTTGGGCGTGTTCTGGGCCAAAAATTGATCGGGGCACCCCAGGAAGGCTGGGGAGTAGCATAGTGTAGGCCTTCAGGATGGACGAGGCCATTTGGGACGTCAAACAGGCAAAACGACGCGAATAAGTTATTTTTAGTCCAAATCATTGTGTTATAGCCCACGGTTCTAGGGTGGGCTCGAGGTTCGGGCTCGCTTTATGCCAAAAATTAATTGATGCACCCAACGTAGGCTGAGGAGCGGCCTAGAGTGGGCCTTTGGATTTGACGAGGTAATTTGGTTGGTCAAACGGGAGAAACGGCGCAAACGGGCTATTTTGGGGCCAAATCGGTATAGCCCATAATTATGGGATGGGCCTGGGGTTCGGGCGTGCTTTAGGCCATAAATCGATTAGGGCTCCCCAGAAATACTGGGGAGAAGTGTAGTGTTGGCCTTTGGGGATAGACAGGTAAATTAGGGTGGTCAAATGGGAGAAACGGTGAGAACGGGCCATATTTGGAAAAATCGATGTGCTATAGCCAACGGTTCGAGGGGTAGGCCTAAGTTCTAGGCGCTCTTTGTGCCGAGAATCTACCTAGGCGCCCTAAGAAGGCTGGGGAGCGGCCTAATATAGGCCTTTGGGGTGGACGAGGCCATTTGGGTGGTAAAATAGGCGAAACAGCGCGAACGGGCCATTATCGGGCCAAATCCGTATGCTATATCCCATTGTTCCGGGAATGGGCCTGGGGTCCAAATACTCTTTGGGACAAAAATTAATTGGGGCACCCCAGGCAGGCTGGGGAGTAGCTTAGCGTGGGCCTTTAGGGTGGGGTAGGCCATTTGGGTAGTCAAACAGGCGAAACGATGCAAATGGTCCATTTTTATGCCAAATCGGTGTGCTATAGCCCACAATTTTGGGGGTAGGCCTGGGTTCCTAGCACGCTTTGGAACAAAAATTGATCGAGGCATCGCAATCAGGTTGGAAAGCGACCTACTGTGGGCCTTTTGGGTGGGCGGGGCCATTTGTGTGGTCAAATGGGCGAAACAAGGAAAACGAACTATTTTATGGCCAAATTAGTGTGGTAGCCCACGATTTCGTAGGTAGGCCGGGGACCGAGTGCTCTTTGGGCTAAAAATATATCGGGGTGCCCCAGGCAGGTTGGAAGTAGCCTAGTATAGGCCTTTGGGGTAGGTGAGGCCACTTGGGAGGTCAAATGGGTAAAATTATGCAAACAGGCCATTTTAAGGCCAAATCGGTGAGCTATATAGCCTACGGTTCCGGGGGTAAAATCAGGGTTCGAGCGAATTTTGGACCAAAAATTTATTGGAACGCCCCAGGCAGTTTAGAAAGTGGCCTAGTGTGGGCCTTTGGGGTGGGCTGGACCATTTAAGTGGTCAAATAGGCAAAACCGCATAAACGTGCAATTTTTAGGCCTAATTGGTGTGTTATATCTTATGGTTCTGGGGTGGGCTCGGGGTCCAGGCGCGTTTTTGGTCAAAAATCGACCAAGGCACCCCAGGCAGGTTGGGGCGCAACCTAGTGTGGGCCTTCAGGGTGGGCTAGGCCATTTGGGCAGTCAAAAGCGTGAACGTTCCATTTTTGGGCCAAATCGGTATGCCCTAGCCCACGGTTCTTGGCGGTTGGCCCAAGGTCCTAGTACGCTTAGGGTTAAAAATTAACTGACGCCCCTCAAGCAGGCTGTGTAGCGGCCTTGTGTGGGCCTTTGGGGTGGGCGGGGCTATTTGCATAATCAAACAAGAGAAACGACGTAAACGAGCCTTTTTTGGGCCAAATCGGTATGCTATCGCCCACAGTTCCGGGGGTGGGCCTGGGGTTTGGGAGCACTTTGGGCCAAAAATTAACTGTGGAGCCCTAGGCATGTTGAGGAACGACCCTATATGGGCCACTGATGTTGGCGGGGCTATCTGAGTGGTCAAATTGATGAAATGGTGTGAACCGGCCATTTCGAGCTAAATCGATGAGCTATAGCTTATGGTTCCGGGGGTGGGCCCGGGGTCCAGGTGCGCTTTGGGCCAAAATTGATTGGGGATTCCTAGGTAGGCTGGGGAGTGGCCTAGTGTGGGCCTTTGGGGTGGGAGGGGCCATTTGGGTGGTCAAACGGGCAAAACGGCATGAACGGGCCATTTTTGGGCCAAATCGGTGTGCTTTAGCCGATTGTTCTAAGGGTGGGCCTGGGGTCCGTGTGCGCTTAGTGCCAAAAATTGATCGGGGTACCACAGGAAGGCTGGGGAGAATCCTAGTGTAGGCCTTTGGGGTGGGCGAGGCAATTTTGGTGGTCAAACGGTTAAAAAGGTGTAAATGGGCCATTTTCGGGCCAAATCGATATGTTATAGCCCACGATTCCAGGGATGGGCCCGAGGTTCGGGCGCGCTTTGGGCTAAAAATCGATCGGGGCGCCTCGTACAGACTGGGAAATGACCTATTATGGGCGGGCAGGGCCATTTATGTAGTCAAACAGGCAAAACAATACAAACAAGCCATTTTTGGGCCAAATCGGTGTGTATAGCCAATGGTTTCAAGGGCAAGGCCATTTGGATGGTCAAATGGGAAAACTGTGGGAACAGACCTTTTTTTATCTAAATTAGTGTACTATAGCTCACGATTCTGAGGGTGGGCCTGGGTCAGGGAGCACTTTGGGCCAAAAATCGATTGAGGCGCCCCAGGTAGGCTGGGGAGCGGCCTACTGTGGGCCTTTGGATAGACGGGACCATTTGGGTGGTCAAACGGGTGAAACAGTGCAAATAGACCTTTTTTGGGCCAAACCGGTATGCTATAGCCCACGATTTTTTAGGTGGGCTCGGGGTCCAGGCATGCTTTAGGCCAAAAATCGATCGAGGCGCCCCAGGCAGGCTTGAGAGCGGCCTAGTGTTGGCCATTGGGGTGGGTAGGGCTATTTGGATGATCAAACGGGCGAAACAACATGTATGGATCATTTTTGGGATAAATCAGTGTGCTATAACCCATGGTTCTGGGATGGGCCCAAGGTCCGTGCGCACTTTAGTTTAAAAATTGACTGGGACTCCCCAGGTAGGCTGGGGAGTGGCCTATTATGGGCCTTTGGGTTTGGTGGGGCCATTTCAATGGTCAAACTGGAGAAACGACGCAAATGGGCCATTTTAGGGCTAAATCGGTGTGCAATAGCCCCCGATTCTAGGGGTGGTCCTGGGGTTCGGGCAGGCTTTGGGCTAAAAATTGACTGGGGAACTCCAGGCAGGCTCAAGAGAAGTCTAGTATGGGAATTTGGGATAGCTGGGTCAATTTGGATGGTCCAATGGGAAAAACATTGCGAACAGACCATTTTCAGGCTAAATCGGTGTGCTATACCCACAGTTCCGGGGGTGGGCCCGAGGTTCGTGCATGATTTGGGCCAAAAATCGACCAGAGTTCCCCCAGCAGACTGGGGAGTGGCCTAGTGTGGTCCTTTGGTGTGGGCGGGGTCATTTGGGCAATCAAACGGGCAAAACAGCACTAACGGGCCATTTTTTCGTCAAATCGGTGTGCTATAGCCCACGGTTTCGAGGGTGGCCCCGATATCCGAGTGCACTTTGGGCCAAAAATTGATCGTGGATCCCTAGAAAGCCTGGAAAGCATCCTAGTGTGGGCCTTTAGGGTGGGTGAGTCCATTTGGGTGGTCAAATGGGCAAAATAGCATGAACGAGCCATTTTTGGGACAAATCGATGTGTTATAGACCACAGTTTCAAGGGTGGTCCCGTGGTCTGGGCGTGCCCCAGGAAGGTTAGGGAGCAGCCTAATGTAGGCCTTTGGGGTGTGCGAGGCCATTTTGCTGGTCAAACGGGTGAAATGGCGTGAATGGGCCATTTTTTGGGCCAAATCGGTGTGTTGTAGCCGACGGCTCTGGGGGCGGGCCCGGGGTCTAGGCGTGCTTTAGGCCAAAAATTAAATGGGGATGTAATAATCCAATTAAGTTCTTTAAGCTAGTATCCTACGTTTGAATCAAGGTTGTCCTATACGCTAATTTGAATTCCTTATTTTATAAAAGAATACAAACCATAATTTGTTTATTTCCACGTTCTATCGCCCTATTCTCTCTCCCGAGATCACAAGGTCGACAATTGATATATTTTTTGGGTGGTCAATCCATAAAATATTTAAATCAATAATAAACAAACAAACAATAATGATAAGAAAAGTAAAAAAATTTAATCCAAAACAATAGTACTTATGTTCTTGGCTTTAACCCTGGAAAGAGGGCGTTTAGCCACACATAGTCATAATCGTAATCATGAGATTGTAATTAACAACTAAGAACATGAATGAACTAAATTAAAATAAGAAAAACCTAAAAGATGAAGTTGCAGTAGCCCCTCAATCCTCCAAATACGTCCAAGAATTTTCTAAGATCCTTACAAAACATGACAAGGACTTCTATTTATAGTACAAAATGCAATCCTAATCCGTGTAGGACAAGAATTTCCAATTTGGCACCAACGTGTCGCGTTAGGTATCTCATAGAATTTTTAGCACACTGCCTCACTCATTTTATGGGATAACCAGTGCAGCGCATTGCCTATAGCATTGCAAAACCACCGCGTCGCACCTAAAACGTACCGGCTCACTGGAATTTGCAACAAAAAAATTGGTTAAGTCTTTATCGTCCAATCTTTTATCCCTTGTCGTTTGGTGTATTTCCAATGAATTTTCAGACTTTATATCATCAATATATCACCATATTTAGATCATAAAGCTTCCTACATAATCATACACCACATATTAGATATCATAACAACTCAATATCTTCAACGAAAGGCGTGTTCGCAATGATCTTCACTTATTGTTCCACCTCTACACTCAATAAAATTGAACTTTGCACATTATCAACAAGTTATTCCACTCATAATTACACATTAAAACTATTTGTAACTCCTTAAACACATTAGAATCAAATGAAACCACCTAGACACACAACTAGCTCAAGCTAGTAAAACTAGTTTTCTCAATTGAACTCTAAATGACTCAATTAAGTACAAACTTGTTTGACAACACTTTGAACCATTGTAAACATATCCTTGAACACTTATATTCTTGTTTATACCATATTAACACATAAATAACATGAATTGTCCTCAAAACTAGGCTAAACAAGCTAGAATAGTAACACTAGAGTGCATAAATACACCCAACATCACCACCCCACACTTAAATCCTTGTTCGTCCTCGAATAACTCTTAACTCTAAGAATCATAAGTTGAGGAGACTCTGAACTTCCACTAAATGAAAGACACTCAAGCTTGTACTACAATGACTACACAGAATGCAAGTTTCTACACTAAGCATGTTATACACAATTAATAGCTCATGAACACTACTCCAAAACATCCTAGCCTCAAGAATTGACTCACCTAGATGGAAAACTCATGCTTATCGTTTAATCAAGGACATCATACAAATCACCCACATTCATCAAATATGTTTCCCTCACAACAAGAGAGTTACCAATAATCACTCACATCAAAGCATTTTATAACATAATGGGTATAAGAATCAAATTACGCTCACTCTCACAAGGAATTCACAAATTACACATAATTAACCATAGGCTTTCCCTTAGTGTCATACTCTACTAATATCAGAATATTGAAGCTTAGGATCAATCAGGTCTTTTCAGGGTTGTAATGTAGGCTAGGGGACGGGTAGAAACTATTTTGGAATAGTGACTATCTTCTCTAAGAGCTTTAATACATCACTTTTTACATACAATTAAAAGCAATCTCCAACAACCAAATTACACCATTTTTTACTACCTCATTCTTTTATTTTCACCCCCATCTTATTAATCTCCTTTACATACACTATGGTGGGAGTATTCTATGAACAACTCATTCAATTTGAACAAATTTTTGTTCTTTTTCATTACTCAACTCCCCACCATAATACATTACAATTCTTTTGAACACCAATAACTATCTCTATGAGGCTTCAATTTCACCTTTTCCTTCTCTTATTTCTCAACTCCTTACTCACTTAATTTTTTATTAAATCTCCTGGGAGCTTTGGATTAAATTGAGGTTTATCAAAGAAGGGACCAGGCTACACATGAGGCTTACAAAGAAAAAAACTAAAAGCTCAATGGGGTTGACTAGGATTACACATAAAGGGTAGGTTAAAAAGAAGGTATAAAACAAGGCTATCAAAGAAATGTCTATGTTATCTCCCAAACTCACATCCTTTATTTCGCTTTAAATACACACCGGGCAAGTTCTAGACATCACATACAAGAAGGAATATAAAAATACCTCACATGCACATGGCACATGCTCAACTCATATAGGATCATCATAGACTCTCAACTAAACAATAGCATAAAATCAACATTAAGCCAACAAGAACAAGAGTCACAAATATGAAACTTGGAGTCTCAAGAGTAGTCTTTCACACCAATCAACATGCTTACACAACTAAAACATTTGCACCATGTCATTAAAAATAGCACCAAAAAGAATATCTTACACAAAAAAATTTAACTTGAGCCTAAAATTAGGAATTTCCCCACCCCACACATAAAAATCTACTTTTCCCCAAAAAATAATTTAAAAGTAAGAGATAAAAATACTCTTTAAGACCTCTAGGACTAGCTAGTAGCATCTTTTTGCATCAAGAGTGTGAGGCAGCCTAGTGTGGGCAAACAGGTCATTTTTTAGCTAAGTTAGTGTGATATAGCCTACGGTTCCAAGGGTGGGCCTAGGGTCCGAGCGCGATTTGGGTTGAAAATTGATCGAGGCACCCCAGGCAGGCTGAGAAGCGGTGTACTGTGGGCCTTTGAGGTGGACAGGGCTATTTTGGTGGTCAAAATAGGAAAATGATGCAAATGAGCTATTTTTTAGCCAAATCGATGTGCTATAGCCCACGTTTTCGAGGGTGGGCCCGGGTAAGCTTTGGGCCATAAATCGATCGGGGTGCTCCAGGTAGGCTAGAGAGATCCCTAGTATGGGACTTTGAGGTGGGCGGGGCCGTTTGGGTGGTCAAACGGGTAAAACGGCATGAACTGACTATTTTTGGGCCAAATCGGTATGCTATAGCCCACGGTTCTTGGTGGGGGCTTGGGTTTCGGGTGCGCTTTGGGCCAAAAATTGATCGGGGTGCCCCAGGTAGGCCGGGGAGTAGCCTAGTATGGGCCTTTGGGGTGGGCGAGGCCATTTAGGTGGTCAAACAAAAAAATGACAAATAAACTATTTTCAGGCCAAATCGGTGTGCTATAGCCCACGGCTCCGGGGGTGAACTCAATTTTCGGGCGCGCTTAGTGCTAAAAATTAACTAGGGAGCCCCAGGCAGGATGGGGAGCAGCCTAGTGTGGGACTTTGGGGTGGGAGAGGCCATTTAGGTGGTCTAATGAGCAAAATAATATGAATGGGCCATTTTTGGGCCAACTCGATGTGCAATAGCCCACGATTTTAGGGGTGGGCCCATGGCCCGAGCGCGGTTTAGGATGAAAATTGATTGGGGCATCCCAGGCAGATTAGGGAGCAGCCAAGTATAGGCGGGGATATTTTAGGTACACAACTCTCTCCCTCACAAAAGAAATCTCCATACAACAAGTGTCATGCCATAGGCTTGCCCCTATTTTCAATCTCCACTACAAAGAAAGTAAATGGTTGGAGATATTGAAGGACTTTCTAAGCTTGTAACATAGATTTGGGTTAAGGTAGGATATTATTTGGGGAATAACATAGCTACCTCCTTCCTTGAACATTCGCAATTTTTTTATCCTCCTTTTTGGACTATAGGCCACTCCTCTTTGCTTTCTTTCTTTTGTCATGCCTACATTTTGTTTCCCTCGTTCACCCAACTTCTTTCATCTTATTTTCTTACAATTTTGATGTTATCTTTCCTTTGTTGGACCTTTTCTTCTTTTATTCTTTACCTTTTAAAATTTAGGCACATTAATCACACACTAAACCTTTATGGTACCAAACTTTCTTCCAACAATCTTTATCACCACTAACTTAGGCTTTTTGCCTCAAATTACACTTTCATATTCAAGAAGGGTATGGTTCAAAAGAGAGATAAAAAGAATGGTTCACGATTTGTAATGAGTTTGTCGAAGAAAGGTTTAAAGGATCTAAATAGGTACTAGGGACTAAACATAACCAATGGTAGGCTTTTTAGGCTAGAGTGGGTTCCAATATCAAAAAGGGCCTAAAATCATTTCTCCAACCAAATACAATCAATATTAGTTTTGAAAGACTATCGGGGCAAGTTCTAGATAACCTAAGTATGCACGAGATGAATGCAAAAGCTTACCACACATGGCTTGCAAAAACTTTCCAAGGAGGCTCAATTGCCCCTCCCGTGTGAGAAAAAATTGGAGTATCTCTCATTATTCACAAATCAACAATGTATGGAGTCACAAAAAGAGAAGAAGTTTTGTTACAATATCGTTCACATCCATGCCTTTGATATTTTCAAAAAATTTGGACGGAGGGGTTTGCTCATTTTGCAATAGCACCACGCACAATTTGCTAAACTATGGCTACAACCAAAACCTTAGTCTCACAATTGGATCAAGATGGGAAATTACCCATATGGCTACTCAAACCTCACCAGAGGTGTAAGAAAAATGATCCCAATTTTACAAAACAAAATACTACAGGTACTCAGACTTCCCCTGTATTTTGACATTTATGCTACGGGTACTCAGAATTCCTCTGCATTTATGCCTCAGACCTGAAGATGATGCTTTACCCTTAAGATTGTCGTCACTCAATCCATCATCGGGCAAAGCTTATCATGCATCATCACAAATTAAAATAAAAGATACTAAAAATAGAAACTTAACTAGAAGGAAAACATGCTAATCCATAAAACATGGGCACCATCAGGGTACCAAAAAATGTAGCATCTCAGAATAATATCCCAACCATCATCTCAAAACAATAACATAAAATAAATAATGTCTAGCATCAAGTCATCAAGACGCCATGATTCTGAGCGTACAACCCCTAACTTAATAAAATGCAGTGTCTCTACTGTGTGTATACTAAATCAAGAGTAAGTTATCTCAAGAGCTGCTCTCCTTATCTGACTCTATGCCATTATCACCAGTCTCATTAATCGACCAATCAGCAGGGTCCCCATCTTCACTGTCTAGGTAATTTGTCATTTGGTTTGAGCACCTTAAAGATGAATTTTACTCCCTTCCACAACTTCTTGAAGAACTTGTCTCTCTTTGTACCATCTTCTCATGTGATTTCTTGAGATCCTTATATGCCCTCGGTAAGGCTGAGTATGCTCTCTCTAGACTAGCGATGGTATCTCCATGTTTCTGCTCCTCCTCAATGTACTTTTCATAGTCATACTATGCTATATATGAATGATGGGTTGTAGAGGGATCTCCCAGACCCTGATTTAATCTGGACACTAACTCTCTGACCATCCTCATTTGATCTGAAAGATCATTGAGTGGATTTACTGATGAGGGTCCGCATGATGCTGGATCCTACTAGGCTGCTTTTCCAAAATCTATATTTCTTTTCTTGCTATGGCCTGGGGAACCCTCGCCTCTAAATTTGAGTGGACAGATGGTAGAGCTCGGACTCACCCAAGTATTTGCCGTATACACCTCTACCTCTGCTCTCTTACAAAGTTCAATGATAAGAGAAGGGAAAAGTAGTTGCGTACCTCCATGGGTTTGGTGAAAGCTCCATTCTGATAAAATAATATCTCCCACATTAAGAAGGATACCAAACAAGATGTAAGACACCATTTGAGATCTCAAGTCCATGACGTTAGTCAATGGGTGCACGACAATACTTGATTGTATATGATGTTTAACCAAAGTCTGGCCTTTGTTTTGAAGTCCTTCATCAAAATGTCTTTCTTGGTGATGGACCAAGGAACTTCTTTACCAGGGCTTAAAATGTTGGCCATCCAGGACCCGGGTTCGCATGCCCTTGCGTGAAAATGCCTCATGTCGACATTAAAAAGCCCATATACCGCATTTTCCTGCTCCGCTCTAAAGTTTACTTATATACCTTAAATTATTATCATGGGGTTTGTGATAGAGACTACGTTGAGGTTTGCGTAGAACTTACACACCCATATCTCATTGGCCTCGCTGGGTTCTGGGGCAAAGCATATCCACCCAGTCGCAGTGAGTCTAGCATGAAATTCTAGGAGCTTCTCATCTACCTTGTTCAGGCTGATGCGCCTCTAAAGGAGTAGCTTAGTCCTGTGGAAATCATCATAATAGAGTTGGAGGCATTTGGAAATCATGAATATGGTATCGTTAAAATCCTTCATCTTTGAGGTAGAAAATTTGTAAGCAATGTAACTCAAACCAATATTAGTTTTCTCATATAAAAAATATGCTAAATCAAATAGATAAACTTATCTAGTAGTGTTATGCGGACTTTGGGGGAGATAAAGGTTGTCCAAAAATTTTCATAACCTGTCACAGCTTGTCCTCAGGTATGGCGATCGCGGAGTATTGATTGCGATCGCAGTGTAGTGATCGTGGTTATCAGGACCACGGTCGCGGTACCTGAGACCAGGTTTGACAAATGCTGCTCAATTTCTCATTAACAGTTTTACCCCTAAATTTGGCTTCAACTAGGCATGCCAATATTATAAACAGTGAAATACAAGCCTAGGGTGTGTGATTGCAGCTTCTAACTTAAATAATTAGAACATGGAATGTGTAGGGGCCTTCAACGTCACACATGGTGTACACTCCCACTTACGGGGTCTAGGGCTTAATCTTTGGGTACTCAAGACTTCCCCTCAGAGTGTGTACACTATATACAACAATGAACCACAAAGCAATAAATCTTTAGCATGAGTTTGATAATGCCAACATTAGTTTAGGGTCTGCTTGTACAGTACAAGATTAGATTATGCATTTATATTCAAATCAAAGGAGGTTTACCAACTTACCAAGTTAGTAGATGTGATTGTGATGCGATGACCCTTAGGTATGCAATGTATTATCAAAAATTGAAGAGAATTTTGAGAGAAAGCGAGGAAAGGGAGGGTGAAAAATAGGTAGTTGGCTGGTCATGTAAACTGATTCGAATGCGATCGCGGTTGCGGTCACGTGGCCTCCGCGATCGCTTTGGTACGGACCGTGGTCGCAGTAACTGAGACCAGAAATCTGATGCTCTGCACTTCCTACTCAATCTAAATTGCCAAATCCACACTTTCCTTCTTCAATTTCGATTAAAATTTCGTTGAATTCCACTGTCTCAAGGACTATGCATGCTTAAACAAAACAAAAATCTATTCTACCATGCGTAATTAAAAAGGATACAGGCCACTATAGGTGGCGTGATGGGTTGTCTCCCGTCGAGTGCTTAGTTTAATGTCTTAGCAAGACTCCTTCACTATTCCCTTTTGTGTTTCCAATTAGATAGTTTGAATCTCCACCCCAACTTTCACTCAACATGCAATAAGTGGCAGAGGGACAGAAGATTCAAATTTTCTAAGATGAAACTTGGAAAAGGTGAGGGCATGGCGAGTATGCTTTGATTTCATCACTTTGAAGACTTGAACCTTTGACCCAAATTTACGTCAAACTTTTGTTTTAGATCCTTGGGTAAAGTAGAGCACATCAATAGGACATTCCTTGTACTTTATAAATTGAGCCTCTTGACCTTTGATGAATGGGATTCCACATGGTCTTTTGGTCACCAAACTCCAAAATATAAGAGTCGGACTCCCTTTTCCAACAATCCACCGCTTGCTCAGAGACATGGATTCTTATCACATCCTCTCGGCATATTGGTGAAAAGTGGGTTGAATGAGGCCCGACACATAATTTTAGGCTAGCCTCATCCGGAACATCTTCACCCCAAAATGAACTAGAGTCATCATAAGAGTTGAGCATTGATTCTTTTTGTGACTCTAGATTCATTGCTTTTATTTTGGCCTCTTCTTCCTCATATGAGTCGGATGATTGGGAAGCCGCCGAGGTGTCTTTGCTACCAAGATCATCATCGTAGCTTGGTTTCTCTTCTTGATGAATCTTCTCTAGGGAAATGGGCCATGGAATAATTGTTTCAAGCTCTACTTCTTCATCCATTTCTCCCATCTTGATGCTTTGCCATGCCAATGCCTTGTGATGCATCTCTTTTATATTTTCCCCCATTTCATCCACCCGATCCCAAATGTCTTGGAGCAACTTTCCAACACTACTGAGTCTGGTATGTTTCTCCTTCTCGTTTTCATCATACGACCTATCAAACTCATAAAATGAACTAGCAACTTGGTTAGAATAAAGATGGGAAGGGGCATTTGGGAAATCGTCCCTTTGCCTATTTTGACTTCCACAGGAAGTGCAAATGTACTCCCTATAAGGTTGAGATGGGGATTAGATCTCTGTTCGGGGAGTATTGCTACAATCTTTTGTATAGTGTGGTCCATCACAATATAGACATAGGCCGTTGATATAGGCATTCCAACCACCAAATTCATATGTGCAGGAAGATACCATAGCAAGAAGCAAAATAAAAAAAAACTACCTATAAAAGAAAAATCATAAACAAATATACATAAGCTTGAATTTGAGTAACTAAGATTTCAAACTAACTTAATAAGCCAAACTGTTCCCCGGCAAAGGCACCATTTTTTCTAACGCTCAACTTACATGTCAATTTGAGTGCAAGGCGGTCGTCGTCAATCTATTTACCCAACTTTGGAGTCGGGGTCGAATCCATGAGGAACAATGTGAGTGGCGATCAAATTAATTCAAAACGATAGATACAAGTTAAATTCAAACAAATGGTATAAAAAGATAAAAATGGGGGAGGTAAGTTCCTACACTAATGTTTCTTTTTGAGATTTTCTAGTAAAAATTTAGGGCTACGAATAATTAGAGTTTTAACAATTATGCACAGATCTTGGGGTTATGCATTACGAAGGGAGTGACATATGGGAGTTAGTCATCAACATTGATTTAGTGAGTCAAATATGGGTAGGTTTGGTTATAGATTGTGATGTTAGTCTTTCAACAAAACACCAAACTTTTACCCATTGATCCTTTTGAATACCCAAAGGATGTGTTCAACAATTAGCAACCACAACCCCAATCAAGGCATCCCTATTTATAGGATAACACCCAAAGTATAGTTAGCCTCACTTTCACCCTTTATTTCTAAGATAGTGAGAATTTAGCAAACTACACACATAATTGTCTATCATTGCTTTGGTCTCCATATCCCTCTTTCGAGGATGATATGGATTCCTAAAGTTCACCCAAAGCCCTTCTTTCGAAGATGGCCTTGAACTGTCTAGATCTTGGAACTTTCGCCCATCAAGCCCATGTGGATATTTATGCTTTCACCTATCAAATCCCAACCAAATAAGGATAGCAATGATAAAACCCATAAACATGAACTACCAAATAGATGCTAACAACAACAATCCACATGCGCTTTAACCCCTATTCACACGTAACCCCAAGAGGGAGATTTAGCTACACATAACACAAATAAGCATAAATATACCCATAATCTCCATTGATTTGATTTGTTGAAGATTTAAGTGAATGTTACTTCAAACTTGCTTCTCCTATAATATCAACAAAGAAAGTGGGAAAATCTTCCACTTAGTAAGTCTCCAATTAATTCTTCACCTAAAATTTATACAATGTTTTCTTCTCCAAAAGTGGAGGCTACAAACCCTAAGATAAAAAACTAGAGGAATGGGGAAGATGGAATAAGATGGATAAATTTTATCCCCTTTTCCCCATTAAGGTTTTAGTCTTTTTGTTCAAATTGGGATCAACAAGTCAAATTATAGTTTTTCCCTTGGGCTGAACATTTTCGCCAAGCCCGATCACGCAAGTCTGGCTGTGACTGCAGCTACACGACCGCGATTGACTTTTGCGGTCGTGGTTGATTGACCATCTTAACTGAACGCGATCATGGCCCATGGACCGCGGTCGTGGTGACTGAGCTAAGTCACTGCAGGTCTTCAGTTGCACTTTTTCTGCTTTCTTTTGATCATTTCATGCTTTATTCCACATCTTTTAATCTCATCGACTTTTTTCCTGCAAAATGTAGATATTAGAGCATTCAATCACAACTATGTCTAGTTTATTCACTCAAATTAGGGTAATGCACATGAATAATAAGTGCAAATGGGTGGTAAAATCACTTCTCATCATACCCTCAAACCGTGGGCTATAGCACACCAAATTAGTTTGAAAATGGCTCGTTCACGCCATTTTTCTCATTAGACCACCAAAATAGCCCCACCCACCCCAAGGGCCCACACTAGGCCACTTCCCAAACTGTCTGGGGTGCCCTAGTCAATTTTTGGACTAAAGCGCGCCCAGACCTCTGGCCCTCACCTGGAACCGTGGGCTATAGCACACCAATTTGTCTAAAAATTGGCCTATTCACGTAGTTTTATCCGATTGGCCAACCAAATAGCCCCACCCATCCCAATGTCCCACAAAAAGATTCTTCCCAGCCTACCATGCGTATCCTAGTCAATTTTGGGACCAAAGCACGCTTGGAACCCAACCCACCCATAAAACCGTGGGCTATAGCACATCGATTTAGTCTAAAAAAGGCCTGTTCACGCTGTTTTGCCCATTTGACCAGCCAAATTGCCCCTCCAACCCCAACAACACACAATAGGCTGCTCCTCAACCTACCTGGGGCACCCCGTATGATTTTTGACCTAAATCATTCCCGGACCCAGGATCACCCCTAGAACTGTAGGCTATAGCACACTGATTTATCCTGAAAATAGCTCGTTCACTTCGTTTTGCCCATTTGACCACGCAAATGGAACCACCCACCCCAAAGGGCCGTACTAAAATTCTCCCCAGCTTTCCTGGGGCACATTGATTGATTCTTAGCCAAAACCGAGACCTGACCCCAGGACCACCCCCAAAACGTGAGTTATAGCACACCCATTTGGCCCAAAAATGGCCCGTTCGTGTCGTTTCACTCATTTGACAACCTAAATGGCCCCACCCATATGAAAGGACCATACTAGCTGCTCCTCATCCTACCTGGGGAGCCCCGATCAATTTTTGGTCCACAGCGCGCCAGGAACCTGGGTCCCCTGGAACTGTGGGCTATAGCTCAATGATTTGGCTTGGAAAAAGCTTGTTCTAATTGTTCTGCCTGCTTGACCATCTAAATGACGTATCCTACCCTAAAGGACCATACTAGGTTGTTCCCCGACCTGCCTGGGGCTCCCCAATCAATTTTCAACCTAAAGCACGCTTGGACACCGGTCCTACCCCGAAACCATGGGCTATAGCACATCGATTTGAACCAAAAATGGACCGTTCACCCGTTTGACCACTCAAATGACCCTTCCCAACCCAAAGGGCCCTACTAGGTCGCTCCTCATCCTGGCTGGGGAATCCCAGTTGATTTTTGACCCAAAGTGCACCCAGACCCCGAGCGCACCCAGCCTGCATACCGATTTGGCTCAAAAATAGCCCGTTCACGCTGTTTCGCCTGTTTGACCACCCAAATGGATCCGCCAACCTTAAAGGCCTAAACTAGGCTGCTACTTAGCCTCCCTTGGATGCCCAAGTTGATTTTGGGTCCACAACTCGCCCAAACCCCGTGCCCACCCCCGGAACTGTGAGCTATTTCATATTAATTTATCCCAAAACTGTCTTGTTTGCATTGTTTTGCTCGTTTGACCACCCAAATAGCCCCACCCACCCTAAAGGCCCACACTAGGATGCTCCCCAGCCTTCTAGGGGCATCCTGATTGATTTTTTGCCTAAAGCACGCCTTGACATCGGGCGCTCCCCCAAAATAGTTGGCTATAGCATACTGATACGGCCCAAAAATGGCTCATTCGCCCGTTTGACCACCCAAATGGACCATCCCACCCCAAAGGACTATACAAAGCCACTCCTTAGTTTGATTAGGATGCCTCAGTTGATTTTAGGCCCAAAATATGTCGGACTTTGGGCCCACCCCAAGAACCTTGGTCTATAATACACCAATTTAACCAGAAAATGGCCCGTTCCCCCACGTTTGCCCGTTTGACCAGCCAAATGGACCTTCCCACCCTAAAGTCCCATACTAGGCCATTCCCAAGATAGCCTAGGGTGCCCCAATCAATTTTTGATCGAAAGAGCGCCCAAACCTCGGGCCCAACCTCATAACCGTGAGCTATAACACATCGATTTGGCCTAAAAATTGCTTGTTTTCACTATTTTGCATGTTTGACCACCTAAATGGCCCAGCGCAGCCCACCCTAAAGGCCTACTCTAGGTCGCTTCCTAAATTTCTTGGGCCGCCTCGGTCGATTTTCAGACTAAAGTACGATGAACCCCAGGCCCACCCCCAGAACCATGGGCTATAACACACAAATTTAGCTAAAAAATGGTTTGTTCATGTTGTTTTTCTTGTTTGACCACCAAAATAGCCCTACCCACCCTAATAGCCCATACTAGGCCACTCCCCAGACTATCTGGGATGCCCTGGTCAATTTTTTGCCCAAAGAGCACCTGGAACTCGGGCCCACACCTAGAATCATAGGCTATTGCACACCAAGTTGTCTAAAAAATGGCCTGTTTATGTTATTTCGTCCGATTGACCAACCAAATGTCTTGACCCAGCCCAAAGGCCAAAACTAAGTCGTTCCCCAACCTTCCATACATACCCCAATCAATTTTAGGACCAAAGCACGCTCGTAGACCGTGCCCACCCTAAAATCGTGGGCTATTGCACACCGATTTTTCCTAAAAATGGGCTCGTTCACGTTGTTTTGCCCATTTGACCACCCAAATGGCCCCGCCAACCCCAACAACACCTAATAGGCTGCTTCCTAGCTTGCCTAGGGCGCCCTGATCGATTTTCATCCCAAAGCATGGCCGGATACCGGCCCCCTAGAACCGTGGGCTATAGCACATTGATTTGGATAAAAAGTGGACCATTCATGCCGTTTTGCCCGTTTGATCACCCAAATTGCCTTTCCCACCCAGAGGCCCATACTAGGCCTCACCCTAGCCTGGATGGGGCGTCCAAATCAATTTTTGACCCAAAGCGTGCCAGGACCCCGATCCCACCCCCGACATTGTGGGCTATAACACACTAATTTTGCTCGAAAATGGACCGTTTGCGCTGTTTTGCCTATTTGACCACCCAAATAGCCCTGCCCACCCCAAAAACCCATACTAGGATGCTCCCCAAACTTCTTGGGGCATCCTAATTAATTTTTCGCCAAAGCGTGTCAAACCTCAAGCCCACTCCCAGAACCGTAGGCTATAGCACACTGATTTAGCTCGAAAATGGGCCGTTCACACCGTTTCGCCCGTTTGACTTCCTAAATAGCTTTGTCCACCCGAAAGGCCTATACTAAGCCATTCCCTAGACTGCCTAGGACACCCTAATCAATTTTCAGCCCAAATCAAGCCCAGACCCCTTGCCCACCCCCAAAACTGTGGGCTATATCACACTGATGTGGCTCAAAAATGGCTCGTTCATGGTGTTTCACCCGTTTGACAAACCAAATGGACCCACTAACCCCAAAGGCTCACACTAAGTCTCTCCCCAGCCTTCCTGGGAGACCCAAACAAATTTTGGACCAAAGCACACTCGAACCCCGGGCCCACCCCCAAAACCGTGGACTATGAAACAATGATTTTGCCTAAAAATGGCCGTTTGCACTGTTTCACCCGTTTGACCACCCAAATGGCCCCACCAACCCCAAAGACCGACACTAGGATGCTCCATAAATTATTTGGGGAGCCCCGGTCAATTTTTGACCCAAAGCGCGCCTAGACCCTGGGCCCAACCTCGAAACCGTGAGTATAGCACATCAATTGACCCAAAAATGGCCCATTTGTGTTATTTTGCTTGATTGACCACCAAATGGAGCCGCTAACCCCAATGGCTGACATTAGGCTGCTCCCCAGACTGCCTGGGCACCCCGATTAATTTTCAAACCAAAGCATGCCTGGAACCTGGCCCAATCCCAGAACCGTGAGTATAGCACACCGATTTGGCCCAAAGACAACCTGTTCGCACTGTTTTGCCCATTTGACAACCCAAATGTCCCTACCTACCCCAAAGGACCACACTAGGCCATTCCCCAAACTCCCTGGGGCGCCCCGATCAATTTTTGGCACAAAGCGCGTTGGACACTGGACCCACCCCAGAATTGTGAGCTATAGCACACCGATTTGGCCTAATAATGGCCTATTCGCGTTGTTTTGCTCGTTTGACCACCCAAATAGACCAGCTTACCTTAGAGGCCCATACTTGGCCACTCCTCAGACTGTCTTGGGAAACCCACTCTATTTTTATCCCAAAATACACTTGGAAACTGGGCCCACCCCTAGAACCGTGGGCTATAGCACACTGATTTAGCTAAAAAATGACTCGTTCGCGTTTTTGACCACCTAAATAGCCCAGCCCACCCCAAAGGACAACACTAGGCCAATACCCAACCTATCTGAGGCACCCCAATTAATTTTTGATCCAAAGCATGCTTGGACCCCGGGACCACCCCTGGAACCATGGGCTATAGCACACCGACTTGGCTTGAAAATGGTCTGTTCGCGCTGCTTTGCCTGTTTTACCACAAAATATATCTTCCCACCCAGAGTCCCATATTAGGCCATTCCCCAGACTACTTGGGGGGCCTTGGTCGATTTTTGGCCCAAAATGCGCCCGAACCCCGAGCCTATCCCTAGAATCGTGGGCTAAGCACACCGATTCATCCCAAAATGGCCCGTTCCTTCCTTTCGCTCGTTTGACCACCTAAATGATCTCGCCCACCCCAAAGGACAATACTAGGCCAATACCCAGCCTATCTGAGGCACCCCGATTGATTTTTGGCCTAAACTGCGCTCGAAAATTGGTCCCACCCCCGAAACCGTGGTTATGACACTCCAATTTAGCCCGAAAATGGATCGTTTGCTAGTTTGACCACCCAAATGGCCCGACCCACTCTGAAGGCCTATAATAGGCTGCTCTCTAACGTGCTTGGGGTGACCCTATTAACTTTTGACGTAAAGCATGCTTGGACCCCATGACTACCCCCAACATCATGGGCTAAACACCCCGAATTGGCATGAAAATGGCCTGTTCACCCCGTTTCGCCCGTTTTACCACCCAAATGGCCCTGCCTACCCTAGAATCCCATACTAGGCAGATTCCCAGCCTGCCTAGGATGCCCCGATCAATTTTTGGCCCAAAGCACACGTATACCCTAGGCCTACCCCAGAACCGTAGGCTATAGCACACTAATTTAGCCCAACAATGTCCCATTTAGGCTGTTTCGCTCGTTTGACCACCTAAATAGCCCTGCCTACCCAAAGTCATAACTAGGATTCCCCCAGTCTTCCCGAGGTTCCCTAATCAATTTTCGGTCCAAAGCGCAATCGGACCCAGGGACTACCCCATAACCGTGAGTTATAGCACACCGATTTAGCCTGAAAATGGCCCGTTCGCATCGCTTCTCTTATTTGACCTCCCAAATGGCTCGCTCACCCAAAATCCCATATTAGGCCACTACCCAGCCTACCTAGGGCAGCGCAGTGGATTTTTTGGCCCAAACGCGCTCGACCTCCGGGACCACACCCAGAACTGTAGGCTATAACACGCAGATTTATCCAAAAAATGTCCCATTCACATTATTCCACTCGTTTGACCCCCCATATAGACCCACCCTCCCCAAATACCCATACTAGGTCGCTCCCCAGCCTACATGGGGGGCCCGGTCAATTTTTTTCCCAAAAAGCGCCCGGACCCCGAGTACACACCCTATATTGTGGGTTATACCCCACCCATTTGGCCCGAAAAGGCCCCCTCACGTATTTTTACTAGTTTGACCACCCATATGGGACCACCCATCCGAATTTCCCATACTAAGCCGCTCCACAGCCTTCTTGGGATGCCCCGATCGATTTTTGGCCCACAACACTCTAGGACCCCTGGAACTATGTGCTATAACACACTGATTTGGCCTGAAAATAGCCCGTTCTCATTATTTTGCCTGGTTGATCATCCAAATGGCGCCGCTCACCCCAAAGGGCTATACTAGGCTTCTCCCCAACCTTTCTGTGTCACCCCAATTGATTTTCAACCCAAATATCACTCGGACACTGGGCCTACCCACGGAACCTTGGGCTATTGCACATCGATTGAACTTGAAAATGGACCGTTTAGTCGTTTGACTACCCAAAATGCCCAGCCCACCCTAAAGACCCATACTAGGCCACTCACCAGCCTGGCTAGGGCGACCCAATTTATTTTCAGGCCAAAGCACACCCGGACCCCAATCCCACCCAAAATAGTGGGCTATAGCACATTGATTTGGCTCAAAAATGGCCCGTTTGTGCCGTTTCACCCGTTAGACCACCCAAATGGTCCCTCCTACCCCAAAGGCCCATACTAGGCTACCAACTAGCCTGCCTGGGGTGCCTTGATTATTTTCTTGCCCACAATACACTCGGAACCCGGGCTCACCCTTGGAATCGTGGGATATTACGCACTGATTTAGCCTAAAATGGACTGTTCGCATCATTTTGCCCGTTTGACCACCCAAATGACCCTACCTACCGTAAAAACCCACACTAGGATGCTCCCCATCCTGCCTGGGGTGCCCTAATCAATATTTGACCCAAAGTTCACCCGGACACAGGGTCCACCCCCAACATTATGGGATATAACACATCGATTTGGCCTGAGAACAAATCGTTTTCTCGTTTGACCACTCAAACTGCCCACCCCACCCAAAAGCCCCATACTAGGCCACTCTTCAGCCAGCCAAGGATGCCCCAATTAATCTTCACCCAAAGTGCATCGGACCCTGGGCCCACCCTAAAACCATGGGCTATAGCACACTGATTTAGCTTAAAAATGGTTGGTTCCCTCATGTTTACCTGTTTGACCACCCAAATTTCCTTTCCCACCCCAAAGTCCTACACTAGGATGTTCTCCAGCTTGCATGGGGTGCCTCGGTCAATTTGTGGCCCAAAATGATCCTAGACTCTGGTCCTACCCATGGAATCGTGGGCTATAGCACACCGATTTGTCCTGAAAATAGCCCGTTCCCCCATATTGTCCCGTTTAACCACCCAAATAGCCTCGCCCACCCCAAAGGCCCACACTAGGCCTCTCTCCAGCCTGCCTGGGGTGCCTTAATGATTTTCAGTACAAAGAGAGCCCGTAACCCGAGACCACCCCAGAACTGTGGGCTATAGCACACCAATTTGACCAGAAAATAGCCTGTTCGCGTCGTTTCACCCGTTTGACCACCCAATTGGCTCTGCCCACCCCAAAGTCCTACACTAGGATGTTCTACAGCTTGCTTGGGGTGCCTCGAATGATTTTTGTACCAAAGCATACACGAACCCCTATTTCACCCCCGAAATCGTAGGCTATTGCACACCCATTTTACCTTAAAATGGCTCATTCGTGCCATTTTTCCTATTTGACCACCCTAATTGTCCCGTCCACCCCAAAGTCCAATACTAGGCCACTCCTCAGCCTGCCTGGGTTGCTTCAATCAATTTTTGGCCTAAAGAGCACCCGGACTCGTGGCCCATCCCCAAAATCATGGGCTAGAGCACCCAGTTTTGCCCAAAAATGTCTCTTTCGCACCATTTCACCCTTTTGACCACCCAAATGGACCTGCCCACCCCATAGTCCCAAACTAGAACACTCCACAACCTGCTTGGGGAACCCCAATCAATTTTTGGCCTAAAGCGCGCTCGAACCCCGGGCCCATACTAGGAACCGTGGGTTATAGCAAACCAATTTGGCCCCAAAATAGTTCGTTCATACTGTTTTACCCATTTAACCACCCAAATGGCCCCACCCTCTTCAAAGGCCTATAATAGGCCGCTCCTAAGCCTGCCTAGTGCACTCCAGTCAGTTTTTGTCCCAAAGCACGACCGGAACCTTGGGATATAGCACACCAATTTAGCCCAAAAATGGCTTATTGGTGCCGTTTCGATTATTTGACCACCCAAATGGCCCCTCCTACCCCTAAGACCCATACGAGCCCACCCCAGAACTGTGGGTTATAGCACACCGATTTAGCCTAAAAATGGCACGTTCACACCAGTCACTCGTTTGACCACCCAAATCTCCCGTACACCCTAAAGGACCATACTAGGCCACTCTCGAGCTTACCTGGGGTGCCTCGATCAATTTTTAGCCCTAAGCACATTCGAAACTCGAGCCCACCCCCAAAACCATGGCCTATAGCACACTAATTTGGCATAAAAATAGCTCATTCACACCGTTTTTCCCATTTGACCACCCAAATAGAACTGCCTACCCCAAAGGCCCATACTAGCACGCTCCCCAGCCTGCCTGGGGCACGTCGGTCAATTTTTTACCCAAAAAGTGCCTGAACCCCGAGCCCACCATCGAAATCGAGGTATATAACAAGCCAATTTGGCCCGAAAATAGCCCATTCATGCCATTTCATCTGTTTGACCACCCAAATAGCCCTGTCCACCCAAAAATCCCACACCAGACCGCTCCCCATCTTGCCTGGGGTATCCCGATCAATTTTTGGCACAAAACGCACCCAGACCCCAGGCCCACCCCTGGAACCATGTGCTATAGCACACCGATTTTGCATGAAAATGGCCCATTCATGCTATTTTACTCGTATGAAAACCCAAATGGCCCCGCCAACTCCAAAGGCCCATACTAGGCCGCTCTTCAACCTGCTTGGGGCACCGTGGTTGATTTTCAGCCCAAAGAGCACTCCGACCCCGGGACCACCCCTGGAACCGTGGGCTATAGCACACCAATTTGGCCCCAAAATGGAACGTTCACACTGTTTTGCCCATTTGACCACCTAAATAGCCCCGTCCACTCCAAAGGCCTACATTAGGCCTCTCTCGAGTTTACTTGGGGCACCTCAATCAATTTTTGGCCCTAAGCGCACCCGTAACCCGAGTCCCTCCGTGAAACCGTGGGCTATAACACATTAATTTGGCCCAAAAATGGATCGTTCATGTCGTTTTGCCCTTTTGACCATCCAAATGACACCGCCTTCCTCAAAGGCCCACACTAGGTCCCTCTCTAGCCTGCGTGAGGTGCGTCAGTCGATTTTGATCCAAAGAGTGCCCAGACCTTGAGACCACCCCCGGAACCGTGGGATATAACACATCAATTTGGCCCGAAAATGGCCCGTATGCACCATTTTGCCATTTGAACAACCCAAATGGCCCTGCCCACCCAAGAGGCCTACATTAGCTGATCCCCAGCTTGCCTTGGGCGCTCCAATCAATTTTTGTCCCAAAGCGCACCTGAATCCTGGGGACACCTATAGAACCGTAGGCTATATAGCATACCAATTTGGCTCGAAAATAGCCTGTTCACGTTGTTTTACCCATTTGACCACCCAAATGGCCTCGCCCACTCCAAAAACCCACACTAGGCCGCTCTCCAGCCTCCCTGGGGCACCATGGTTGATTTTTGGACCAAAGAGCGCTCTGACCCTTGGCCCACCCCCGGAATCATGGGCTATAGTACAGTGATTTGGCCCACTAATACCACATTCGCACTATTTTTCCTATTTTAACCACCCAAATGGTCCTGCCCACCCCAAAGGCCCACACTAGGCCGCTCTTCAGCCTGCCTGGGGAGCCCTAGTTGATTTTAGGCCTTAAGCGCGTGGGAGCCCGGGCTTACCCGCCGAACCGTGGGCTATAGCACACTGATTTTCCCTTAAAATAGCCCGTTCGTGATGTTTCACCCGTTTTACCACCCAAATGGCCCCACCTATACTTGGCTTTGGCAAGGTCTACCGCCCCATAAGCCCTCAGGAACCTCTTCTTCGACCTTTGGAAAATAATTTCAAGCTGGTCGAAAGAGGAGGGTGAGAATGACCCTGCAGATACTTTTAAGAGGTGCAGATGATGCTTCTTTTGTGTGCTAATTGCGCAAGAAGTGCTGCTTTGTTCATTCACTGCAAACAAGTTTCCTAGATATTACAACTTGCCTAATTACATCCTACTTCGAAGAATGTCTAGCTTTTCCCTACATCATTTGCTCCCTTTGTTTTGATAGTTAGATGCATGTCAGTTTTTCGCCATATCCATCTTCGGAATCAAATGCCTATGGTCAATTTTATGTTTCCTTGACTAGTCTTTGTTCGTTCAAATTACTTTTCCTTGTCTTTCTTTTCTCTTTTGAATCAATTGTGGTTCATTTACCTAGAACTTTTGGAGTTCTGTAAGGCGTCTCCCGAATATCGAATTGTGGTTGAGCGTTTTATTATCTTCCCCCTCCTAATCTATTTAAAATTCTATGTGTCGTGAATATTGGCCTTTCTCGATGTATTGGTATGAATTTTAATTTAACTAAATTGTAGTTCGCTTGGTAAACAACATAGATTGGTAGCCTGCTTAGTTTAGTTCAGATTTTCTTTGCAAAGCAATGTTTTATTCTTCCTTGGGTAATTATGATATTATGATGTTTTAGTTTCAATTTTACTTTGATGGAGTATGTGTGTATTATTATATTACATATGACTGCCATATTTGAATTACTATCTTGCAGTCCATTTGAGTCACTACAGACTATTTGGTTTATCCATTTGTTACATTACTTCTCCATGTAGCAATTTCGTATTGTTGGGTGTATTAATTTCGTTTCTCTTTTTTTATTTTTTGCATGACAATGCCTCAGAGTCCAAATAGACTCTATGCTCATTGGTGCATTATCAATGTGGGCCATTGAGGCCAATCCCTTACGAGTCGATTTCGAAGGTCCTCTGAAAATCAATCTCGTAGTGTATGGATACGAAAAGCCGGAAGAGGGAAAATGGATTAAAACCCCATTTTCGTAAGAGTCGGAAGAGGGAAAATGGATTAAAATCATTTTCGCAAAGGCCATTACATATCATTTCTCTCAAAAGTCAAAATTTCTCCGCAAAATAGAGATTTTGGGTTTGATCCCCAGCAGAGTCGCCATTTTTGTTTTGCGGAGAATTTTTTACTTTTGAGAGAAGAGTCGCCACTTAATTTTGAAAAGGAATTAAGAAACCTTTGTAATGTACTTAGATGATTCAAAATAGGAAAATCATTTTAAGTTTTAAAGATTCTGAGTAAGCGGTTCCTATTAACGTTTTAGGAAGGTGTTAGGCACCTAAAACGTCCGCTAACTTGCGGTTATCCGGACTATTTGAAAAATTGTCTTTGATTAACTTTTAAAAAGTTTATTTTTGAAAAGTGATTGATTTTGTCGAAAAGATTTGTGTAAAAAATAGTTTTAGACGACCTAATAGGGATTTCGACTAAGTCTACACAAATAAAATAAGCAAGTAAACACATAAACGGGGAAAGGGAGGAGATAGTAAACGATTTAGGCCATTGGGCCCAAACCAACAAAACCTTTCCTAGTCTAATCGGGCCTTTGACCCATTTCACCTGTCCTAATCTAGTTTTCGAGCCTTTGACTCGAATCTTGTTCCACCTGTACTAAATACAACTTTGGCCTCTCGGCCCGAATGAATGAATAAAAATAAATAACTAAATAAATAAAGACAACAATAATAAATGACTTAAATAAATAAATGAAATGGAAACCAAGACTTTCAAGTCTCTTGGCCGCTTCAAATGTGGGACTTTAATACATTTTCCCTCTTTCGACTTTTCGTATCCGTGCACTACGAGATTGATTTTCAGAGAACCTTTAAAATTGACTCGTGAGGGATTGGCCTCAATGGCCCACATTGATAATGCACCAATGAGCATAGAGTCAGTTTGGACTCCAAGGCGTTGTCATGCAAAAAAGAAAAAAAGAGAAACGAAATTAATACACCCAACAATACGAAATTGCTACATGGAGAAGTAATGTAACAAATGGATAAACCAAATAGTCTGTAGTGACTCAAATGGACTGCAAGATAGTAATTCAAATATGGCAGTCAGATGTAATATAATAATACACACCATACTCCATCAAAGTAAAATTGAAACTAAAATATCATAATATCATAATTTCCCAAGGAAGAATAAAACATTTCTTTGCAAAGAAAATCTGAACTAAACTAAGCAGGCTACCAATCTATGTTGTTTACCAAGAGAACTACAATTTAGTTAAATTGAAATTCATACCAATATATCGAGAAAGGCCAATATTCACGACACAGAGAATTTTAAACAGATTAGGAGGGGAAAGATAACAAAACGCTCAAGCACAATTCGATAATCGGGAGACGCCTTACAGAACTCCAAAAGTTCTAGGTAAATGAACCACAATTGATTCAAAAGAGTAAAGAAAGACAAGGAAAAGTAATTTGAACGAACAAAGACTAGTCGAGGAAACATAAAATTGACCATAGGCATTTGATTCCGAAGATGGATATGGCAAAAAACCGACATGCGTCTAACTATCAAAACAAAGGGAGAAAATGATGTAGATAAAAGCTAGACATCCTTCGAAGTAGGACGTAATTAGGAAAGTTGTAACATCTAGGCAACTTGTCTGCAGTGAATGAACAAAGCAGCACTTCTTGCGCAATTAGCACACAAAAAAAGCATCACCTGCACCTCTTAGAAGTATCTGCAGGGTCATTCTCACCCTTCTATTTCGACCAGCTTGAAATGATTTTCCAAAGGTCGAAGAAGAGGTTCCTGAGGGCTTATGGGGCGGCAGACCTTGCCACAGACATACGCCCACTATCTTCTTTTGGCCTCCAGGGTCAAAAAGTTAGAAGGCAGTCTGATTCCATTCAATAGAATGAAATAAACCCCTATTAGCGACCTCGAATTATTGGCCAAATTTTAGGGTGAGTCGAAATGAAGCTGCACTTAAGAAGATGCAACTAGGAAAAATATTCAGTCACCGAGGCAGCAAATGGATCATACTACTCAGACTATGCAAAAAAAAAACTGGCATACTAGGGATGAATGAAACAGTAATTTCAAAGGCGAACATGACAAAATTAAGCTACCCAACTCAAACTTCCAAATAAATCACAAGAACTACCCATCCGACTTTTATTTAACTAGATTACGGCTTAACGGTGATCCAATATCTCACAACGGAATTCTCTAACTCTAAATAATGTAATGAACAGGGAAGGCAGCAACTTAATGTATATACAATGCTTTAACCGATCAATATATCAACACAACAGCGTGCTCGAAGAAAACACGATGTGGGATAACCAAAGATTCAACAAACGACATAACGATCAATCAAATCCTACGGTCGACAAGGCCTCTACAGCTACATCCCAGTAAATAATATACATAATTAAAAAATACCACGACTATTATAACGTAACAAGAATGAAAAAATAAAATCGATGACTAACCTATTCTTGTGCAGCAAAACTAGACCTTTGAACTAATGTCAGATTCCAACACCACCAGGAATCAGTCCTCGACTCGTCAACCTCGATTAACCATCAACCTTTTCGAAGATAAAGATTTTACTAGATAAAAGGATTTGCTTGAGTGCTTGATTTTCAGCCTTCAAGACCTGGATCTTTTTATCTTAGCAAGACTGCCTTTATATAGAAGAGATTGGGGAGGTCGAATCCCCTTTCTGTCGATGTGGGAGCAGTGAATTCGATGTCATTTTTAGGATTTTGACAGGGGAAATTCAAAAATTTTGTTAAGGATAAGTCTTAGCTGTAGAATTAGTACTAGTTCGTACAACTCTATCCGATACCAACAAATTTTTGAACGTTAGAGGACACTTATGCTGTCTTCTAGATGATTCTCAGGTCATCGAGGCCATATGCTGGTCCAGGTCGCGGGTTACGGGTCGAGTCGATGTTGTTGGGGAAGGGTTTCGGAGCTGGGTTAGGTCCGAGGTGGTCGCGTTCGCCGGCTCTTGTTGCTGAGGGAATCGGGTCAAGTTTGGATTTTTTAAAGTTGGCATCGGGTTCACAATGTTGTTGTTATTGATTTGAAGCTGTTGATGTTTGCTGAAGCTACGGAGGAAAAGAAAATAGGTCGGGTCGATGGTTTGATTGGGTTGAATATTTAAATGGGCCAAGATTGGTTTTACCTAATTTGGCTGGGTTGGATGGTTGTTGGATTTGGAAAGATAGGCTACTGAAAATGGTGTTAGTGAGGAGCTATTGGGCTGGATGATGAGAATAAAGGAATGGACTGCTGATGTGGTTAATAATTTAAAGGAATGGCTGGTTTGGTTATTTTTATGGAAAGGGTAGATTATGGATTTAGGCGATTTTCGGTATTAATTTAGAAAATAATCCTAATTAGAGTTAGGATTATTTTGAAAATAAATGAATTTCAATTCTAATTTAGCCTATTTGTTTAAATTTCAATCTAATTGAAAGTTAATTGGCCAATTGCATAGCAATTATAGCCAATTTGATTTCAATTATAGTCAAATCTAATAGATTGGATAAATTAAATTAAATTAAAATTCGATACGAATTGATATTTTCTTTAATCCCGAGATTCTTGATTTAATAAAATCAAACACATATTTATCCAATTATTTTTTAGAATAAAGATATATTTAAATCAAAGGTTTAGTGATTTAAGTTTATTTCAAGACAAACCTTGATTAAAACTTGATATTTCCTAAAAATAGATATTTAAGTAACAAAATTATATAATTTTGTATAATTAAATACGATGATACATAATCGCTACTTAAAATGATGAAATTACCCTGGTAAATACTTTTTGAAAAGTTTTCTTTATTTGGTAAAATAAATGTTGTAATTTTATTGAAAATCGAAGAAACTCGAGATTAAATGTAGTTGTGGAGGGAAAAAAGTAGGTGTCAACAAGTCCTACAACCATTGATGATGATCCTAAGGCCAATGAAGGAAAAAGGGATGAAGAAAAAGCTGCAAGTGATCAAACTCATAAGGAAAAAAAGACTCTACCTCTACCATTCCCTCAAAGACAAAGGAATCATCAAGAGGAGGCCAGTTAAAAGAAATTTTTGGATCTTCTAAAGCAGGTTCAAGTAAATCTTCCTCTTGTTGATATTCTACAGAGTGTTCAAAAATATGCAACATACCTGAAGGATATAGTAGCGAACAAGAATCGGTTGACTGAGTATGCTACAGTTGCACTTACTGAGGAGTGCACATCAAATATTCAAAACAAACAGACCACAAAGTTGAAGGATCCAGGTAGTTTCACTTTGCAAGTCACTATTGGGCAGACCATCAGTGCTCGTAGATTGTGTGACTTAGGGGCTAGCATAAATCTTATGCACACATATTGGTACCGGAAGATGGGTATTGGGAGTCCCAAACCCACTACTATTTTTTTTGCAGTTGGTAGATAGGTCCCTTGCTAGGCCGGATGGTATTATCGAAGATGTCTTGGTGAAAGTGGGATCCCTAATATTTCCATTGGACTTTGTAATTCTTGACTTTGAAGTTGATCCTGTTGTTCAATTTATTTTGGGATGGCCTTCCTAGCAATAGGACAGTCACTAATTAATGTAGCAGCAGGGAAAATAACAACGAGAGCGTATGATAAAGTGGAGGTTTTTGATGTGTATAAGGCGCTGAAATTACCAGCTATATATGAGGAGTTGTCTGCTATATTCGTTATATATCTTGAGGCTGATCAAAGGTTGTTATTGTCAGATAATCTATTAGAGAGAGCCTTGGTGGTTCCTTATCTTTATGGAGATGTGGAAGCGTTGGCATTAGTTCAAGTCATGAATTCGACGGTGATTAAAATAAGAAAATTGCCTTTTGAGCCATTGAATAGGCCAATTGGTCCATCCCCCAAAGCTTCAATTGATGAAGCTCCAAAATTGGAGATTAAGGTTCTTTCTCCTTACTTGAAATATGTTTAACTTGGTGACAAGGATACCTTGCCTGTTATTTTATCTGTAGGTTTATCTGATATGCAGGTAAAGGAAGCAATGATAGTTTTGAAAAAAAAAAGGCGATTGGATGGGAGATATCTGACATTACAAAAACAAATCCAGCTTTTTGCATGCTTAAGATACATATGGAAGAAGGTTTCAAACCAAAGGTGCAGCAACAACATAGTTTGAATCCAGTGATGAAAGATGTGGTGCGGAAAGAGGTTATCAAGTGGATTGATAATGGGATTGTTTATCCAATTTCAGACAGCAAGTAGGTAAGCCTAATACATTATGTCCCAAATAAAGGTGGGATGACCATGGTTACCAATGAAGCAAATGAACTAATTCTCACTCGCATGGTAACTGGATGGAGAATCTGTATTGACTATCGAATGTTGAATGAAGCCACTAGAAAGGACCACTATCCCATCCCGTTCATTGATCAGATATTGGATAGGTTGGAAGGGCAGGAGCATTACTATTTTCTTGATGGTTACTCATGTTATAATCAGATCACCATTGCTCCCGAGGACCAAGAGAAGATGACTTTTACTTGCCCGTATGGTACATATACGTTCAGACGCATGATTTTTGGCCTCTGTAATGCACCTGGAACTTTTTACAGATGCATGATGGAAATTTTCTACGACATGGTTGAAGAATTTATCGACGTATTCATGGATGACTTCTCTATTTATGGTGATTATTTTGATAAATGCTTGCAAAATCTAGATCGAGTCCTAGCTCGATGTGAAGAAACAAATTTGGTGCTAAACTGGGAAAAGTGCCACTTTTTGGTGAAGGGAGGAATAGTCCTTGGCCATAAAGTGTCATGTAAAGGACTGGAAGTAGATAAAGCCAAAATTAAAGTGATCAAAAAGACGCCACATCTAGTAACAGTTAAAGGAGTGCGAAGTTTCTTGGGGCATGCAGGTTTCTACAGGTATTTTATTTAGGATTTTTCAAAAATTTCAAGACCTATGTGTAAATTGTTAGAAAAAGAAGCCAAGTTTGATTCTGGGGCTGATTGTCAAGAAGCTTTTGAGAAGTTGAAGAAGAAGCTGATTGAAGCACCTATGTTAATTTCTCTGAATTGGGAGATGCCATTCAAATTAATGTGTGATGCAAGTGATGTAACTGTATAAGCTGTTCTGGGGCAGAGAAAAGACAAAGTCTTTTTTTCAATTTATGATGCCAGTAAAGTTTTGAACGATGCCAAAATGAACTATACAGTCACTAAAAAGGAGATGTTAGCAGTGATTTATGCATTCGACAAATTTAGACCGTATTTGGTGGGCACAAAGGTTATTGTTCACACAGAACATTCGTCCATCAAGTATCTCTTCAATAAAAATGATGCAAAGCCTAGATTGATCCGGTGGATTTTATCACTGCAAGAGTTTGACTTGTAGGTTCGTGATCGAAAAGGAGCAAAAAATCAAGTTGCAAACCATTTGTCAAGGTTAGAGACTCATGACCATGTTGTTAATAACTTTCTCCGCATTCGAGAGGAGATTTTGGATGAAAAATTATTGTTTATAAAGGAGTGTGAAGTTCCTTGCTATGCGGACATTATGAATTTATTGGCAAGTGACTTTTACCCTCTTGAAAGTACAATTCAATAGAGGAAGAAACTGCTTCATGATTCTCGTGCTTATACATGGGAAGAGCCATATATTTTCAAGCAAGGTTTGGATGGAATTATACGAAGATGTGTTACGGAAGCTGAATTCGCACAAGTGCTATAAAAGTGTCATTTATCCCATTATGGTGGACGTCATGAAGGTAAGAGAACAGCTCAAAAAGTGTTACAATTTGGTTTTTTTGTCAACATTGTTTCGAGATGCAGTAGCTTTTGTAAAGAGTTGTGATAAATGCCAGAAGTTAGGTACAATTTCAAGGCGTCATGAGATGCCCCTACAAAACATCCTTGAAGTGGAAGTATTCGATGTTTGGGTGATTGATTTTATAGGACCATTCCCACCATCAAATGGCAATTTATACATCTTAGTGGTGGTTGATTACATATCTAAATGGGTGAAAGCTGCAGCTTGTCCTACTAATGATGCGAGAGTAGTGCTGAAGTTGGTGAAGAAGCAAATATTTTCTCGGTTTGGCACTCCAAGAGCTATAATCAGTGACGGAGGTACGCACTTTATTAACACTTGGTTTAAAAATCTCTTAGCTAAATATGGTGTTAGGTACAAGGTGGCCACTGCGTATCATCCACAAATAAGTGGTCAAGTTGAGGTGTCCAATCGCGAGATAGAGCAAATACTGTAGAAGACTGTTAATCGGCAACGAAAAGATTGGGCCAAAAAACTAGATGATTTATTTAGGACAATGTGCACCTCAACCAAGGAGAATAGCTTTAGTTGAGGGTGGCTACTATAGGGGTGTGTAGCAATAAATGAGGTGTGAAGAAGAGCTGAGAATTGAATTATGATGTAAAAAGAAAAATTCTCCAACCATAGTTTTGTTAATGTGCTTAATAAGATTGGGTGAAACAATTGATGTATGAAGGTAATGAAGTGGAAATTGGGTTGATAGAATGTGAGTTCGATTAAAGATTTTCAGGTATTAAAGCACTTAGGGAGATTAGTCACTATTTCCTAAATAGTTCCTACCCGTCCCTTAGCCTACATTATAACTATGAAAGACCTAATTGATCATGCATGTCAACATCCGACTATTAATGGAGTAATACATTAAGGGCAAGCTTATGGTTCATTATTTATTATGTATGAATTCTTTGTTGAGAGTGAGTGAATGAATTTTGATATTCCCCTCATGAGAAATATTGAAAAAAAATTATGAGTGATATAGGGAAACCTTCTTGGTGTTAGGGTGCATGCGGATGAAAGTTTGGGTTACCAATTTTGTTATTTGATTGAGTACTTTGATTAAGTTTTCCAACGAATTGAATGTCACTATTGAGATGAAGAGTTTTGAAACAAATTGTTCATGTGCAAAAGAGTGTTATTGACATGTTTTGAGATGAAAAGTCATTGGTGAAAAGTGATAGTGCCCAACGCTAGCATAACTTTTAGGTTGTGATGGGAAGATTGATTGATTATGCTGCTTGAAATTGTTTGAATACGAACGAGGTTTTAATTGTGGAGTGGTGATCTTGGGAGTACTTATATGTCCAAACACCGATATCTACCCATAGTTGGACTTGTTTTGAGAACAAAAATGTGCTAATTATATTGCATTTGAGCTAAATTTTGTGTTTCATAGATAATCAATATGATTAGTGATGCAAGGTAAATTTCTAATAGATTTGGACGAAAATTGGATGCATATTATGAAGCAATTGGTAATTGATGGTGTGGAATTAATCGTGTTCATGTGAAAGACCATTTTTTATTGAGTTCAAGAACATGTGTAGACGAATTAGAGAAAGAATAGAAGGAAGCAGCTGAAAAAGTGTGATTATGAGTCTTGGTTGAATATTTGGGGTGAAATTCCAGTGACGCGATGCGATGTCGACGCGTTGCATCGGTCCGTAAGTTTAGGGACTTAGTCAAAATTTCAGAAGGCAATTGTGATTGGAGACTTAGTCGGATTTATGACTTGTAATTCCAGTGCATCGACGTGACGCGATGGTCTTAGCAATGTGATTAGTGCCTCATCGCGTCAGTAGTCCAGATCTAGTGAAATTTTTTCAAGTATTTAGCAAGCACAGCAGTGGCGGAAAAGCTTAAAATTCTCTCTTTTAGGGTTCTTAGACATTCTTTTGAACTTCTTTACTTCAATATTTATTTTGGGTTGGATTAATTACTTATTTTTTATGTTGAATTCAAACATGAGTGGCTAAACACCCTTGTTTTGGGTTGAGGCCAAGAACATGATTACTCTTTGATATTCTTTATTGTAGTTTCTTTTTGGATTATCATCTAGGTTATTCTTAATTTCTTGAGATTACTATTTTAATGAGTGGCCACCATTAGAATAAATCTATATTTCTATGTGAATTAGGGAGGAGAATCGTAGGATAGAACAAAGAAATTAGGGAGCAAAGTTTTTATCCTTTTATAAAATAAGGGGTTTGAATTATCATCTAGGATAGAGATATACCTAGAAGCCTTCCTTGGTTCAATTGCAAGAAGATAACCTTATAAATCTAGTTGAATGGTTGCATCTCTGCGGGAGTTGTAGTTTCAATAGTCCATAGATAGAAGATTTGAGCTCGGGAGACTAAGACCGTAGAATAAACCTTGTGAATCAACAACCCGATAACCAATTAGACTGCGATAAGAATAGAGATTTGTATGATTGTTCGAGATGACTTAACACTGGAATTCTCACCTTTACTGTTTACAACTGTGCTTGCATTACAATTGTCAACAATTGTTATTTCTTATTTATTAATTTTTCATTTTTATTCTTAAAGTCCAAATCATCTTGACACTTTGCAATACTTAATATCTCATTGTCTAAAACTAAAAGTTGGTTCAATTTCTAGTTTCTTCGTCCTCGTGGGAATGATATTTGACTGTTTAAGTCACTATATTACTTGTATGATCGCGTGCACTTGCGTGTGCATTTGAGTCACAATAACGGGCTATTTTTGAGTTAAATTGATGTTCTTTAGCCCACTGTTCTAGGGGGCTGGGCGCGTTTAGGTCCAAAAATTGACCAGGGCACCCAGGCAGTCTGGAGAGCAGCCTACTGTAGTCTTTTGGTGTGGGGGGCGTTTTTGTGGTCAAACGAGCAAAACAGTGCGAACGGGACATTTTTTAGCCAAATTGGTGTGCTATAGACCACAGTTCTGGGGGTAGTCCTGGGGTCCGGGCATGCTTTAGGATGAAAATCGATCGGAACACCCTAGGTAGGCTAGGGATCAGCCTAGTGTGGGCCTTTAGGGTGGGCAGGTCCATTTAGGTGGTCAAAAAGGCACAAATGGGCTATTTTCGATCTAAATCTGTGTGTTATAGCCCACGATTTTAGGGGCAGACTCGGTGTTCGACCGTGCTTTAGGTCAAAAATCAACTGGGGCACCCCAGGCATGTTGGGGAGTGGACTAGTGTTGGCCTTTAGGGTGGGATAGTCCATTTGGGTGGTCAAACGGGCGAACGTGGGGGAATGGGCCATTTTCGACCTATATCAGTGTACTATAGCCTAAGGTTCTGGGGTGGGCTTAAAGTTCAGCGTGTTTTGGGCTGAAAATCAACTGAGGGATCCCAGGAAGACTGGGGAGTGGATTTATGTTGGCCTTTGGGGTGGGATGGGCCATTTGGGTGGTCAAATGGTGAACTAGCTATTTTCGGACTAAATCGGTGTGCTATAGCCCACAACTTTGGGGGTGGCCCAGTATTCGGGCGCGCTTTGGGAAAATATTGATCGAGGCAACCAAGGCAGGTAGGGAGAATCTTAGTGTGGTCCTTTGGGGTGGGTGGGGCCATTTGGGTGGTCAAACAGGCAAAACAACATGAATAGGACAATTTTAGCGCTAAATTGATATGCAATAGCCCATGGTTCTGGGGGTGGGCACAGGGTCAGGGTGCATTGTGGGCCGAAAATCAATCGGGGCGCCTTAGGCAGGCTGGGGAATGGCCTAGTATGGGACGTTGGGGTAGAAGAGGCTATTTGGGTGATCAAATGAGCAAATGATCCATTTTTGAGTCTAATCAATATGATATAGCCCATGGTTCCGGGGGTAGGACCGGTGTCCGGGCATGCTTTGGGTTGAAAATCGATCAAGGAACCCCAAGTAGGCTGGGGAACATTCTAGTGTGGGCTTTTGGAATGAGCGGCGCCATTTGGATGGTCAAACAAGAAAAACAATGAGAACGGGCTTTTTTTAGCCAAATCGGTGTGCTATAGCCCACGATTTTAGGGTGGACCCGAGGTCTGGGCGCGCTTGTCACACCCCTTTTTAACTCCAAAAGATATATTTTAATTTCGAAAAGGGTTTTTATTAGTAAAGTGACAAAAATGAAGATTTGTTTCGAGAAGGATTATTTACATTTCAATTTAGAGTCGCCACTTGGCATAATCCAGTGTGCCAAGTCACCTTTGGAAATCCTTTTTCAAAACTGTTTTTGACTCTTTAAAACTAGTTTGCGAATAGAGATTCCAGGTAAGGAATTTTATTGACCGAGGGGAAGGTGTTAGGCACCCCTCGATCCTATGGTTCGACCATGGTCACTTGGTGGAGTGTATCGGCTAATTTTGACACTAAGAATGTATAAACCACATCAAACACATAAAACAAGAAAAAAACACATCAAACAACAATCCAACACCAAAAATAATAATGTCCAGTCCAATTATATATTCAAAAAATAGAAAAATGAGAAAAATATAAATCCTATTCTATACTAGTCCTAGACTAAGCTCCACCCAATGCCTCGGGCCTTCATCACGAACGTCCTCCAGATACAAAATGCTTCGGGGCATTTCCCGGTAAATAAACACAAATACCTCGGGGCATTCCCCGACCAAATGAATACATCTGAATTAAATACGATAAAACAAGAAAAAATTCAACACACACATTTAAACATTTAACGCATGCAACAACACATCATTCCTAAATTTTGCCAACCCGAACCTAAACATCTTTGCCTACCCAATTCGACCTATCATTATACTATCGAATTCACAAACTTAATATTGATTCTAAATTAAGCAAAACAACAACAAACCAACATTAATCTAAATTCACCCCTTTTTTTTATCAATTTCTCAATTCCGTCCCAAATTCATTCTCAACCAATGATTAACACAAGCTTCAATTATCAAATCACTTTTCAAAATTTAAAACCAACATCAAACACATACACCCAACGAAAATTCGAACTAAGCACACAAGTCATCCAAAATAACAATTAACATTGCTCAAAATATTCAAAACCACACCACAAAATCATGACATTAACCAATTTTGAGATAAAAAAAATTGTGGAGTTAAGAGATGGACCTTCGAAGAACCAATTTCGTTGACAATAATGTTTAAGAAAACCCAGACTTGGAATTTTGAATAGAACCCCAACAGCAATGAAATCCAACTTTGATATCAAAACTAATCTCGATAAACTGGTCGATACGAACATAAAACCAAATCCCCAAACCAGGAATGAGAATCGATGAACCCGAAACCCGATTTCAAAAATAAATCACGAAGACAGACCAACCCAAGTCTTCGAAAGTCCAATAGCAACTAAAAACCAGTACGACCTGATCTAAATATCATGAGAATAAGAGAAATTTGTACCAGATTCTAGCGAGTTTGAACGGAATCGAAAGCATATAAAGATTCGCTCGATTGCTTTATGACGTTGCGACTCCAATAGCCTCAGCGATGAACAAAGATATACTAACCGCGACGTATTCCGATAGTTTTGAACGTATTTTTGATTACTTCAAAACGTTTCTAGGGAGTATGTCATCGGAACGGTAACCCACCCACGAAACCTGTGTTTCTGGTGAGATTTGAGTGCGTAGCTGCGCAATTTTGAGAGAGATGTGTGTGTATTTATGGTGAGAGTGATGATGGAAGGTGTGAAATGTGTGTGTATATTGATCTTTTAAGAGTGTGTGAGTGCTATTTTCTTTTGTGCATAAATCTTGGAGAGAAAAGAAAAATCCGATCCCTCTCTCTATATATCTTTTAGCAAAAAAAATGGAAATCCCCCTATGTGGATGTATATTGTTGGTGGCTTATGGGAAAATGAGGTGGCTTGTGAAAAAAATAAGTATGGCATGTGCTCTTTGTATACTTTCAATGAAAAATGGTGAGTGATGTGTGAGGTGGCAAAAGTGTTATGAATTTAGTTATTTTTGTCCCCTTTTTGGGAAAAATTATAGAATAGGGTAGGGTGCGTGATAAAACGGGATAAGATGATAAAAATATTTTTTGATGGGACAAAATTACGTGTCTACAGTGTTGTGGGCCAAAAATTGATCGGGGCACCCTAGATAAGCTGGGGAGAGGCCTGGTGTGAGCCTTTCAGGTTAGTGGGGCCATTAGGGTGGTCAAACGAGCAAAACTGCGTGAATGGTCTATTTTTAGGCCAAATGGGTGTGCTATAACCCACGATTTCATAGGTGAGCCCTAGGTCAGGGTGTGCTTTAGGCGAAAAATAGACCGGGGCACCCCAGGCAGGCTGGGGAGCGTCCTAGTATGGGCATTTGGGGTGGGCGCATCCATTTGCCTAGTCAAACGGGTGAAACATCATGAATGGGATATTTTTAGGTTAAATCATTGTGCTATAGCCCACAGTTTTGGGGTTAGGACCAAGGTCTGGATGCATTTGGGCAAAAAAAACCACTGGGGTGCCTCAGGCAAGTTGGGGAGCGGCCTAGTGCAGGATTTTAGGGTGGGAGGAGCCATTTGGGTGGTCAAACGAGCGAATTGGTACGAACGGGCCATTTTTGGGCCAAATTAGTGTGCTATAGCCCATGACTCTAGGAGTGGTCTCGGGGTTTGGGCATGCTTTGAGCCAAAAATCGATTGGGGTGCCCGAGATAGGTTGAGGAGCAGGCTAGTATGGGCCTTTGGGGTGGGCGGGGATATTTGAGTGGTCAAACGGGCGAAACAGCACGAATGAGCCATTGTCGAGCCAAATTAATGTGTTATATAGCCTACGGTTTTGGGGGTAGATTCGAGGTCTGGGTGCGCTTTGGGTCAAAAATCGATCGGGGCTCTATAGGCAAGCTGGGGAGCATCCAAGTATGGGCCTTAGGAGTGGGCGGGGCCATTTGGGTGGTCAAAAGGGCGAACAGGGTGAACGGGCCATTTTCGAGCCTAATTGATGTGCTATAGCCCACGATTTTGGGGGTGGGGCCGGGGTCCGGGCGTGCTTTAGGTCAAAAATCAATCAGGGCACCCTAGGCAAGCTAAGTAATGGCCTAGTGTAGGCCTTTAGGGTGGGGTGGGGTGGGTCATTTGGGTGGTCAAACGGGCAAACTGTCCATTTTCGCGCCAAATCGGAGTGTTATAGCCCACGGTTCCGAGGGTGGGCCTAAATTTTGGGTGCACTTTGGGCTGAAAATTGATAGGAGTGACCTAGGAAGGCTGGGGACCGGTATTGTGTTTGCCTTGGAAGTGGGCGGAGCCATTTAGGTAGTCAAACGAGTGAAATGGCGTGAACGGGCCATTTTGAGATAAATCGTTTTTCTATAGCCCACGGTTCCGGGGATGAGCACGTGCTTCAGGTGCGTTTTGGGCCAAAAATCAACCAGGGCACCCTAGGCAGTGTGGGGAGTAGCCTAGTATGGGTCTCTTGGGTGGGCGGGTCCATTTTGGTGGTCAAACGCTGCAAACGGACCATTTTTGGGCTAAATCGGTGTGTTATAGCCCCCTGGTTCCAGAGCTGGGCCCAATGTCCAAGCATGTTTCAGATCAAAATTGATCGGGCTACCCTGGACAAGCCGAGGAGTGACATAGTGTAGGATTTTGGGGTAGGCTGGGCCATTTAGGTAATCAAACGAGCGAACAGGCCATTTTTAGGCCGCCCACGATTTTGGGGGTGGGCCCAGTGTCGAAGCGCATTTTGGGATGAAAATCGATCATGGTGCCCCAGGCAATCTGGGAGCGTCCAATTGTGGGCCTTTGGGGTGGGCTGGTAAATTTGAGTGGTCAAACGGGCTAAAAAACGCGAACGAGATGTTTTTGGGCCAAATAAATGTTCTATAGTCCACGGTTCTAGGGGTGAGCCGGGGGTTCAGCGTGCTTTCAGCCCAAAATCGATCGGGTGCCCCAAGGAGTTTGGAGAGCAGCTTAGTATGGGTTTTTGGGGAAGGCGGGGCCATTCGGGTGGTCAAACAGACAAAATGGCACAAACGGGTCATTTTTGGACTAAATTGGTGTGCCATACTCACGGTTTTGGGGTTGGGCCCAGGGTCCAGGCGTGCTTTGGGCCAAAAATTGATTTGGGTGCTCCAGGCAGTTTAGTGAGTGGCCTAGTGTCGACCTTTGGGGTTGGCGGGGCCATTTGGGTGGCCAAACGAGTGAAATAGTAGGAACGGGCCATTTTTGGGCCAATTAATGTCTATACTCATGCTTCTGGGGTCTCAGGGTCCCGGTGTGCTTTTGGTCAAAAATTAACTGTGGCGCCCTAGGAAGACTGGGGCGCGGTTAGTGTTGGCTTTTGGTGTTAGCGGGGCCATTTGGGTGGTCCAATAGGAAAAATGATGCGAATGACTATTTTTGAGCCAAATTGGTGTGTTATAGCCCACGGTTCTGGGGTTGAGCCCGGGGTTCGAGCGTTCTTTGTTCCAAAAATTGTCTGGGTCTCCCCCAAAAAGCTAGAGAGCAGCTTAGTATGGGCCTTTGGGTTAGTAGGGCCATTGGTTGGTCAAACGGGAGAAACGACTCAAAACGGGCAATTTTGAAGCCAAATCGGTGTGCTATAGCCCACGGTTCTGGGTGTAGGCTTAGAGTCTGGGTTCACTTTGGGCTGAAAAACAACCGAGATGCATCAGGAAGGCAGGAGAGCAGCCTAATATGGGCCTTTGGGATGGTCGGGGCCATTTGGGTGGTCAAACAGGCAAAACGACATGAATAAGTCATTTTTGAGCTAAATTAGTGTGTTATAGCCCATGGTTGTCGGGGTGGGCCTAGGGTCCGATGCTCCTTGGGCTAAAAATCAATCGGGGCGCACCAGGCAGTTTGGGGAACGGCTTAGTTTGGGCCTTTGTAGTGGGCAGGGCCATTTGGGTGGTCAAACGGACAAACCTATGCAAACGGGCCATTTTCTAGCCAAATCAGTGTTCTATATCCCACGGTTTCGGGGGTGGGATTGAGTTTCAGGCACACTTTGGATCAAAAATCGATTGAGGTGCCCCAATCAAGCTTGGGAGCGGCCTAGTTCAGGCCTTTGGGGTGGACAAGGCCATTTCGGTGGTCAAGAGGGCGAAACAACGTGAAGGAGACATTTTTTAGCCAAATTAGTGTGCTATAGCCCACGGTTCCATGGGTGGGCCTAGGTTTCGAGCGGGCTTTGGGTTAAAAATCGACCAGGGCATCTCGGATAGTCTGGGGAGCGGCCTAGTGTGGTCCTTTGGGGTGAATGGGGCTGTTTTGATGGTTAAATGGGCAAAACATTTAGACGAACCATTTTCAGGACAAATCAGTGTGCTATATACCATAGTTCCAGGGGTGGCCCTGGGGACCGGGCGTGCTTTGCATTAAAAATCGATCGGGGCACCCCAGCCAGGCTGGAGAGTGGCCTAGTGTGGTCCTTTAGGGTGGACGTGGATATTTGGTTGGTCAAACAGGAGAAACAATGCAAACTGGAAATTTTCAGGCCAAATCAGTGTACTATAGCCTACGGTTCTGGGGGTGGGCCCGGAGTTCGGGTACACTTTGGGCCAAAAATCGACTAGAGTACCTTAGGCAGGTTGGGGACGTCATAGTATGGCCCTTTGGGGTGTGTTGGTCCATTTGGATGGTCAAATGGGCGAACATACCATTTTCAGGCCAAATCAGTGTGTTATTACCCATAATTTTGGGTGTGGGCCTGGTGTTCGAGCGCGTTTTGGGTCAAAAATTGATCGGTTTTCCCCTGGCAAGCTGGAGATCAGCTTAGTGTGGACCATTGGGGTGGGCGGGGATATTTGGGTGGTCAAATGGACAAAACAATGCGAACGGGCCATTTTTGGGCCAAATCGATATGTTATAGCCACGGTTTCGGGGGTGGGCTCGGGATTCGAACACGCACTAGGCAGAAAATCAATCGAAGTACCCTATGCAGGCTGGGAGCGACCTAATGTGGGCCTTTTAGGTGGACAAGGCCATTTGGGTGGTTAAACGGGCGAAACGGTGCGAAACGGCCATTTTCAAGCCAAATCGATGTGTTATAGCCCATGATTTTATGGGTGGACTCGTGGTCCTGGCGCGCTTTGAGCCAAAAATTTTATGTAGTATGATGAACTCATTAAATGAATAAATGATTTGAAGAAAAGGTCAAAAGTATTTAAAATTAGATTTTATCTGTTATTTGTTAGCTTATTTTTTGAATATATTTTACTGTGTTAAAAATATATAAACTAGATTATATCTATTATTTATTATCTTTTCTTTTGAATATATTTTTACTGTGTAAATACTAAGATTAAACAACCATATTCATATACGTACATTAAATGATAACAAATATTTAAAAGAAGATTCTATCTATTATTTGTTATCTTTTTTTTCGAATATATTTTTATTGTGTCAAAATTTACTAAGAATAAGCAATCATCATATTCATTTATGTACACTACATAGTAACAAATATGTCATTTTTTATGAATTATTTATTTATCAAGAGAAAATTTACAAGTACTGTCAAAATACCATTTAATCTTATAACATGATTCATTTGTCATTTGTTATCATTAATGTGCGGCGATGAGAATGTTGCGGTGGATGTGTGATCAAATCAGGAAGGATAGGAAGAGGAATGAGATTATTCAGGAGAAGGTGGGAGTTGCTTCGGTGGAGGACAAGATGCGAGAAATGAGGTAACGTTGGTTCGGGCACGTGATGAAGAAGGGTGCTAATGCGTTAGTGCGGAGGTGTGAGACACTGGCTATGGATGATTTTAGACGAGGGAGAGGTAGGCCAAAGAAATATTGAAGGGAGGTGATTAGGCATGATATGAAGAAGTTACAGCTTAGGGAGGACATGACCCTTGATAGGAAGGTGTGGAGGGTGCGGATTAGGATAGAGGGTAAGGGGGTAGGAGGGTTTCGGTAACAGCAGGGGAGTGTACTGCATTTGTGTCTGAAGTTTCTTGTTAGTCGGTGTTGAGTGTTGTCTATGGTTTCAGATATATAGTTTTAGTATAATCTTGTGGCTAGCGTTGTTAGTATATTTTACACACTGTACAAGTTTGTATGCATTTATGTATTGTGTTTGTTATATTGTTATTAATTCTAAGCCAGGGGTCTATCGAAAACAGTCTCTCTACTTCACCCGAGGTAGTGGTATAGATTGTCTACACTCTACCCTCCCCAGACCCCACTAGGTGGGAATACATTGGGTATGTTGTTGTTGTTGTTGTTGTTGTATCATTAATGATAAAAAATAAAAAATTATATATTCTTTGGTCTTCATTATCAATGATATTTTTAAATTTATTTAAAGCAAATGAGTGAAAATAAAATAATAATAATAATAATAATAATAGTAATAATATATAAATCATAAAATCAAATAAAGTATTATGATGTAAATACAAAGTATAAAATTTTAAAATTAAACTTATAAGATATGTTAATTAATTAATAAGAGATATAGTGTATGATATTTTCAAATTTATTTAAAGAAAATGAGTAAAAATAAAATAATAATGATATATAAATCATAAAATAAAATAAAGAATTATGATGTAAATATGAAGTATAAAATTTTAAAATCAAACTTTAATCAAACTTATAAGATATATTAATCAATTAATAAGGGATATGTGTGTAATATGTATGAGTGTGTATGTGTGTGTGTGAGAGAGAGAGTGTATAGGGATATTTTTGTCATGAAAAAAATAATTTTCTGCTTCTGTCTTTTTTTGAAAAGCAAAACTATTTCTACTTCTTTTTAAAAGTACTTATGGAAGTTTACCAACTAAAAAAAATATTTTTTTATTAAAATAAGTGCTTATTTTGAGAAATAAGCAATTTCAAATAGGGACTGTGAAGAAACCCACATTTTGCAGCTGAAATCCAACGTGCTCAATATCCATATATTTCAATAAATTGTGCGGCCAACAAAGGACTCCAAAAAGTTGTCTATTTATTACTCTTTGTCTATTTCAGTACACTAATCCATGATAACGTGTGTTTCACATTTATTTCAAGGTATTTAATTAATACAAAATTTGAATTGTTAATAATATATTATGAATGGTACATATATTTTGATAAAATAAAAATCAAAAACAATAAAAAAAAGTAATAATTTTTAATTTAAGTTAAATATTCTTGTAAACTTGATGATATACTTTAGTGATATGTATATAGTACTCTAATTTAAGGTCAAATTAGGTACACACTTGAAATGTACATAATAAATTAGTTACCTTAAAAAATTAACTATTATATATTCATGAAAAAACAAAAAATCAAATTGACAAGTACATATGATCCAATCACGATCAATCCAAGCAGTCATATACACAAAATCATATACCCTCTTTTTCAAATTTATTTTTTTTCCTTATTGTTTTCATAGTACTAATACATTTCTTTCACTAAAAAAATTAGAAATAGAATCTTACATGGTGAGAGAGGAATAAAGTAGATTTTTAATCTTTTTGAAAGTGACCATCAACCTCTACAATTACAGAACATGAACAAAAACACCAAACAAGGCCCATATAGTTTTTGTTCTCTTCATAAAAACACATAGTACTATTTCTTTCTGCTGACTTCATTTTTTAATTTGTCTCGAGCCATCTTCAAATTCCTAGCCATTAAATAATGAGCCAAAAATAAATATTAATTTTTTTCTTTACAAAATTAAAAAATTATATTCATACAACATGAATATAGTAAAATCTGGAATAGACATGTAATTCTTCAAAGATCAACAAAATATTATATATTGTTTTACTAAAGAGATGTGTTGACAATATGTTGTACCTTTTCAACAATAAGCACAATAATTCCAAATCACCCAAAATAAAAATCTACATAATCATTAAGTTGTCAACCATGTATATACCAGATAATTAATAAAAATCAATGTGCACTCAAATACAAATTTCAAAGAGCTCTTTAACCCTTGCGGAAGTTCCTTGGGAAATACATCCTCAAAATCCTATAAAACAAGAGAAATGAGATGGGGAATAGAAGAACTGGAGGGGTTAGTGTTAAAAATACGGTCTAAAAGAAGCATAAGAGTGTTGTCATCATGTTCCAAGAAGAGATCCTTCTTCCTAGACAACATTACCATAGTTTCTTTGCCCTTTGAAGTTGTGACGCCTCGGTTTCCTCTCCTTTCCCACTCTCGGGTTCCCTCTCTTTCTCGGTCTTCTTACCTTCTTCTTCTTCAACTCCCTCATTTTTTGATACACTTCATTCACTTGAGATGGTGAGAGAGGGTGAAGGGTGAACTTTTGGCTATTTAACTCAAGAGAGTACCGGTTGGTTCTCCCGTCATGCTTGGTAGACCTCAAGATATACCCAACAACAAGTGACATGCTTGCATCAAAATCACATCACAAAGCACTTCATCATGGTAGTTTTCCACCTTGAACCGAATCACACATTGCCTCGTGACTTTCAACTCTCCACACTCATTCAACCATTGAAGATTGTAGGGACTAGCATATGCAGTGGTGGGTAGTTTCAAGAAATCCACCATAGTGGCGCTACCAACATTGGCACAACTCCCATTATCGATCACCATGATGCACACACCTCTTAGTATGGAATAGATTCTCCTTTTGGCTAGGATCATTTAAAGACTTACTAACCATGGCTCGTCTCACCATAAAGTATGGAACTAAACACTCACCCTTTTGCGGCCAAGAGTCTTCTCCATCACCTTCTTCAAGTATTTCATTCTCTAATTGCTCTCCATCTTGAAGCTCGACCTCATTCTCTTCAGATTCAATGCTCACCTCCTCTCCAAGATAGTATAACTTCCCTTCTCTAAGATCACATTCCTTCGGTTTGGACATTCATTGGATTTATATCCCCACCCTTGACACTTAAAACATTGGAATCCCTTAGGATTAGGAGTAGGATACTTGTTACCTTCTTGTCTTGTGGAATAATTTTTGGATGGCCTTGGTCTCGGGTTGCCTAGCATTGAAGGGTTGATCTTTACCCTTGTGTCAACCCGAGGAGGGTTGATCCATTTCTTTGTTCCTAGGCCAACCCAAGGGTGCTTATCCCCTTGCTTTGTAAGTTGATCTCTCTTTGAGCTCTCTTTCAATCTCTAGTGTCGCTTGAAAAATACCATCAATAGTATCAAACTTGTGAAGATTCAAGTGCGTAAAGATGTCCTTGTTCAACCCGAACCTAAAGCAGATGATGTCATGACCCAATTGTTCCCCTCGGTTATCAAGCTTCAACATCAATTATTGGAACTCATCACAGTAAGCTATGACACTCTAGATACCTTACCTCAAATTGTACAACTTGGCAAGGATCTCATGTTTATATCTCTCGAGTAGATACCTTTGCCTCATAAGGTACCTCAATCTAAACCAAGACAGAGGTTTTCCATCAATCAATTCATTTCCAAACCTCTTGACATACTCCCACCAAGTGTGGGCATATCCCTCAAAGTGAGTTATGGCATAGCAACTTCTCTTCTCTTCGGTGAGATTATTAACTTAGAAGATTTTGTCACAAGATGACTCTCAAGCAAGATAGGACTCGAGATCACTCTCACTCTTAAAGATTGGAAGGCTCAACTTGATGGTATTGATACTCGCATCCCTATCTTGGTAGCGGTTTCTTTGTTGGTTCCATTGACCAACTATTCCCCCATGCCCTCGATATCTCATTTGATCAATACGGCCTCTTCTCATCTCTTCTTCCTTCATATAAGCATCATCATAAGCTTCATACCCTTTCTTTTTCTCTCTATAATATTTCTCTACGTGGATGGGTCGGTTTTGGTTAAGTGGAACTTGGTTAGGAGGAATTAGATTTAGTGGAGGTTGTGGCCTTTGATTGAGTAGAGCTTGGAATGGAGGGTTGGGGTTTAGGGGTGGTATTTGGTTTCCAAGTCCTTCTTGTGGGACTTGAAGAAATTATGAATGAAAGGGTCTATTGAAGTCTCGGTTTTGGAGGTAGGAAGTAGCTTGGCTTGCGGCATTTAGTGGAGGTCTTGGTGGATTGAGCATTTGGTATAAGGTTTCGGGAGTAATGGTAGCAGAAGTATTTTGATCATGTCCACTTCAACAAACACGGTAGTGTTGAGGAGTAGAAGGGCGGAAGTTCCTTTGACTCTCCACTTATTCCAACCTACCACTCATTATTGACACTTCCCTTTTCAACGATGCTATATCCCCTTTCACCAAAGTCATATCCATTTGCACCTTTTTTAATGTTATGGTTGATAGCCTCAAGAGATGTCAAGATAGTACTAAGTGTATTGTTGTCCACGGTTTGAGACGTGGTTCAGTCCATTGCTAATGTACCTAAAAGAATACCTACAAAACAACAAACAATTAGCTCAAAACAGACTCACCACAGTCGCACACCTTGATTACCTCACACTTAGCTCCACAAGTATTCTAAGCCGGCTAGTAACCATGAGGAGTTAAGGGTGAGTCTAATCTTATCCCGAAATAAATTTTCATTTGAAAGACTCAAAGAATTCTTGTCGGACTTGATCCAAGAAACTACAATGATTCAAAGCGACAAAATCTCACAAATAACGCAAACATAAATAAACGGACTCAAAAACTAACTTACAACCTAGTAGGTGATTTCTAGCTTGTCAATTAGTACTATAACCAACAAATGAAACTAAAGAAACAAGAAAATGAAACTAAGAATCCAAAATTTGAGCCTAAAATTGATGAGTTTGTACAGTATGGTGACATGGCGGGCTTGGATTGGTTGTGGTTTTAACAATTTTTACTCTCCAACTTTGAAATATTGATCAATTTTACAATTTAGAATGGTGGAAATTGGTTAAGGGAGAGAAATACAAGTCTTGGAGCCCCTTTTCAAATTTTCAAAAAGTCTTGACTTTCGCTTGTACTTCTTCCTCAAAACATGGAAAGTGGTATTTCTTAAAATATGGAAAGTGGTTGGAAAGTGGTTGTAAAAGTCTTTGAGTGGTTGGGGCAAGTCTTTTCACGACAAGTACTACACTTTTTTCCTTCACCTTTTTAGATCTAACATTTACTTTATCTTCAAAACAAAATATGAAAGTGGTGAAGAACATCAAGAACAACAACCAAGTTTAGATCCATAACAACAACATCAATAACACAAGATCAAACTTAGATCTAGACTCCTTTAGTGTTAGTGAAGAATAAACTAACACTAGAAACACATAAAATACTTCTAGATCTAGGATTAAAGTCTCGGCCAAGATGCACAACAAGAACACACTTTGCGAGATCTTCTAAGTAGCAATACCAAGATTGATTTTGTTAGAATAAAATCAACCTTGCTCTGATACCAAATGATAGCAACCAGCCAACAACACAAGGAAAACAAGATTATAACAACACTATGGAAGCAATACAACAATCGAATTTCACTAAATCAAGAGAAAACAACAACAAGATTACAATAAAAGAAGATAACTAGTTTGACATACAATATCACAACATCTAAGAACCTATATATATATATATATATATATATATCAAATACAAAGACCCTTAGACCAAGTGATATCAATACCAAACTCTTACGTAAACCCAAGAGGAACTCAAGCACCCAAAGAACTCACGTTTCAAGACAAGATACAACACAAGTGTCACTACACTTGCCCTAGTTTCGGATGAGCTTTCTCAAGAGAAAGAGAGAATTCTCAAATGTTACAAGTCTTACAAGTTATATCAATAATGAACTAAGACCCAAAATAATCCTAATGTATCCTATTTATAGTCTATTACAAAAAGAAGTGAAAATGACCAAGTCACCCTTGGTTCAAAGGGCGGCTTTGGAGTGTAAGTATAGGGCCCTCTTCACACTTCAATATATGTACTCCATTTGAAGGATTTGTAACACACACTCGGGGCCATATTAGTGAACATGCCTTGGAGTTCTTGTAACTCCCGAGCTTGGCTCCTTATGAATGGTCTTGAGCTTGTTGCACCCGTATCACTTCATCCACAAGTCAAAGAAAAATACAAAAATGTGAATTCAAGATAAAAGGGGGAAAAGGAAAATAAAGGAGAGGAGAGAAAAGTTGTGTGAACCTTTGGTACTCGTTTTAATTGTACATTTTTTTATCATATGTTTAAGGATTCCTTTTTCACATTAAAAAAATCTATTAATAATAATTCTCCATATTTTGTTCGTATCATATATTTTAAGATTGTTTAGTTTTTTAATAACTAAATAATAAATTGAGAAAAAATAGTGAAAAGAAAATTTTGTATATTGCAAAGACTTTTAATGAATGTTCAAACAATATTTCTAAGTCCCTTCACAATTTAATATAATATGATGATATAATTAATCACAACGTCAAACTAAATTATATCATAATTTTCAAAATTTAGGACTCCCTACTTGAATTATATCAGCACTAAATTCCTCAAATGAAAAAAATGACCAACTATGTTTATCAAATACTAACATATGTAAACCATCACCTTCCCAGATTTATGCAAACTTTGTGCATATAATTTAATGGCATTTGTCCGGCTGACCACCTCCTAAGCCAACAGAGGTTCTGTACTTTATCCAATATAGTCTCGAGTTGGTAATTAGAGTTAGAAACTTCACAGCTTCCTCCACTCACCTCCACGGGCAAATATAGTATACATCACTCTTTCTTGGCTAGTCTAGTAGACTATATTCTAGGTCATTCAGAAGGGCTCCGTATAGTTTTGGGGTGTAACGTTGTGGTTGTTCCCTCTCCTTTCAGTCGAGTGACTTTGCACCTATCCTTACCGATAAAAAGGAGTTCTAGAGGCATCTTCCATTCATATCGATTATGGTTTTTCTGCATCATATTTTGATCTGTCTCTTATTCGATCCAGAATTCCCAGCAAATCCTTGACTCCTCGAATACAATGGAATTTCACACCTGGCGAATCTTTCACTCTACCTCCTCTTATTAAGACCATAGAATGTTTCTGCAAATTATGACCTTCGCCTGGAATGTGAGCAAATATATCATGTCAATTGCTCAACCATACTTTGACTATCTTACGTGGAGCTGAATTAGGTTTTTTCGGTGTTCTCGTTGAAACACGCGGGCATACTCCTTGCTTCTGGGGACATTGATCCAAAGCTTGAGTACGGTTCGTGCGCCATTTTTCTTCTCTACCATGACGAATCAATTGATTTAATGTAGGCATCGCTCTTTCCTTTGTCCTTCCCCCCTATTTTTGCCCTATCACTAGTGGTTACTCCCGATCCGAAGCACCCTTTTTCCATTCATAGAGAGATCCAATCATCAAAATCAATAAAAAGGCCATCATGGACCAAGATCCAAATGGATCAATCTTGTTGGGAGGTACTGCCCAAGGAAAGGAAAAGGTTACTTCCGGATCAGGAATAATAAATAAAATGGAAATAAGATAAAATATTATATCAAAATAACTCCTAGCATCACCGGAAGGATCGAAACCACATTCGTAGGCCGATAATTTTTCTGGATAGGGCGAACTATTGGAAGAAAATAGAAAAGGAAGACCGAGTGGGATCAAAGAAACTAGCGGGCCGATCACTAAATAGATGCAAATAGGTGCAAATTCTAACATCACCACAGAAAACTTGGTTCTTTCACTCCTTTCTGGCAGAACGGCATACCAAAAAAAAAAGCAAGAAATAGGAACGAAGGATGTTTCCAATACCGACAACTCAATAATAATGTAAGATACTACCAAACACGCTTTAGACTATCTTTTCAAGGATAGCTCAAATTTCACCTCGGATGTTCATACTGTCCTTGGTCACATCCTCCGCATTATTATGTGCCCGGGTTAGAAACTTTTTTAGATTTGTAAAATTGGGCGCATTACCCTCGTTTTCTTCTTTGGCTTTATCTGATCCGATCCAAGGCTTTCGATTAGCCTTTCGACCATGGACTTTGGCGAAGGCAGTTCCCTTACATTGGGATACCTTTCTGCCTCTCTTTGAATGAGAGGGTCTAAGAGGTCGGCTAATTTTGCCTTTCTTCTTTTGATTTCCTCTTCCATGAGCTCATATACCTAGTGTTCAACCGAGGGTATGTTGAGATCAAAGGAAGGTTTTTTTGATAAGCTAGGACCACTTCCATCGCCTCCGATGGAAAGAGGAATTCTATCCATCAAAGAAAGCCAAAAATCCAAAAAGTCGCTAAGAAATGGAGCAAAGAAAGCGGCTTCCAAAGAAAAGTCCCAATTAAAGTGTAAAAGGAAAGGAGTGAGCAAAAGGATAGTGAGACTGAGAAAAATGCATTTCAAAAGAGAGAAAAACAAAGCTAACGTTCGTTCTCTTCCTCTGTGCATCTCTCTTCTCAAGCTCATCATAAGCTTTTTATTGACTCGACTCAAGCTCATCATAAGCTTTTTATTGACTCGACTCAAGATCATCATAACCTTTTTTTATCTTCTTCTTCGTGTTCTATTGATCAGAGGCATCCAACAGCACCTCGCCGGTTTAGAATTCGAACACAAAATGGCCAAAGAATCAATTAGTAATATGCCTTATATTGCCAAAAGACCTGAAAATCTACCTTTCGGCATTACGATAAAGTGTTGATAGAGCAGAGTGAAAGGCACCACATCGAGAGAGAGGGTTGGGGAAATACCCGGACATTGAGAGGCGGACAAGGAAGTTATATGATAACGCTCAACTTACTCCTCAAATTAGGGTAAGGCGGTCATCGTCAATATATTTACCCAACTTTGGAGTCAGGGTCGAATCCACGAGGAACAATGTGACTGGCGATCAAACTAATTTGAAACTACAGCTACAAGTTGAATTTAAACAAATGATAGAAAAAGATAAAATTTGGGGGTTTTAAATGGTTAAACAAAAGTTGATAAATACTTCGATTTAATAATGTTATGGGACACTAGAGTTATGGTTACCAAGATACTTGCATAGGTTGGGTTGCAAATCACTTTAGAGTTCCAATTGATACTTCAATTGCAAGAAGAGTTGAATCCTATTATTTACCCATTCGTCTCTCGACCTCAGTAGGTAGTGTATCTGTTAATTCTCTCGAACTTAAAGGATGTGTTTGCTATTCAACTATGTTCTTATGTAGGCAAATACGGTTAAGGCATTTGCCATTAAACTAAAGATTAAAATCTTTCGAGTCCATATAAACTCTTTCTTTTCCCACATACACTTTCCTCTCAGACAAGTGATGTTCTTGGGCTCACCTTTCAAGTTACAACTAAGAGAGATCGTTACATTGCTCGACAAGCACTTTCCTCTCGGACAAGTGATTGTTTCATTGAAGTAACCTAACAAACACTTTCCTCTCAGATAAGTGATGTTTGTAGTGCTGACTCTATTAAGTTGCAGCCAAGAAAGATCATTAAAATAAATAAAGGTTTATACAACATCAATTTCTTATGGACATACATTAGATTCACAACCCAAATTAGTATTCACATCAAGGTTCCCATAACTCAAGTAAAGAAAATTAGCTATTCATAATACAAAGATCAACAATATGTATTGAATTCATAATCAAGAATAAGTAATAAATCATACCCACAATCAATCTTCAAATGGAAGATGTTCACAAGAATGTTAGGAACTCTCAATGAGAGGTTTCTCTCCTTTTTCGCCCCCAGTAAAATTGTTCAGATAGATGAATTATGAATGAATCAAAAACCCTAAAAGATGCTATTTATACTAAAGCCTAATTAAGGAAATAAAATAACAAAATTATAAAATTATTCAGAATAGGTGACGCCTAGGATGACGCTGAGTCAAAAAGTTAACGCCCTATCACGGATGGCGTCAGAGAGGCTTTAGTTACCTTCAGGTTCTGTCTTAGGCTGACAATGTGTCTGACGCCGCGTCAGGGATCTGACGGCGTATCACCAACATCGTTAGATATCTTCTTCCCATGCTAACTTTCTGCTTAAGGCTACGCCATTCTTGACGCCTTATCACGACTTTGATGCCACATCACCGGCGTCGTCAGAACTGATCCTCAAACTGCAAATCCCTAGTTAAGGATGACGCCAATGCTGATAGGATATCATGAGGCTAACGACTTATCACGGAGGTCGTCAGCCATGTTTTCTTCTATTTTGCTCAGATTTTCAACTCTTTTGCTCCATTATTGTTCATTCTCATTTCTTCAGCCTTTTTCTGCAATATCATGAGAAAACACATCAAAACAACAAGAGTTGCTTCAGAATTCACAATTATTTTGAGCTAAAAAACATTAAATGTGTTAGCTTTTTCTCACACATCAACACTCTCAACTTAAAATAATTGCTTGTCCTCAAGCAACTATATAACACCATACTACGATGCTTAACCAAGAGACACATAAGATACCTATCACAGTTGATTATCAAGTTTATGTCAAAACTCATGCCACTCTCCACATTCAATTACTTATAAATCCAATTGTGCATATCCATGAAGATTAACAATGTAACCCAAAGGAATCAAGATATGGCATCAATTTAGCAAAAATAACCATGCATATGTACAAGTTACACTACCTTAACAAGTAAACAGCTAGCAATGCAACCGATATGACCTTACAACAAAAAAGTCCCTCCTCACTCATATATGAACTCAAGCATGTCAATGCGGGGACGGTCAAGAGACACTCACTCTCAGAAAGAAATTCCAATCAATGCATGTCAAATACCATATGTTTGCCCTTATTTTCATTACCAAGGTGTCCAGACAGATAAGTTAGGATCACTATAGGTCTTTTCATCGGCTTGTAATGTAGGATAAGGGTTGGTATGATATTCAATGGAATTTAGAGTGACTAAGCCTCCTTGGCACTACCTTAACTTTTGGGGTTCACTTATTAACCTCTTTCTTCTTTTTCTCCTTTTCTTGATCACACATTATTCAGGATAGATGGGGCTTTTCTTTTTCATTCTTTTTCTTTTCTTATTCTTCTTCCACACCACCCAGCTTTTTATTCTTTTTCACTTATTCTTTTCCTTTTATTCTACCTTTCTTTATACCAGTTTACATCACGCACCCCTATGATAGCCACCCTCAACTTAGGTTGTTTACCTAAGTCTAGGTGCACAGTGTCCACAGAGGACCAGGGCCAAAATAGGTTCATTATGATCTAAACGGGAAGGTGATAGGTGTCATAGAAAGAAATGGTCAATTCAGGCTCAAAATAGGGATCAAGAGATATCATGCATAATAAGGAAGGTCATTTAGGCTAAAAGTGGACTAACATCAACAACGGCCTATGATCCTTTCCTAACCCCTATCTTTCAACCAAAGTAAGACTAACCGGACAAGTTCTGGATTTAACACACAAAGGAAACTAAGTAGTATCTCACACACACATAGAACAAAGGTGCATCACAAGCTACTACCTATCCGGTTCATACGATTGTTTAGCAGTGGATATCATGTCACTAGTACTAATGCCATAACAAGATACACAGTGGTCACACATAAATGCATATCACACAGTTATAAAACAGACCAACAGAGAGGTGTTTATTAGTCTCAAAAATCAACAAAAATATGTCAACTATCCTAGATACTTATTTTTCTCCCAATTAACCACAACACGTCACAAAATAAAACACAATACGCCTAAACATGCCGGATCTACTAGGAACAAGACTCCGGGGAAAATAGGCATGGCAACAAAAATCCCAGGAGGACATCAACATCCACAAGTAGCCCCACTCTCAACTTAATATCATGCATTGTTCCCAATACATCAAATCAAAATAAGAGAGTTAAAAACATACCTGTGGCACCATGGGTGAGAAGATCTGATGTCAATCACATAATATAAATACAAACAACAAAATACCTTGGGTTGCCTCCCAAGAAGCGCCTAGTTTAACGTCGCGGCACGACCCAACTCAGTTTTTTCCTCCACCTTGAGGATATGAATTTCACCCCCAACTTAGAGTCCATCTTCGTACCTCTCTCATAGGGAGACGGTGCAAAGATTAAGAAGCCAAGTAATGAATAATGCATGGTAAACAACTCGACCTTAAAGTGAGGTGTGTTTTTATGTTGTTTATCAAGTGTAAAATAAAGAATATAGGATTCTTGTTCCTCATCTTCACAGTCTTTCACTAGTTTAGATGATTCCACAGACAAGATATCATCTAAACATAATGTGGAAAAATGCTTCGAGTGTGGCCCAACAAATCCTACGTCAAAATTTACACTATCCTCTACACACTCACTTTTATTCATCTTCTCAACATTTTCACTTTGAATTGGGCTAGAGTCTTCATAAGAGATTGGCTTGTTTTCTTCTTTTGCCTCTAGCACCATTTCCTCAATTTTGGCATCATCCCTCATGGTTGGTTCGGTTGGTTGGGAAATCTCCAAGGTCTACTCAACATCAAGAACAACATCGATATAGGGTTCTTGCTCCTTATCTTCACACTCATCCATTATGTTAAATGATTCCACAGACAAGATATCATCTAACCACAATGTAGAAAAGTGTTTTGGATGATTGACCTTGATATCCATCTCTTCTATCATTTCTCTTTCCTCGTTAAATGCCCTAATGTCTTGACGTATGTCACATATGGTATCATTCATTGTGTCTGTACGATCCAACATTAGTTGAAGCATAGCTTCAATGTCACTCTTTCCAGTGCTTCGTTCTTCCTTTTCTTGACCAAAAGACCTATCATACTCATAAGAAGAACTAGAACCTGGGTTAGCGCAATAGGGGGAAAGGGAATTTGGGAAATCACTCCAATGTCCATCTTGACCACCACATAAAGAACAATTATACTCCCAGTAGGCTGGAGATGGTGCACACATCTCTCTCCGAGGAGCATATTTATAATCTTGCCAAAAGTGAGGTCCATCACAATATGGACATGGATCATCAAGATACGATTTCCAACCACCAAACTCATGTTCATTCCAAGATGTCATAGTAATAAGTAAATTAGAATAAAAATCTACCTAACACAAGAAATAAACGAAAACTAAAAACAAATATTTACAAGTTTGAATTCAAGCGAGTAGGCTAAAATTCCAAACTAACTTAATACCTCAAATTATTCCCCGGCAACGGCACCATTTTTTATAACACTCAACTTACTCCTCAGATTAGGGTAAGGCGGTCGTCGTCAATATATTTACCCAACTTTGGAGTCGGGGTCGAATCCACGAGGAACAATGTGACTGGCGATCAAACTAATTTGAAACTACAGTTATAAGTTGAATTTAAACAAAAGATAGAAAAAGGATAAAATTTTGGGGTTTTAAATGGTTAAACAAAAGTTGATAAACACTTCGATTTAACAATGTTATGGGACACTAGAGTTATGGTTACCAAGATGCTTACATAGGTTGGGTTGTAAATCACTTTAGAGTTCCAATTGACACTTCAATTGCAAGAAGAGTTGAATCCTATTATTTACCCATTAGTCTCTCGACCTCAGTAGGTAGTGTATCCGTTAATTCTCTCAAACTTAAAGGATGTGTTTTCTATTCAACTATGTTCTCATGTAGGCAAATCTGGTTAAGGCATTTGCCATTAAACTAAAGATTAAAATCTTTCGAGTCCATGTAAACTCTTTCTTTTCCCACATACACTTTTCTCTCAGACAAGTGATGTTCTTGGGCTCATCTTTCAAGTTGCAACTAAGAGAGATCGTTACATTGCTCGACAAGCACTTTCCTCTCGGACAAGTGATTGTTTCATTGAAGTAACCTAACAAACACTTTTCTCTCGGACAAGTGATTGTTTCATTGAAGTAACCTAACAAACACTTTCCTCTCAGACAAGTGATATTTGTAGTGCTGACTCTAATAAGTTGCAGCCAAGAAAGATCATTAAAATAAATAAAGGTTTATACATCAATTTCTTATGGATATACATTAGATTCACAACCCAAATTAGTATTCACATCAAGGTTCCCATAACTCAAGTAAAGAAAATTAGTTATTCATGATACAAAGATCAACAATATGTATTGAATTCATAATCAAGAATAAGTAATAAATCATACCCACAATCAATCTTCAAATGGAAGATGTTTACAAGAATCTTAGGAACTCTCAATGAGAGGTTTCTCTCCTTTTTTGCCCCCAGTAAAATTGTTCAGATAGATAAATTATGAACGTATCAAAAACCCTAAAAGATGCTATTTATACTAAAGCCTAATTAAGGAAATAAAATAACAAAACTAATAAAATTGTTTGAAATAGGTGACACCCAGGATGACGCCGCGTTAAGAAGTTGACGCCCTATCACGGATGGCGTCAGAGAGGCTTCAATTGCCTTCAGATTCTATCTTAGGCTGACGATGTGTCTGACGCCATGTCAGGGATCTGATGGCGTATCACCAACATCGTCAAATATCTTCTTCCCATGCTAACTTTCTGCTTAAAGCTGACGCCATTCTTGACGCCTTATCATGACTTTGATGCCACGTCACCGGCGTCGTCAGAACTGCTCCTCAAACTGCAACTCCCTGTTTAAGGCTGACGCCAATGCTGATAGGCTATCACGAGGCTGACGACTTATCACGGAGGTCATCAGCCATGTTTTCTTCTATTTTGCTCAGATTTTTAAATCTTTTGCTCCATTATTGTTTATTCTCATTTCTGCAATATCATGAGCAAACACATCTAAAAAACAAGAGTTGCTTCAGAATTCACAATTATTTTGAGCTAAAAAACATTAAATGTGTTAGCTTTTGCTCACACATTATTATATCGCTCTAAAACAGGTACTGATAATGAACCACAAGCCCTAGCTTTTAAGTCGAAGAAAGAAGCAATCATACCCCTGGAACAGAAATATATTCTACTTTAAAATAGTTACTAGAAGCACTGCAAGCACACTTCCTATCTAGGCAAACCAAACCCGAAAAAGCACCTCCCCCCCGCCTAGCCTTGCAAAAGCAGGTGTGTAGGAGAACAGAACTGAGCATCAAGGTTCGAAGAAGGAAGGTTCCCATGTGCAGGAAAGCTTTTTCACATACAACACAAATGCAAGTAGACTTTTCTCTGAGCCCCCAGGGGTAGCAAAGCTAGCTTTTTGTATCATTGGCATTGGGCAGGTGAACCTAGCTACACAACAACTCTGACTCTAGCAGAGAATCTAGTTCCACAACAATCCGCTTATCTTATATATATAAGATAATATAAAAACTTACGCGAAATAGAAGTCCTATACCATGTCTGAAGACAGAAATGCTCTCGTAGGATCTTTTACTTCAATAGTAGATATTCGGCCTTTCAGCAGGTTAGTTCACGAATTCTCCTATTTCAATAAGATACGTGTTTATCCTGCTTTGAAGACAGCCAGGAACTACTAGTACAAGATCTAGTATTTGAAAAAAAGGTTCCATACCATAAGGGTTCCAGGCTTCAACCCACTGCTCGAGCAACTTGCAACTATATTGACTTTTCTTAAAAGGCTTCTTTTCAAATGAAAGAATTCGTTATGACTACGGTTCCAAAAAGACAGATTAGACTTGACCCACTCGGGGCATAAGCAGGAAGAAAACTCTGTCGGATTTCAATAGATAGAAAGAGTATATCTTGAAAAACTTCTAAGAAAGCCAGCCGAATAGAATGGGGACTTGCTTAACAGTGAAAGAAGAAAATTTCGTTAGAACGGGGGCTGCTCTTTTGCACTTCCCAATCTACGTTCAAGCACACCACTTCCAGTAATATTGGAATTCTAAAGGGGTCGCAGGCGGAAAGGAAGAGACTGGCTGATTCGATCAAGTAGGGCTAACTCAATGGAAGTCATAACCCTTTCAATCTTCTTCTTATTTCCTTGGTCAGGCAGTAGTGTTCTCACTTCCAGGAAGAGCTACATCTGGGAGGATGGCTGTTAAAATCAAAATTCAATAAAAGCATGATAGCGGAATGGGTTAGCGATATGTTCAACTGGGTAAACCCGCGCAAACAAAAACTCTTTCTGATTAGGGATGATAATCGCAATGGCGAGGGTCTGTTACCTACCATAAGTAGGGACTCACAGAAGACTGTAAATAAATTTTTGAGGAAAGACAAAATAAAGTGTGAACCTAAGCCAAGAGCCCACTTCATATTCATAACATCTTTCACCCTCTGAATCAAAGATTTACTCACTGCCAACAAAAACATACTCTATTTACTAGTTTAAATCGATTCACTAAGCTAGTGAAAAGCCTTATTACGCAATTACACCAGTGTGTAATACATCCAACATTCTCAATATTAAAGGCTTTTGGCAAGCCAGAGCAAGACTTCTCTGTGGGAACCCCCCCCCCCCCCCCCCCGTAAAGGAGACCTGTCTAGTCAAAAAGGCTTCTAATAAGAAATTAGGTCATTCATTACTTATGCAATGACTTTGTTTTTTGTAGAATCAACGTTACTTTTATATCTCCCTCGTCTAGTCGGGATTCCTTAAGAGAAAGAGATCAAATCTGTAGTTGTAGTTTCTATATATCAATCTAATCTCGCTTCCATTCATCATCCATTCTGAGGAAAGATTCTTGAATAACAGGCTAAGAATAGTCAACTAAGTCCTTGTCTGTTATGTATTCTCCTGTAAGAAAGTCCCTTACTTCGGCTAGTAAGGATTTTTATTTTTGGCAAGCAGGCTGCTACGCGAGTACCCTTTTTTGACTTTTGTTGCAATAGAGGAGATTTCCATTGGACTAGTTCAAAGACTTAGATAACACACCGGGTTTACTTAAGAAAAAAGTTCACTTAGAGAAAAGAGATTAGACTAGTCATTGCACTAGTAGCGTCTACGAGCCTCCCGCTTCGGTACCATCTTCTTTTTTACCAGTCGAGCTGCCCTGTCAACCCTTTACGGTGCTTGATTCCTAAATAGAACTCACACAGCGCAAACATAAATGAGAACTAAGCATAGTCTGATTCCCTAGCGCACAGAGCAAGAGTAAGCTACTTCACTCGAGAAGAAGAAATACTCTAACGATCAGCTCAGATAAGGATGTCTCCTCTCTTTCCAAGCTAGCTCCGATGCAACTGCTATCGAATTAGATCTTAGGGATATCATAGGTAAGAAGGAAGACAATGCTGGAGGAAGTGAATCAATCATAAAAGGTTGTTAAAAAAGGTCTATTACTTGCCCGAGTAGGGGAAAGGATTGACCGAAGGCAAGGTTGACTTATACCACTCTAGTACTGGTAGGAAGCCTCCATTTGAGTAGTCTCATAGGTCATACCGGTTCCAACCATTCTTTCTAAGGCTCCTAGCGAAAGATCAAACTAAAGAGTAAGAAAAATCTTTTGTCTTAGACTTAGATACCAGTTGCAAGTTTAAAGACCAGCAACAAGGGAAAGACTTTTGCAGAGAAGTTTAGACAGGTTGACTCCTTTTTTTGAGAATTCTTTATAGAAAGAAGAGAGGGAGGAAATCGAAACAAAATACTTGTATCGAACGAACCCCTATCTCTATTACAAATAAGGAGCTATTACCCTATGCCTATGGTCTTTATTCCTTACATGATAGATTGAGAGACAGATTGAGATGCCATATCGAGGGAGTCTCCAGCTCTACATTTATCTACTATTAAGAAAGCAAGGGGATAGGGTTTGAGTTACCCAGCTCAGTAATAAATAAGGTTCGGAGAATAACCTAATTACAAAAGAAATCTTGTTGATTCGCCAAAGATCTACAAGCCTGGATTCTAGAGAAAGAGATGTTATTAAGGATACTTTAATAGAACCTTAGGACTTATCTTGAGTTGGACATCCCTGACTCCATTCCTGACTAGAAAAGGGAATGCGGTGATTCACCAGTTTGGATCGAAGAATAGGCACCCACAAATTAGCAGCATATTTGCGGGATATATCGAGTGGAAAACCAGGAAGACTGTCGATACATTGAAGAGCTACCAAACACGATCACCAACAAGAGAGTATCAAGTGCTGGCTTGGGGCTCAGAGCTTCTTAATCTTGGGTTCGCTTTCGCCTCTCTCTAAATATTACAGTCATGGTAAAATCTTGGTTTATTGTTTCATCAGGGACTCCCAAGCACACGAGTTTTCTACAAATCAAAATAGAAGGCTTGTTATTCAACAGTATAACATGACTTATATACTCGTGTCAACCAAGGTGTTTGTGAATTTGTTCCAATTTTGTTTGAAGTTGATTGGAAAAATACGGACTTCTCTATAGAGAATTAGAATTTCAATATGATAGTGGGTTGCCCGGGATTCGAACCCGAAACTAGTCAGATGGAGTAGATAAGTTCCTTATTAAATAAAATCAATGTTAATCTGAAATGAAATAAACAAGTAAAGATCCCTCCCCAAGCTGTGCTTGCACTTTTCATTGCACACGGCTTTTCCTATATATACATCAGTTCCTTTCTTATAGAAATTCGAAAGAATTTTCAAAGTTGAATACTCAGTTGATTTACCCCTTATTACTATTACTATTACAATCAACATTTCAGAATAGTGCAAATTTTTTATCTCTTTATCATTTAGAAAATCTAAGAATGAATCATTGATAATTCGCCAGATCATTGATACAAAAAATATCCAAATACCAAATCCTACTTCTATATACTATACTCCCCACAAACTATACGAAGCTCGTGGGAAGGTCAAAGAAAGAAGAGACATCTTCCTGGCTTAGAAATAGATCAAAAATCCACCCTTCGCCCACCTCTCCCTCAGTGAGGAAATAGTAGTAGCAGCAGTTTACCCACTAATTCAAAGTTACAGTCCCAACCAAGTCAAAGAGTTTGGTACGAACAAAGGCATTATATGAAAGCTTTCCTTAACCATTCAAGGAAAGGGTTCGAATTAGACCACTTAGTAGGACCTTCTAGCTTACAGGAGACCTTTCATCCATGGTTGATACTTTCTAGACTTTTTTCTTATTCGAGAATGTGAGTTTTTCTTTCCCAGTCCTTTGTTGGAGAAGAGCCTACAATGTCTGAATGTTCGAAATAAAGATGCTAATGTCACTAAGGGAATAGCTCCAACATTCCTTATTTTAGTTCTAGAAGCTTTTATAGACCAGTCTATCTCCTCTGTGGGGAAAGCAAGTCTAGTCTATCAGAATCAAAACCTTGGCTAGGGATATCTAGAGACTATGGCTATCTAGAGTAGAGTCTCGGTATCAGGAAATCAATAGTATAGGTCTTCCCCGCCTCTACCGCTGGTGAGATCTCTGCTTGAACATAATCATTCTTATTTTAGATCATTTTGAGGGTTGTTCTAGATGGATGCACCACAAGACCTGTCGTGGATTCTTACCTAAGCTATGAAACTCAATTGTTGGGAGCCTTAACTAAAGGAGCTAAATTGGAGGATCTCATTCCACCTTATTCTTTGCTGAATCTTTCATTTGTCCTTTCCCTGAACTGGAGACGGAACTTTCTTATTCAACTATGGGGGTTAGAGAAAGAAAGAAAGCTCAACACGTCTTTTTTAGAAGAATTTTCCTACATTAGTATATCAGTTGATTAGATATGAAGCTATGTAGCAAGATCCCCCATCGGGTTAAGAATCCGTCTTTTTTATGCCTCAATTGAGACTTGTAAGAGGCCAGGCTTAGCTCCTGAAGATAGTAGGATTAACTGGACTTAGCTTAGATAAATTCTCTTTAAACTCATTCAATATCTTTCTCTCCTTATCCTGCTAACAGCCTATGAATGTGTGTTTGTCGGAAATCATCTTCAATCTTCGATTCTTAGTGCGCTGATTCGAGAACAAGCTCACTTTCATTCACTTTCTACTGCTCCTACTAATTCTATTGCTACCTCCTTCTTTGCTCCTTCGATACGTGCCTGGTCGAAATCTTACTTTATTTATATTCTTCCTGAAAAGGTCATACTTCTACTCTCTTTCTTTCATCAGCTATTTTGACTATGAGAAAGTTTTTCATCAGATAGTCTTTAGTTCTTTTTGTAGGCAGGACATATTTTTCCTAAAAAGTCCTCGCATGGTCAGTGAAGGCCCAAGTATACCTATCTAAAAAGAAATGCTCAGCATCTTTTGAAGAAAAAAAGAGATACATCTTTCTTTTCAACAAGAGGAATCACAGCTGATTAGAGTGCTACCAAGTTTCTTTTTTGGTTGCAACCCGAATTCCCGGGAGAATGAAATTAAAAAAGTTAAGGAACAAAGTAACCTCATCCAATGGTCTTTTTTCTCTCCTTTAGAGTCGAGTCACTTCGTACCTTTCTAGCATTCTATTTCAATCGTGCCAGTTGGAGGAAAGCCCATCTTTTTTTGCCTACTCCTGGTGCCTAAAGGTAAAGAGCTTCTTCAATAGCCAAGTCGAGCAGTCAAGCAGGAGGTTGAAGTCTTTGACTTCACAAGTCCTACTCTCAGGCAAAAGGCTAAGAGAGCTTGTTCCACTTCTAGCTCGTTAGGGATGGGATTCCTAAGACCTCTGATGCCCTGACTCTCAGTCTCAATCAAGTAAGAAAGGGAACCCTTTTATATACGGCAATGGTTATAGACATCTTCCCTCTGCTACTTACCCAATGGACCACTTAGAATATACCGAATCGAAGGCAGTAAGCATTCTGTAATCATTCCAAGTTTTTCAGGCTGCCCATTCTCTTTGTATAAAAACTAGGAGTAGGAAATGTTGTAGGTAAAGTCGTTCAGTACTATATCCTCCAGCCTTCCATGTATTGCATTCGTTCGTCATGGAATCCCTATGTTTACTCCCATCAGGGGAATTTGCCTTGATTTTGATTCTATTACATACAAGTGGGCCAGCCAATCTGTTTGGTAATTGATTCTGTATTCAAGATAGGCTATTTTGTCCTAGCTTTCCAATTTATCTGTCCTAACAGCGTTCAAAGCCTAACATCCTTGCAAGCTTTAGATTCTTTTCTATCTCTGACCGGGAAAGAGGTTACTAAGCAAGTGAAACTAAAGTGAAACTGTACTCGCCTGTTCTCCTTATTTTCCTCTTGTACTTCTATTCTTCTTATTCTCGTATCCGGAATCGGAACAAGCTCTTCTTTAGCAGCCTCGCTTTGTTAGCTTCTTGTTAGCAGTACTAGTTTGTAGTCTTTATTGATCTGGAACACAAGTTTTACCAGCCAACCCGATATGACCTTTGAAACACTCTTCTCATACTCCTCGTTCGTCGTTCCAAGTGTACTCTAGTTAGCTCTTCTCTTACAGAGCCTTGTCTGTTCGATTACTTTCCTAGTCTTCTTCCTGCTTCATTAGATAAAGCGTCTTTATTTATAGATAGAGTTGGAGTACGTAGTGAGAGTCAAGGTCAAGGTTGATTGATGAGTTCAGTGGATAGAACGATCGATGTGAGGCCTAGGTCAAGGCAGAAAGTTAAAGTCTGACTTTCCCCGTAGTTGGGGGTGGGGGTTAAGCATCTGATTCAACAATGAATACTAAATGAAAGAGGCAAATCCATTTTCTCACCTGCCGGAGATTGATTGGAGACTTATTCAGTAGGTCCTCTTTCCCTACAGAATTGAATTCCACGGCGTCTTGCGACGATCGCATTTGTTTTTCCTTACTCCTGAATAGTGAAAAATTGAGCCTTTTTTGTTCAACCCAAGTGTTGGAGTTCTAGAGCACACTCTACCTTTGCTTTCTCATTCCTATGTGCCAAGAATGATCAAATTAAATCTTCTGAAGCTGATATGTAAAATATCAAGGGCTCAGAAGAGGCTCATTTATACTAATCAAATTCGTACTCGTGCTGAAGTATTTCCCCTATCATAGAAGGTATGAAACAGGCAGGGTCTTTAAAGTAAAAAAGCAAAGCAAGTTCCAGGGATGCGGGAAGAGAGGGGTTTCTTGATAGTCCAAAACTAGTGATCTAGGCTTCTCCAACAAAGAATCAACGTATACTGAGTAGACTACAATTTGTGGTACCATATCCTACCTATCCCGAAGGGAAGTCTCCAAAGTGGGATTGTATATTAACTCAATCTCTGACGAAGAAGGTTTAGGCATGCTTCGACTTAGACCTATGATCCACTAATTCATCTCTTTTTCTGGTATTCCGCAAAGGAGGTAAATAGGGTCAGCGAAAGAAGTGGCGAGGGCAGGAGAAAGGGTTTTCAATTCGATGATTTTTGCTCCTGAAAATGGGTATTAAACAAAGGACATAGTGGGTTAAGTAAAACCTATTTTGAGAGGAAAGATCTATCAAAGCAGAAAGTCAAAAGCTAAAGGTTTTTTCAATGTGTATTCTTTAAAAGTCAGACTTGGAATATATTATTTATATGTACTTTATTAATGGGATAGGAATTCGTAGTGGGACGTTCTTTTCATAGATCCTTCGAACGAGAAAAGTTCTACGTAGGGGCCTCCTCAAGATCATTCGGAACCACTTTAAGGCTGTTTATTGACCATAGCAACACAATATTCAGTGGTGGGGTCAAAGCACTAGCGAGAAGTTTCCCTTGGGATTGTTTTCCCAGGCAATTTTCCTTTTTTGTGCTAATATGCTTTTCTCTTTCTTTGATGTCAAGCCCAGTCCCAGTGACCCATTGGATTGGATTTCTCCCTTGGGTGGACTCCATATGGGGATAACTTGTAACTTGTAAAGTCCAGGAATGAATGTTAATTAAGGAATTAGTAAGTTGATGTGCCATTACTGGGTTTCATCCTATGGCAATTATCGACTCGGGAATGAACGAAGTTGCTTCACTTCAAAGTAGAGGTTTGTGGTAACGGTGGACTGACAGATCATCTCCAAGGCCAGAGTGCCTAGGTTGCAGTGGTAAGAGTCATTGCCGATGGAGTTCCAGCTGCCAGAGTCTTCGATAAAAAAGAGGCGTCTGAGTAAACAGAAGTGAGATCTTTATAGTTCTTGAACTAGCCTTCCCCAGCTTGAAGTCAAGTGAGGAACTCTTTCTCTTATATAGGCTATTTTTCCTTGAAATCCCATTCTATCCATCTTATTCTTCTGTGTAAGTAAAGACTAGTAGGGCATTCTCTTGCATCAATTCCTCTCTTACTCATAATGAAAGCTAAGAGCTTGCTCGAAGACAGCCTTTACTTTTTAGTAGTAATCTTTCCTATCCTTTAGGCGGGGATAGGTTCATAGGAGGACTTGGTTACATGGGAACAAAAGGCTTAAACTAGAAGGGATAAGAAAGGGAATTACACTATATCTTGGCAATGGCACTCCAACAAGCTCGGCAGGGAGAGAAAGAAGAGAAGGAGAAGAGGAAGCACGATGAAAAGGGTATGAAATAGGTTGTTTGTAGCGATTGCAATTGCTTATTTGGTTGGGATTACCATCCTGACCAAAGAATAATATAAAAAAAAGAGTTCCCACCTAAGGCTACATGCCCATTAAGAGATATACATGGAATCGAGCTAACTGCATAGACAGAGGGGAACTTTCCTAAAAATCCTAATAGCAATTAACCGCATTGGAAATGACGAATCACACTCTGACAGGAGGTTTCCTCCCAATAGATGTCAAGAGGGAGCAAGGCGTGATTACTCTGTCATCCTCCGACTGCCCCCCTTTCCACCTCTAAGTAGTGGTGTTGGTGTGTCTCATTGCAATTATTTTGGTTAATCCATTTACTAAACCATAGGTAAGGGATGATAAGAGATGGCCCCTATAGCAAAATAAACCAACCCCTCATTTGAGAGAGTAAATAGAATAGTATCGGGCTTACGACAGTCTGATTTTTGAACAACTAAGCAACTACTAAGCTCCCACCCACCCCCAACCAATTAGGGTAAAGTGTTCATTCATACCTTCAACAGCACTGACATATTGGCCCATGACCATGTTTACTTCATCTTCAAGAGCAAGCATCCTGGCTCTTAGGGCCTCAGGCAACCCTGGATCCTTTCCTACTTCCTTAGTGATTCCAAGAAGATGCTTCAACCCCGTTAAGTTTTAGCTGGATATCACGGTCCAATAAAGATTTCTAATTCTATTTTGGAATATTTTCATCCGGGATTGGAACGACCTATGTTGTAAGGGAGGAGAGAAGGTGAACCAGCTTTCTTTGGTCGCCTCTCCCATCTGGTCGAGTAGATTTCGCTCCTTCCTACTTACTTTATTATAATATAAGCTTAAGTTGCTACGTGGCCTATTGGGAGATTTTTAGTCATAGTTGGAGCATTCGGAAATCACTTTGCAGGTCAAGATCATAGGAAGAGAGAAGAACAAGGGAGAAGATCTTATTTAAAAGAAGACGATTCCAAAAGAAAGTCAAAACGGGGAATAGGATGCCTTAAAGGTAAATAAGAAAGAACCTAAATAAAAAAGAAAATACCTATTAAACCGATTACAAGAATACCAATTACAGTACCTATTATCCAAAGAGGAATCCTTCCAGTAGTATCGGCCATTTACCCCACTTTCCTCCAGATTTCATCAAGTGGTCATGCTAGAGACATAAACAGCCTTGGATAATTGTATTATGAGATCCTTCCGAACGAGCTAAGAGAATCTTATTTATTCTCTTTCATTTTATTAATTGAAGAAATAATTGGAAAATAAAAAACCAAGTACAAACCCCCAGTAGAGACTGGTACGATGAAATTCAACATTTTATTCGTTCGGGTTTGATTGTGTCATAGCTCTATAATTTGGATGTTCTTTATCGTTGGATGAACTGCTGATATTGATCCCCAAAAAAAGACGGTAGGTACAGCTAGGCCGTGAACAGCCAACCATTGTACTGTAAAAATTGGATAGGTTCGATCTATAGTCATTAGGGCCTCCTAAAATGATCTATAAATTCATCGAGTTGTTCTAATGGATCTAAACGGCCAGCTATTAATGTAATTCCTTGTCGGGTAAGTTCCGACTCGCACGAAAGGCATAACGATCTGGGCACTATCTCGGAGAGAGGCTCGGTGAAATAGACATTTTGTGAAGATGTGGACTACCTGCACCTGGACAGAAAGAACCTATAAAGCTTCACTGTTCCCTGGGATTGGCTTTGGGCCTTGCCTGTGCAGCTTAGGTGGAAGGCGAAGAAGGCCTTATTCAAGGGGGGACGAGCCATCAGTGAGATACCACTCTGGAAGGGCTGAATTCTAACCTTATGCCAGGATGTACGGGCCAAGGGATAGTCTCAGGTAGACAGTTTCTATGAGGCGTAGGCCTCCCAAAAGGTAACAGAGGCGTGCAAAGGTTTCCTCAGGCCAGACGGAGATTGGCCCTTGAGTGCAAAGGCAAAAGGGAGCTTGACTGCAAGACCCACCCGTCGAGCAGGGATGAAAGTCGGTCTTAGTGATCCGACCATGCCGAGTGGAAGGGTCGTCGCTCAATGGAGAAAAGTTACTCTAGGGATAACAGGATATCTTCCCCAAGAGCTCACATCGACGGGAAGGTTTGGCACCTCGATGTCGGCTCTTCACCACCTGGGGCTGTAGTATATTCCAAGGGTTGGGATGTTCTACCATTAAAGCGATACGTGAGCTGGGTTCAGAACATCATGAGATAGTTTGGTCCATATCTGATGTGGGAGTTAGAGCATAGAGAGGACCTTTCCCTAGTACGAAAGGACCGGGAAGGACGCACCTCTGGTGTACCAGTTATTGTGCCCACGGTAAACGCTGGGTATCCAAGTGCGGAGCGGATAACTGCTAAAAGTATCTAAGTATTAAGCCCACCCCAAGATAAGTGCTCTCCTATTCTGACTTCCCCAGAGCTTCCGATAGCATAGACGAGATAGCAACGGGTTCTCTGCCCCTGCGGGGATGGAGAGACAGAATCTTTTTTGAGAATTCAAGAGAAGGTCACGGTGAGACTAGTCGTTTATCATTACAATAGGTGTCAAGTGGAAGTGCAGTGATGTATACAGCTGAGGCATTCTAACAGACCGGTAGACTTAAACCTTATTCCTATATGACCTGATCAATTCAATCAGGGACTCGCCATCAATTTTTATTGTTCAAAAACTCTGCCCTCTCTCTCAATCTATCCAAGGAATGGAAGGAAAGAGGCCTTTGGTGTCCCCTCCAGTCAAGAATTGGGGCCTCACGATCACTAGCCAATATGTTTTTATTTCATGCCTTTCTTCGTTCATGGTTCAATATTTTGGTGTCCTAGGCGTAGAGGAACCACACCAATCCATCCCAAACTTAGTGGTTAAACTCTACTGCAGTGACGATACTGTAGGGGAGGTCCTGCAGAAAAATAGACGTCAGGATGATAAAAAGCTTAACACTTCTCATTCCTATTCAATATGAAAACGAAAAAAAAATTAAAGCCTGAGTCAATCGTTAGTTGGGAGCAACTTGAAGGTGAATTCCTTAACCGTTTTTACAGCACTCATCGTACAGTAAGTATGATGGAGTTGACAAACACCAAGCAAAGAAAAGATTAACCAGTAGTGGACTTCATCAATCGGTGGCGAGCATTAAGTTTAGATTGCAAGGATCGCCTCTCAGAAACTTCTGTCGTCGAGATGTGCACCCAAGGAATGCATTGGGGTCTTGTGTATATCCTCCAAGGAATCAATCCATGCACTTTCGAAGAATTGGAGACACGAGCTCATGATATGGAGTTGAGTATTGCAAGCCATGAAAAGACTTCACCTATTTTCGATCTGAGGAAGGAAGCTGAAGAATTCAATCAACCGTCAAAATACCAAACTAAAGAATCCATGGCGGTGGGAGCAACTTCTGTAAAGGCCCCCACTAAGCAAAAGTTGAAAGAAAAAACTCCAAGTCCTCGGCCGAGAGAAGAGAAAAGCCAGCCAACTTTAAAGGAGTTAGAAGCGAAGGCCTATCCTTTTCCTGATTCTGACGTCCCCGCGATTCTCGACAAGTTGCTGGCCAAGAAAGTCATTGACCTTCCAGATTCAAAGAGACCTGATGAATCCAACAAAGTCGATGATCCCAAGTATTGCAAATATCACTGCATCATCAGTCACCCTACAGCAAGATGTTTCGTCTTAAAGGAGATGATCATGATATTGGTGAGAGATGAAAAGATCATCATTGACGTTAATGACACGGCCAAAGCGAACCATGATAGTGCTAAAATCGATCACAAGAAGGGATCAACTACATAGTATTCTCCAAGGTTCTCTAACAAGCAAAGAGAGATCCACGAGACGTTCTTCCTCAAGATCAATCTGAAGTGTTGATGAAAGTTCATTGAAGATTCAACATATCATAAGGAACTCATTTCGTTCGATAAATACACTATATTTTCCCTCTCCAACCAGTCAAGTAGTTGAACACTCGTCTCTTTTCAGTCGAGTTACTTCACTCCTCAGTTCTTGCATACTGATGATTATTCTTATCTGTGCTTTCTTTCATGGAAGTCTCACCTATCAAGGAAGTATGGCAAAGATAGTTTATCCCTGTGGGAAGGACCTCAGATCAGTATGCATAGAAGTACAGTCTACCTCTATTTAACTCTACTGGCTTTCTTATACCTATACCAGGAACCCGAGCCTACCTCTTCTGGTTGAAGTTTCGATGAACCGGGTATTCCCCTTCTGAGCCTAAATTTACCTGCACAGGGAAAGATCTCAATAGGCCTAGGGCGGGGGCAAAGCTCTGCTATAGGATCGGGGGAAGAAATAGGTATGGGGAAGAGTCTGCAACAAAATAAATTGAATAGACAGAGAAGTTCGGTAATCCTATCAATTCAAGCAAGTCCGACTAGTTTAGGCACCGCCTTCCAGACTTCTAAAAGCGGGTGGTTTTAAGTCCAGAGCCCTATTCTACTTACAGAGTGCGGGTATCTGACAAGTAGGTTAGAAAACTGGTGAATCAATAGGCTTTGCTCCTGCCTTCGCTTCCAGGAGGAATTTTATCATCCATGGAGAAGATATCGTATAATAAGAAAAGTCTTATTTTCAGAGTGATCTTTCTCGATTTCGGAATGGAAAGGCTTGGTTGAAGGAAAAATTCGATGTAATTCGCCATTTTTTCATTAAAAAAAAGCAGGCTAAAAAGTCTTGCTTACTTATTTCTCCATCTAAGTAAGAGAAGGGGGGTTGAAGTTTATAGCTAGTCGAAAAAGTGATAAGAAGGTATAATCATGCTACTTCAATCGTATGCTTAACACATGCAAGTTGATCAGTTTGCCCTTTAGAAATAGGCTAAGAAAGTCATCGGTTCGAATCCGAGGAAGGACTTCTTTTGGCATCATCTGGAGTTACACAACTCCAGTTAGAAAGTTTTCCAACTTTTTTATTAGGATATTTCGAGCACGTAGTCATATATTCTGTCTTGGTTATTCTAAGAATGTCGAATAGAGCATTAATAAGGGTGTGTGTTACTATGTTACTATTATGAATTAATCTAACTGTATAAAGAATGATAAGATAGTTATTTTGATCTGTAGTATTAGTGTTGTAACACTAATATATTATTACAATCTCTAGTTTATTCTCACTCTTTCTCTTGTACCCTAAGGTGCTCGAGATTAAGCAAGAATAAACCCCTGGTTGGAACCCCAGGCGTCTTCCCCCAAGACCGACTTGTTTGTTCCGATAGGGAGAGTAGATATACTTGGAATGATTAATAGATTGCACTTATTATAAATAATAAATTCTAATTAATTATTCCATTTTGTTTAGTGCTATCGAAAGGTCACCCAAGTTCTCTTGGCAAGGTCTGTTTGAACAGTCCCGACAATTAAAGAGACTCCTCTTTTGGGTTCCTTTAGTCGCCACTGCATCCATGTCCAGAGAGATTTCCCTTACGGGATGTAATTTTGTTCAAAAAGTTCGGACCATGAAATGGAGATCAGGTTTTCTATTCACCGCTTTGTATTTAAAACAGTGTGCAGTCTCTTTGTAGCGTTATTATGCGGGGAATTACCAAAAAGGTGATTCCATCTCCGTTCCAATATCCCTGACCAGGTGTGGTATCCCCCGGATCATACTTGCTGTGTTACGGAAACGTATACGAGCAAAATCTGATCACGGTGATAGATTGGTAAGGATATACCTATCTTGGTTTGGTTTGACTAAGTTGATTTTAGTTGCCAAAAAGGTTAGAAAGGCAACCTTCTCTTCTATAGCCACTCCACACCCTGATATTGGTTGTGTCCTAGGAGTCCTGGATGAAATGAATACTTTGTTCAAGGAACTCTAACCCATTTATTTACCATTCCTTCAAGACATTCCTTTGGAATTAGGAATGTCTTGGGAACCTACTTGGAAAAGTACCCCCTTATTAGACACTTTCATCCGTAGTTTTGGATTAAAAGTGAACGATAACGTCGATAAGGTAGCCAGCAAATATGCTAAATACAACAATATTATTGTTAATCTTAAGCATGAATTGGCGGCATTTATCTGGAATATAAATAAAATTCATTCAATTCCAGATGGGTTCTTTTCACCTGGTATATTGTGGTCAAAAATGGTATATTACCCTTTTGATTCCAATAATACTCGGTTTTCCGTGGACTCTCTTGAATATTTTGAAAAATGTGTAGGTAATTACTTTAGTTCTCTTTCAGGGACACTGGGGTTCCATTGGTAACAGGTAAGTTAGCTCAGGTGATTGAGAGAGGTGGTAAGAGACGGATCTTTGCAATTTGTAATTATATCAAGCAAAAACTCTTGTTTTCTGTTCATAAATGGGCTATGAAGGTTCTATCCAGAATTCCAACTGATGGAACCTTCGACCAGGAACGTTCATTGCATATTTTAAAGAAGAAAAAATTATTTTGCTTTTCTTTTGATTTGAAATCTGCAACGGACCGTTGGCCATTGAGTGTGATATATTCCCTCATGTATTGTATATGGAGGAGTACTCTCGCATCTTCAATAGTCAACAGTTCTCTGGGTCTTAACACTTTCTTATTGAATAAACCGATTGTTAAGAAAATGTCTAAGATAGCATCTTGGTTACTATAGATCCTAGTCTCTCTTTTCATTGTCACACCACTATATAGAGTGGTTGGATGCAAAATATGCATACCCAACGAGGACAGCTCCTTTTATTGATTATGTTTTATTAGGTGATGATATCCTGATCACCGACATAAAGGTGGCGGAGCAGTACAGGAAGTTATTGGATAGGCTTGGTGTTAGCATTTCAGAATCGAAATCGATAATTTTTTATAATGGTACCATCGAGTTCGCCAAGAGGTATTTGACTAAGTCCATACAAGTGGATTTATCTCCCATATCTCTTCGGTCATTACTTTCATGTAGGACAACTCTTGGTCTTTGCAATCTCTCAACCAAGTATTTAATAAATATTTCCGTTTTACAAAGGTTGGGAGGAGCAGGATATAGGGTTCATTCACGTCTTTACTTTACCCAGTCAAAACGATGGGAAAGATTGAAGGATGCTACTCGAAAGCCAGGCAGGCCACTTCCTCTACCTTTAGAATATTGGATTGGAAGGGGTAAGCCCATCAATCCTTATCTGAAGGGAAAGTTAGTGGATTATCTTCGAACGGAGTTAAAACCTAAGGAGATACGGCTCTTCCCAGAAGAGTTGGTGTTTGATGGTGAACGAGAAATCCTTGGACTCACTGTTTTAGTCAATTGGGTAAAACAATGGCTGAAATGGGTCTCGTGATACTATATTGTCACTTTATCAGCAGAAGTAACCATTGATCAATTGATGGAAGTTCCTATGTGTAGAAGATCCTGGAAAAGATCAAACGTTGACTATGATTTAGTGTTTTTTGGTTTGATCTGGAAATGTTACGACATGGGAGCAGGGTGGGATATAACGACCACACCAAGGTGGTTGTTAGATCCTATTACCTCCATTCAATTTGATAGATGGATACTGGGTGGGTTCTCAGGGACCGATTTCTTAATGGCACCGGTTGACTTACCATCGCTGGTAAAAGAACGCAGGACATCAGAATTTAGGTGCATCTGAGCACGTAGTCCCTCTTGGTAAAATCCCAGAAATAGGAGGGTGGCCAAGAGGGTAGTTGAAATCGGAGTCTGGTTAACTCCGATTACAAACACCCACAACCCGATTATTGACGCTCTGCTAATAGACCCCCTCCTTTGAACATAGATCCGAAGTCCCACTCAGAATGGTTACTAGACAAGGATTGGTTATCTTTCGAACATCGGATCTCGAGTACAAGCCAAGGAGAAAGACTGCCATCTCAGGCATACCATCGACAGGGTAAGGAAAGGACAGGCAAAAAACACGCTAATCAAATCCTATCCCTTCTTAGTCCCAGCTAACCAAGTTTATTCCATCTCCCTATGAGCTCATAGTCGCTAAGAGGAAGAAAAGCTTATTCCATCATTTCCAGGGGAAACCGAACTCAAGTGAAGTTAAGCTGAGTCTGCTTCGCACCTTTGCTACCGGGCATTCACTGCCAGTCGCTCCTAAATCTACCTGGTATGGACTGCTAAATCCATTCATCTTGGCTTGATTAAAAAATCATCTCAGAAGCCCGTGTATATTAGTCAAAGATGTGACTTTCACAGGGCCTATTGCTCTTCTTTTGCCGTCAAATGGAAAGTTAGCTCATAGGGCTGGCGCTGGTACTCTGCGGAAGATGCGTGAATAGGCCTGCTGAACCGATCTTGCTTAGGGAGGGTGGCCATCTTCTAATTGAAGATAAGCACCGAAAGTAAGAGAAGTGAGGCGTTCGAGACCTATTCTAGTAGGGGAACCAACCCTAGAAAACCTGACCAAAAGATAGCTAAGTTCCCATCACTAACCTTACTTCGGACTATGTGGCTGATCCGCTGAGAAAAGACGGTAAGGCAAAGAGAAAGTACCACTTTTCTTAAGTGTTGATGAATCTAATCTATTGAAGAGTCAAGGTTTCCAAGGATCACGGATGAGGCGAAGCATCGATCCAACTACATACCAACGAAAATCCATTACGGGTGGTCATATCCCATCGTATTCACGTATCAATACGTAAGTGGTCATATAATAGTTGCGTCGTTGCGCTTAAAGTCTTATGGCCGAAGGTCTCCAGTGTGTCGTAATAGCCTACTGGTATACAAGCACACCGTGCTTTAGGTTGGTTAAGCCTATGAGCATAAAGAAGGAAGTCTGCACCAGCCCATTAGCAAAACAAAAGGCAAGGAACTTCTTTCACTAGTATAGTATCGGGAACATGCCTAGAAGAGGATTTCATAATTCCAGAGGCGCCCAAGCCATCCTTACTTCATCTTCACTTCATCCTTATACACCTGCTGGACTATCTATCCTTCCTTCCTTTTGATTAGATGGATTATATCATCCAAGAGCTTAAACTAAGAGGAAAATACTTCAAGGAACGAACTTGCAGGCCTTACCTTATACCTTGCCTCAACGAAAAAAGCTAAGGAGAATGACGATTCCATGCCTTAAGGCTGACTGAAGCTTCCCTCTTTCCTGGTCTCCATTACCCCGAAAATGCCTTTTTGAAGTTGGGGTCATACAAGAGGAAGAAGGGGAACTGGCAGAAGGAGTTGGTATGATGACGGTGACCCTTGATGTGACTAAGGCAACTTTACAGTTGGTGTGAAAATGGAGGGAAATTCTATTGGGATGAAGGCAGGTTAGTGTTCAGTGACAACTCACGCTAACATTACATGAGATGCGGTTGGAAGCGAGGCAGCAGTCTTTCTATATTTTTCCACTCTAACGAAGTTTCTCGATGACCCGAAGTAATGGCCAACTCAATTCTCTCCACCCTTTGCGGAGGAGTTTTTTTTTCTTCAAAAGTCCTGTCTCGAACCGAAGGCACCCACTAGTAGTAAGGGGGCTCCCATAATTGACCCGGGTAGGCGACCTTCACAGCGTTGGGCTATAGTTAGCAGTTTCGAGTTACGTCAGCGGGTATTCCCCACCAGCACGTCTTGCTTATGCGGATCTCTCTCTCTACTACCAACTATGTTTATCAAATACTAACATATGTAAACCATCACCTTCCCAGATTTATGCAAACTTTGTGCATATAATTTAATGGCATTTGTTCGGCTGACCACCTCCTAAGCCGACAGAGGTTCTGCACTTTATCCAAATACCTCATCTTAAATTAGCCAGAGAAAATTGTTCCAGGACCTCAAGCTATCTGTAAGGAGAAGCGAGACAACACTTAACTACCTGCTAACCCTCTATCTAATTCAAAAATGATGTTTTCGATAGTCCCTCCACTCAAGTAAAAACAATTCAAAGCAAAACGAATTTTATTTTGACAAAAGTGCAAAATCGAAGTAGAAGAAACAACATAAAAGAAATCAAAGGATAAGAAACTACAATATAGTACTACTATGACAAATTAGTACGTATGAAAAAGTGAGACAACGCTCAACTGAATACTAACCCTCTACGTTAATCCATATCCTTCGTAACCCCCTATCTAGTGAAATTGCACATCATGTATACTTCGTCGACCAACCTCTAGCAATAATTTCAACGTTTGGAGAGGAAATTAACGACTATTCACCAGTCAATTACGTGTGTGTGTATATATATATATATATATATTCATCATAAATAAGAAATTGTATAGTGAAGATGTATAGTGTAGCAACGGTTAATTATTGTGAAATCAAATAAGCTTTGATTTTATACAAATTTCATATGAGTTCGTTGGCATTCATACATATTCCAGATAGGAGGACATGCATGAAAAAGAATCATATAACCTACTCCTTTTTTACCGTAAGGAAAAAGAAAATCGACAAACATTAATTCTTTCCATAGAAGTTTTAAATTCTTCTCATTTATTTTAGGAACCATATATTTTAGGACACATAATTTCACGTACAACTCCCATAATTCTCCTAATAATTAAACCAATTTATTAACCTATTTGTAGCATAATTAGCTCACATTCGATTCCAATTAAATTTAGAAGTATTAATTTTCTTTTTCTTTTTCTTTTACTATTTGTGTAACCATAATAAGAAAACTTTTCGTTCAATTCCAATTAGATTTTGAAATATTATTTTTTTATATGTTTTATTATAGTCAATATCAATATTTAATATTATAAAAATAAAAGAAAAAGGATAAAAAGACGATTTTGTCTAAACCTCAGACTTTTAATGAAGAGCAAAAAGTTCAAAATATATTTCTAAGGCCCTTCACACTTTTAATATACTATAGATTATAGATTATAGATATAAATTATAGATTAGTCATATCTCACAATAACTGGAAATGAAGGTTTAAATTAAAATAGTTGTAGAGTCGGATCAGTGAAGGAAATTCTTGGAATAACTGGTAAAGTTGTTGTCATGTGATCAAGAGGTCATGGATTCAAGCCGTGAAAACACTCTTGCAAAAATGTAGGGTAAGGCTACGTATATAGAGTGTAATCAGATAGTTGTACTCCCTCCGTTTCATTTTACTTGTCACAATTTGACTTAGCACATTGATTAAGAAAAACAATTAATAACATGGTTACTTTACCATAATATCCCTATTAAATGATGTTTACATTTTAATTTGGAGAAAAAATAATCAATTACTATCTTTTTTTTATATATCAAAAATGACAAGTAAAAGTAGAAATAGAAAAGAAATTTGTGACAAGTAAAATGGAACGCAGGGAGTATATTCCAACTATAAAAAATTCACAATGTTCTTATTACCATTTATTCAAGCCAAATCCACAAGGCTATTGACACAATCTACCCATGCAACAGTTCAATTTTATTTTTTGTCAATGGAGAGACTATTGCAAGAATATTTTGTTTAGAAGTAGAACGCATGTCTTCTTATGTTTTCAATCCTTTTTATATTTCATCTTTCTCATAAATGACCAAGTTATAGTAAACACTGGGATACTATTGTACGATCCTCACTTAATATGATAAAATTCAGCTAGTGGGATAACATATGTAATTGCAAAAAGGAAGATGATGATGTTTTCTGTAATGCCTCATATTACATGCACATGTTTCGAAGACTAGGATTATACTAGGACAAGAATAGACTGTTCGTTCCCTTCTTGCCTTAAAACTCCTCCTTGAGCCGAACTAAGACAAACAAATTGAAATAGACGAGTATAATTTTAAATTCCAAAACTAGTGTATAAGTATGAAGTTTATTTGCCTTCAATTATTCAGTTACCTAACAGATACAATATACATGCCTCCCAAAGAGAAAAGCAAACAAGAAGAATGCATTGTTTAGAAAGGAGAACATAAAAGAAGATATCTTCATAGCAAGAAATTTCCAAAATCAAGCACAGGTAACAACAAAAACTTACTTCTCAACACCAAGTGAGAAAAATGCTAATACCTAGTAAGCAAAATAAAATCATCATCATCATCCAAAACTTGGACATCGCTTTCCCCTATAAAGTTTTCCCGTCCAATTTCCTCAACGATCTTCACAAATTCCTCTCTCTTTGCCTTTGTAACTGTAACATATGGAAGGCGAAAGATGGGCCTCACGACTCCGAGTTGAGCTAAAGCTGTATTTATAGCAATGGGGTTTGGCTCATGAAACAGCCATTCAACTAATGGCATTAGCTTTACGTTCAAAGCAGGGTTCTTTCCTCCAAACATGAGTTGACGCATCAGACCAGGAACCAAGTTGCTGGTGACGGAAATAACTCCGGTAGCACCATGATCCCACCTTGAGTCATGGCATTCATCATCATTCCCACTCCACACGACCAATCCATTACTTGTATAATGCTTCACTCTTATCATTTCCAACACACTCTTTGACACCGGCAAGGTTAGGGCTCTTTGCTAATGTCTGAATTACACGTGGGGGAATGTCTTGACCAGTTCGTGATGGCACATTATAAATGATAGTAGGGCCCATAGAGAGCACACTGTCAAAGTGAGAAATCATACCCTCTATGGAGGTCTTCCCATAGTAGGGGTTAATGTGAAGAGCTGCATGCATACCTACAGCAAATCCCTGTTCTGTCGCATGGATTGCTTCCCTCGTGGAGTTACTACCTGTATTTCCAATGACTTTGATTGATCCTCCAAAACAATTCACTGTGTGACCAATAAGCATGATGTGTTCATCCCAGCTCATCAATTGACCTTCACCTGTAGTGCCACCAACAATCACACCCTCAACGCCATTTTCGATTTGCAAATTTACCAAGGCATCATAAGCCTCAAGATCAAATCTTCCATCTGGTAGATAAGGGGTTTTGATTGCAGTAATCAATCGAAGTGCTTTTATGTCCTCGGCAAATGTCCTGCATATGAGAAGGTTAAATGAATTTACGTTATCATTGTCTTTGCATGTAGCTCTTATCTCTTATGTATCTCGTTTGATTTCATTTAGTAGCTGTGGGTTTTAACTAAAGTGGAAATGTTTGTCCATTTCCAGTGCATGTATCATCGATTACTGCTAATAGCTCATCAGAATAAAGTGATAATAAATGGCGCATTTTGTTCACACAGCAATACAAAGCATTCAATAGACTAGATCGTTTTCTTTTTCTTGAATTAAGTCAGTAGGCTAGATAGTTCCTAATATTGTTTGTTCATGTATAACTGACAACATGAAATCTAAAAACTGACCTCATTTACAAGGCTAGGAATAACATACCAAACAGATGCACCATTCAATCAAATCACACACATAACGAGATGATATAACTATGCTCAAGAAACCACCCGTGCATTCTAATCTCTTATTCTGTTATATGTTTTACTAACATTGAGTCTGCCAACTACAAATTGCATTATCTACTACTATTAAGTCAATTCTGAGGGTCAACATACTTTTTTTTTTTGTAAGTAAAATTGGAGAATATACTATATGCTTCCTTATATCATCATATCACCGAACACTTCCCTCAAATAGGAACTAAAATGTTTTTCCTAACTTTTTCGCCTTTGACAACTCTAGCAATAATCGTTGTTGCCATGGTGAGATTTGCTTGTGTTGAAGAACTGAAATCAACCCCAAAAACATAACCAAATCAATTATACACAACTAATCAAGTTGTTATGTAGCACTCTTATCTGACATCATACCAATACAAGAAGCACAAGAAGTGGCATTATCCGATAAGCACAAGACCAGTTGATAGAGTAGTGTGCAATTCAACCAGTCAATTGAGCAACACCTAACTACATGTGATATCCTTAAACCGATTCAGAACAGTAAAGAATACTGAAGGAAAAGAAAAACTTCTTTATGTCCGAGATCACATTAACCGAAATCACCTGTGCATGTGGATATTACCTATTTTTAACTTCATAACTGCGCATTGGGAGGTGGAAACTTGGAATTACTGCTGCTCTTGGGGACCTCCATATTGCAGTTCTGCTAAAAAACAGCAGGAACAATGATCACTTCACAGTACATAATTTATCATGCAAATTATGGGTTTTTCTGAATGTACAAGCTAAGAGCTTGAACCACCATTTGTAGTGAATAAAATGATTTAACGAGAAAGCACAAAACTTAAATGAAAACAATTTTATCATTGGTCTCCAGCAGCTTACCTCTTTGTTCCAGTAGCTTCAACACAGAAATGGCAGTGACCTATAATTAAGGATGACATTTCTCCCAGTCGGAAATGTAATCGGAGAGAGCAAGAAAGAAATGGCCTACGGCGAGAGAACAAGAAAAGAAAAAGTGAGAAATCAACAAGGTTTTAACTATGTTGACAGCCATTCTAGGCCCCGTTTGGCCATGAAAATCATAATTTTCTGAAGTTGGAGTTGGAGTTGGAGTTGGAATTGGAGTTGAACTTGGAGGCCATGAATATAAATTAAACTTATTTTCACTTTTCCAAATACAATTCCGGAATCGTATTTGGAATTCTCATGGCCAAACACACACAGTTATCACTTTTTTCACTAAAGTGAAATAATTTTCCGAAAAAAAGTAAAAACTTTTCATGGCCAAACGGCTACTAAGCTACTTTAGCATTCAAAATTTGGATTTCTAAAGAAGCACACAGATGAAGCAGGTTCAACTAATTGGATCAACATTAAATTCTAAGTGAGCAATAAACTATGAAGCCATATCTCCCGTTGAGAAAATCCCACTATTTTAAGTACAAGAGGCAGAACACTTGAAACAACAAACAACAACAAAACCAATGTAACGCCACAAATGGGGTCTGGGGAGGTAGTGTGTACGCCGACCTTACCTCTTCCTTTAAAAGGAAGAGAGGCTGTTTCCCATATACCCTCGGCTCAAAACAGATGAAAAGACGACAACAGCAACAAGCAGAATGAACAACAAGAAAATACAATAAACAAGGCTAGGGAAACAACCAATAGCAATAACAATCTAAAGTACGAAAATAAAAGACCACACGAATACTCCAAGAATAGGAAAGGAAAGCACTTGACAACCAACTATCTTAATTAACGACCCCACACCCTCCTATCAAGGGTCATATCCTTGATGACCTGAAGTCGCACCATGTCTTTCCTAAACACCTAACTCAGCACTTCTTAGGACTACCTCTACCCCTCCGAAGCCCTCGACGGCCAACCTCTGGAACCTCCTAACCAGGGCACCCGCACATCTCCCCTTCGAAGAGGCAGAACTATTAGCAGAAAAAAATAATACGAGAACAGGATTTTTACTAACTGCTAAAAAAAGAGAAAACTGCATATGTTTAGGGCATGGAAATCACTCTGATTAACTAGGTTGTATACCCACATATTATTTCTATGGACCAGTGAAGGAGAGAGGGGCAAGATTAAGGAGTTATCAAAATTTAGCAGATTTGAAACTCACGAAAGAAAACTTATTAAAACAGAAATTTCAGGAAGAGGAGGGGTGTAGAAGCATAGATTTTAACAATACAATTTTTATGGACTTGTAAATATATGCACAGAACAAATAAAGCTAAATGTGCTAGGAAAGGTGATTAAACTTAAATTAAGGACCATTGCAAAATTATATTCTAATTTTTGCAGAATGCAAGCAAATAGCACTATACTCTCATTATCACCCTAATATAGAAGAACCAAAGCAAACAAAAACCAACAACAACAACATAGCCAGTGTATTCCCACAAAGTGTGGGGTCTGGGAACCCATAAAGGGAAGGTAAGCAAACAAACCAGATAGAATTATCATTCTACATATGGACGACCAATTAACAATAGAAAACGATATTATATAGAAACAATTTGAACCGCCACATACTGAAACAAGTCATCCTAAAACTTTAGCAACTTGAATTTCTCCTTAAGGGATAGGATGTTGATTATACTAAAAAGAAAAAACACAAACTCCTTATTCTAAGGCATAGCTAAAGAGCTTTAGGAACTAAAACATATCAAACCACACATTGAAAAACTTAAACACTCAAAACAACAAGAAACAAAAATACAGAAAAAATGAAGAAAGGAATGAGGGAATTACCTCTTGTCGAGAAGCAAATTTAACAGGGACGACGAGTTGAGGAGCTTTTCCCAAAGCACCCACAAATTGTTCTTCAACAGCAATGAAAACAGAGTTAGATTTTGCAGCAAAACTGTTCTAGAACCTCAAAAATCCCACTAATCCGTGGTGAATGAATAAAGGTAAGAAATCAAGAAAAAATTTATGTGGGATTCAAAAATCCACAAGTAATACATGCATTAGTTATACACTCTATTAGCATTATAGGGTATATCACTACATAGCAAACCATGTTGTTCGGTAGAGTGTATTAAAAACATAATGCATGCATTAGTAGCTATGTTGCTCGAACTCTTCAAAAATATCAATGGGTGCGTGCGTCTCGGATTCTCCAAAAGCAATGTATTTTTGGAGAATCCGACACGGGTGCAGTATCTGAAATGAAGAGTCCGTGCAACTTATTATCTTGTTTGGTACATTTTTTAATCTATGTATATCAAATGTTTGCATTAGTTATACACTCTATTATGTATTGAGGGGTGTATTGTGAATACCTCAAAATCTAAGGTATTAGTAATGCAATGGATCCTAATGCATGCATTAGGATGATTAAAGACACAATCATTCCTCAAAGACTTTTCCACCATATTTATGAAGGGTATTTTTATAAACAAATATCATTTTTAGAAATTATACAACTCAAGTTATTTTTACTACACTAAACCAAGCACTGCATAACAAAAATGCAAATACAAGCATATCTAAACATAAGTATTACTAATACACCATATTTTGCATTATTATTCTACATCCTACCAAACGAATAGGAAATAATGTCAACATAGTTAATCTCAACATTACTAATCCTAGCATAACTAATTACAGTATTACTAATTCCAACATTATTAATATACTCTATTCATTACTATTCTTATACACACTGACCAAAATAAAAATTGCAAAAATAAAATGAGAGGAGGGAGAAGGGAAATTTACCACTCCAAGCTCAGGGAAATGACCAGAACAACCCTCAAGAGATGTGATATACTGTGCTTCATTTGGTTTGTTGCTGAAAGAGAAAAAAAGTCGGTGGGGGTGGGGGGTTAAGAGAAGTGGGCCGGGTTTGGGACATTTTTGGGCCAAATGAGTATGTCGGGGTGGGCTTTGGACTAATAAAGTGGCTGAAAATAATATTGCAAAACATAGCCAAATCTTGAATTGAAAAAGTAGTCATTTCATATAACAATTAGTCATATTGAATTAAAATTGTGATTAAATTTGGATAAATTAATTATTTTTTTTAATTAACCAATCAAGCTTCTTAATCTGACATGATAAATAATCATTTCGCAGTTCGCACCAATTTACTGAATTAAACTGTAACCTATTTGATTTTGAGAACATTTTATCCCCCAATGGCTATTCAATTTCAACCTCGATATTGTAGGTACTATACAAAAAGCAATTGGCAAAGCACAAGCTATCATGAACAGAAGATTTGAAGTCGCTCGTTGAATTCTTGCACCAATGAAAAAGAAAGCAGCAGTAAAATCAGGCTCTATCTTTTCACGCTATTTATTCTTTAATTTTCTTCTTTTCGCGAACTTAGAGAAAGTAGAATTTCTCTGTGTTTAAAGTACGCGTGAAATGATACATCAGAAAAAAAAAAAAAATGATATGTATATATATTTGTGTTGAGAGTTGTGAACAGCCTTGTAAGATACCCATGTCTGGAGTAAATGCAGCCCGACACTTATCTACTAGATAACCCATAAGTGGTTGTAGTCTATGTGTAAGCATTTTGGATATAATCTTATAAGGTGGTGCAATAAGATAAAAGGCCTATACTCCTTGATTGAACTAGGGTGTTTGACTTTGGGAATAAACGCAACAGAAGTCCTATTTATTGGTGCATACATACGAGTGTTTGCAAAAAAATTGGAGGACAGCTTCAGTTACCTCTTTACCTATTACTGAACCAGCTTTTGCTTGAAGAAGTGGGAATTGAATCCATCAATTCCCAGTGCCTTATCATCAGTAATCTCCTTACGGGTAGACATCGAATATATAGTAGGACTTGGGAATACATTGCTAGTTTCCCACAAATTAAAGGTGTCAAATTGCTACATTTGCCTGCCTCATAGTTGGTTACTCCAATTATGAATCTTTGCTTCCGGTAGAAAGGACAATGTTTTCGAAAAATATTAGTGTTTGATATGCAAATAAATAACATTACTCCTATCCCATAGGCATTTGTGGAATGGGGCAGGGTGAATTGATTGGTTTGGTGTTGTGGTGGGGAGGGGAGGGGAGGGGAGGGGGAAAGCAGTAATTGTAGGGGTGGAGGTTGGAAGGGGCGGAGTTTCGGGTGGGGAGGAGATGATGCAATTTGTTCTCGTTAGACAAGTCATTTTTCTTATCTTGAGAAGCTTGTTTTTCTAAAAATAAACATGTCAAAATATTTGACCAACCAAACACGAGAATATAGGAGAATATTTTCCACCAAACACGCCCTAAGCTTCTTATTAAGTTTGGCTTCTCGATAACCATGTATACCATATACAATATACATATACAAGAAAGAAGATGGGGTGCTCGAATTGCACAAAACATCTCTTTTCAACCGAGGAACACAAAACAAGATCATAAAATTCCATTTTTTAGTTAAATAGTGAAGGATTTAAGACAGAATTAAGTTAATAAAATGCCAAAGGGTGGAGAAAAACACAAGTGATACAACATTAAATCTCATTAATCAAACAGCACACTGGCAAAGTTCATAAAAGGATGAAAACACAAGTGATCAAGAAGCCATTAAAGGCACTCCCCCTCCCCTAGTAAATTTTAACTTCCAATACACAATTTTTGCACATAGTTGTTGATTGATCCAGACCTATATATATTGTTCTTATGCTAGAAAAAGGTGCCTTCGGGGGGCTGAACTAGCTTGCGATTGTGAGGAGAAGCCATCTCCTTTTTCAGCTGAACCAGTATGTCTTCCATGGTGTACTCTCTCTGCCAATTTGCAAGTACACCAAACTTTTTTGGTTCCACCTGTATCAAGAAGTGGCTACTCGTCAACTGATTCATCGATTTATTAAGCAACAGGACAAGCGGGAGCAAATACAAATACAAAGATGAACAAAAGAATGTTAACTAGCTTAGTAAATAAAGCATCACGTAAGAAATGTTTGTGATGTTATTCACACAATATGCAAGTGTTGTAATAAGCACCATTTAACACATAAAACGGAAGCCCAGTCAAGATCGAAAGCTCTAAACTGGAAAAGATCATTGGAATATAGCATTCATTTATAGCCACTAATCATGCATTGAGAAGGATGCTTGAGCCAAGCAACAAAAACTTTGGGGAAATATATCAGAGTTAATTTGGAGGCTTTGTAACTAATAACCACATATATGAAAATTATTAGTGGTAAACAGATAAAAACATGGAGATCAAAAATTTTGAATCTACCTACTCAAAGACATCAGAAGTAATTGATAGACTTTTCTGTAGGAAACAGTAAATAAAGGAACAAACACCGATGTTTTGTACTAAATACACTGAAATTACAACCAGAATTCTAAAAACAACCACTCAGACACTGTTAACACTTAAAACACTGCTAACACTATATGTTATATCCTAATACTCGAAAGAACTTCAGTTATACAATACATAACACTAAATTTACACAGATTTCAGCATTCCTAGACATTCGAGAGGCTTAAACTCTCCCACATTTCTAGACATTCGAGAGGCTAGAACTCTCCAGAATTCCCTCTTCCTTTTTCCTGAATACCTTCTTCTACTGCCCTGCCCCTTCTTCTACAGAAAAAACCACCCCGTAACTGTCTCATGACGGTTGCTAAGTCTTATTATTGTTTATTTTGGCCTCATGGAATAAGTTTTTACAAATTGAGGCACATCATAAATCAAGACAGGAAACAACAATACAACCACAATTTTACTAATTCTTTTCATGATCAATTTTTGTGGCATCATCCTAGAGCATAATACAGTAAATCATAATACCTCCTATCTTCTAGGATTCTCTTCTACATGGAAGAATTACTATGCACGTGATAAATTCCATAATGGCAAGGCAAAATCTGATTACTTTATTACAGAATATGGATTTGCAGGTACCATTACGATAATGCAGTGTCACATAAAGTTTCTTGATGACCACAGTGATGCACCCATTCTAGCAATATTATAATAGATTGCTTACCACTCCTGTCTCATGGTTGACACATGTCATGTTAATTCGAGAATGGAATCGAACACTTGGGGGCTTCTCTGGATAATCTTTGTCGCAGAATAACTTCAACTGATAAATACGACCTTCATGAACAGACTGGAAACATGGAAAGTTAGCCTTTAAGCAACAGCAACAACATACCCAGTGTAATCCCATAAGAGGGGGTGTGGAGAGAGTAGAGTGTATGTAAACCTTACTCCTACCTCGTAGAGATAGAGAGGTTGTTTCCGATAGACCCCCAGCTTAAAGAAAGCATGTCAAACAGTGAGAAACAGGAGATACAGATACAGATATGGGAGAAATAACAACGACGAAAAATGCGGCATGGAGAGCATTACACATCAAAGAACAGGGGAAAGAACTGTAGCTACAATAAAATAACACAATAATTGGAGCACTAAGAAGCATCAGTGGTGGCCGAAATCGAAGAAAAAAAAACTATGAGAATAGTGCTAATATTACTGGTAAAAAGGAAGGTCCAAGCATGGCCACCAATACGCCCCATAGTATGTCCCCACATCTACCTCAACATCGTCACTCCACAACTTTCACCTTGTAAACATGAGATCTCTACTGCCAACACTCCGCTCCATACAACATAGTCGGTCTAACCATTACACTAGAAATACGAATACACCAAAATGATTGAAAAAAGAAGGTAATATGATAGTAAACAAGCAATTCAATAGTCCCAGGGAATTATACAAATAACTAGCATGCAGATCACTCGGAGTATAGCAGTTATTGTCTCATCAATCTCCTTGAAACATAAACAAATGCTTTACACAACATAATATGAAGCCATGTTAAAACAAACTTAGATGATTGGAACTAGGAAAGAAAAAAGAATGCTAACATTGTGTGGACCAATAATGGTGCCAGTCCAGGAACGCATGTAGATATCATCTCCATCATCCATCCCATAGCTCACGGTGCCATCTCCAATACCCTTTTCCCCACGTTCGAGTTCCTCAAGTAATCTGAAATTCCGAGGGACTGCAGAGAATTAAAATTTTGGTAAGTGAAGGATTTACAAAGGGTAAACCAAAAAATCATAATTTTGCAGATGCTTCCAACTAAAAAGTAGATGTACAGGCTAAATGACCGTACGAAAAGTGAATCCCAAGAGCATTTCTATGTAACCTAGCAAAACACTATGGAGGTGGGATGGGGTGGGGAGTGTGGGTTCAAGGGTAGATGGTCAATAACGCTTTTGGTATAATAATTTTTTTAACTTATTCACCGAACACTAGAAAATAACTAAGAAACACACTTGTTTTCCAGAAGAACATTTTTCATGCAAAGCATTTTCCTTCCTACCATACACACTCTTAAGCTCCATCGCCAATTCTCATTTCACTGGAGAAGTAGACATAACTCATAAGTGACTTGTATGAAGGTTCTCATTTAACAAAATGACTTACCCTGTGCATCAAATGCTCACGGCTAGAGCAGAGGTAAGGCGAAGATGGCCATATACTGTACATAGTGTTCCCTTTACATTTATGCAAAGAAGCTTTTGTAGACCTTGAAACTCAGACCAATTTACTGGAGCAATTTACCATTGTGCCAAGACCAACACGAGGCTACTTATCTAACATCTTAGTAAAATTTTATGCTAGAGCAGGTGAAAGTCTAATATGGAGAGTTAAAGCTGTCTTATGTTCCATTTGTATTTTTTGTGTGAAGAAACTATTCCATTTTCTATAAATAGTTGCTGTAATATTTAAGAGGCCTAACTTCAAACTTTTCAATTAATGTAAAGTGACATCACTGCAAAGACCATTAGGGTCTTAGACTAATCAAGAAAAAAGTAGATTGCAACTTCAATTTGCCATTCAGTGTAGAATGCACACTGTAATGAAACCTAAATCTGCTCCCATGTGCAGATTCTCCTCCTCTATTTATACAAATCATTTACATGGCTAATAACCTAATCTAGCATAAACTATTTCTCTCAAACATAAGCTGAAACCTGCTGAAGATGCTAAGTGATATCCCAATTGGCAGCCTTTGTTAGCTTTGCCACCTCAGAGGAAAGGAAAGAATAATATTTATAGTTCCTACTCATTCTCTTTCTGGCAGTCTCTTATTATCTTTTTCTTTTCTTCCTGGACTGCCTGTAGTGACACTGAAGAGCCCGATAAAATCAACTTGGGATGGTGGGCTCAATTATTTCCATGAAAATATGCAACCCCTTAGTAGAAATATTTTTGTGCCAACAAAATTAATAAACATCTTTTTAACATACAGCTCCCAAGGAAGGAAGCTTTTCACTCTCAAGTAAAATGTACGGCATAAAACTCCAGATGGAGTTTAGGTGTCGAGCTGAGCCTTCATTCCCTCATTTCATGAGCTCTATAATCCAACAGTCGTCAGCAACGCCCGCTCCCGCACCCGCCTGGACCATGCCCAGGCCCAAGAGCCTCGCCCCGCTCACTCCCCCGACTAGACCTAGGACAGAGTTGTACCAGGCCCAGGATACCCCACCCCACGGCTGGACCCAGGACCCCCGCCTGGACCTAGGACAATGCTGCCCCAGCTCCCGCTCCCCCGCCTGGACCTAGGACAACGCTGTCCCAGGTCCAGGACCCCCCGCCCCCTCCCCCGCCTGGATCCGGGACCGCGCCCATGACCGTGGAAGAGTAGCCACAGAGAAAACCGGATTCAAACAGGTCTCTTCATAGAATTTTTCAGTTCCATATATGAGGCACATATCATCAAGATTGACAAGCTATTTTTTAAAGTTTAAATAATGTGTAATTGAAATGCAATTTCTTATTACTTCATCAAAAAAAATAATGTGTAATTGAACATAACTTTACACGATGGCTTTCTCACGTTTCCTAAATATCAGTCAAGTCCACAATTAGCTGATGCAGTATAACAAATTGAAGTGTTATCAGCTACAACTAAAACAAAGCAACTGATTGGTAGTAAACAGGACATAACAGTCCACATAGGATCATTAGCATGTTAAGCCCCAGTAAGGATAACACGTATAACAGACAAATAGATCTACTATGCTTGTGAAATAACAAATTCTTATGAATGTCTTGAACCCTCGCACTCCCTCAGAATGGGAAGGGGAACTTAAATGCTGCTATGAAGGAGGAGCAAGTATATCCATGACAGTTAATACCAATCAGACATCAACTTGTTTATGATACAAACACAGGAACAATTCAAGTACTCATATTACATATATGACAGAACATGTATAAATAAACTCATTAAGTTTAGCTTCATATTTTTACGATACAAAATTTTTAACACTGACTGGGTAAGACTGACTAAACGAAACAACAACAACATAACCAGTGTAATCCCACAAGTGGGGTATGGGGAGGATGATGTGTATGCATCCTTACCCCTACCTGGTGAAGGTAGAGAGGTTGTTTCCGACGAACCCTCGGCTCAAGTAATGCATATCAAAAACAGTATGAAAAGCAAAAACATAAGTGAAGAAGTCATACTGAAAATAATGGAGAAAAGGCTACTTGCAACAACAAATAATAGGATAACTGAAGCAAAGGAAACAATCGGTTATAAAAAAACTGAAGAATATGATAGTAGGAGGGTAATAATAATAATACTAATAAGGAAACTAAACAATGCTCACCTACCAACTAACATTCTACACTAATCCTCGATCTCCCTATCCTCCAACTTAGGGTCACGTCCACAGTAAGTTGCAAATGTGTCATGTCCTGTCTAATCACCTCTCCTCAATACTTCTTCAGCCTACCTCTCCCTCTCCTCAGACCCACCATAGTCAACCTCTCACACGTCCTCACTGGACATCTGTGCATCTTCTCTCCACATATCTGAACCATCTCACTCTCACCTTCCTCATCTTGTCCATGATACTGACACAAAATTAATCCCTTATTGTCAACTGTCAAGAGACTCAATCCAAAATCAAACATTGAACGATCTGGAATTCCAAACTGTAACTGGAATTTTTCTGTAATAGGCATTCCTTTTAACAAAGAAATCTATGATGAGTTTACTGACCAATATTTACTATAACGTCCATGCCAGTATCAAAGATGTACACCACACCAAAATAGAGTTATTCAAACAGGGAGCAGACTAACTTTTACCAATACCTGACATGAAATAAGGCTAAATTTATGTCAACTTTCATGTTAATTGCCCGTGGACATAAGAAGTGAGCAACAACAAACTCAAAACCCACTGCCTTTAGCTCGACCTTTTCAATACACTATACATATATACATACAAACAAGAAAGAAATACATACATAAAGAAGTAGCAGGTGCCGCTGTCCTTCCTTAATGGCAACCCAATACACTAAGCTCCAACTATGCAGGGGATACGAGGAAAGGCTGAACCACAAGGGTCTATTGTACGCAGTGGCGAATTTATAGCCTAAATTATGGGACACGTGAACCGTGGTCTCTCTTAAGTTTCTAAAACTGATAACAATGTTATCAGCTGGCATTCACGCTATACGAAGGTGAAATGGTGCACTTGGTTGAAGCTGAGTTCTTTACCTAGAGAACTCTGGATCAATCCCAATTAATACATTTTTTCCATCCCTTTTTCCAGTGATGCACCCATATCCTAGAAATCATGGATTTGTACCCAGACTTACCTTGCATTTCTACAAGAGGTTGTCTTCACAACTCGAACCTATGACTTCCAGATCACATAACAGCAACTTTACCAGTTACGCGCCCCCAGTTATCCTTACTTAAAATCCTAAATCTACATCTATACAATACTGGGTATTCCAATCAACTCACTACACTTACTATATTCACTACACACTAATCAATAAAGACCTAAAAAAAGAGAACCCCACATAATTAAAAATCAAGATTTCACATAACGCTCAAATAATCATAAAACATGCATTAAATAGGAAAAATAAAAACAGCCCTTGATCAGGTTTGAGACAAAAATATAATCAAGTTGCCGGTAGGAGGAGACAGGTATCTCGTGGATTTAGTCGAGGTGCGCAAAAACAGAGAGAACATAATGCAACATTATCCCGCATTTCTGCAAGAGGTTGTGACCCAGCTCGAACCAGTGACCTCGTGATCACATGACAACAACTTTACTTGTTATGTCAAAGCTCCCCTCGAAATTCTCCTTACTTAAAATCCTAAATCTACGATTACTAAATTCACCACACATCAATCAATAAAGACCTAAAAGAAGAGAACCCCACATAATTAAAAAACAAGATTTCACATAATAACACTCATATTAACATAAAAACATGCACTAAAATGGAAAAATAAAAAACAACCCATGATCAGATTTGAGACAAAAATATAATCAAGTTGCCGGTAGGAGGTGACAGGTATTTCGTGGATTTAGTCGAGGTGCAGTTACAGTTTACTGAGGACATGAACCTAGATAGGAAAGTTTGGAGAACTCGGATTAGAGTAAAAGGTTAGGGCGTGGAGGTGAGTCGTAGCCAGTAGTTAGGTGCGCTTTGGGATAGCTTGATAGTGGTTGTAGAACTTTGCTCATGGGATGGAATCTCTAGTTAGGTGGGTTGGGGGAGGTGGGTGCTTGTGGTTGGTTAATGTATCGTACTACTTTGTGGGTGCCTTATTTCTAATATTTCATCTTGTGTCATGTTTCTTGTTTCATGTTTTATTACGACTTTATTTACTGTTTTATTACGACTTTATTTACTGTCTCTGTGTCTTGAGTCGGGGGTCTATGGGAAACAACCTCTCTACTTCTTCGGAGGTAGTGGTATGGATTGCGTACATTTTATCCTCCCCAGACCCCACTTGGTGGGAATTCACGCGGTATTATGTTGTTGTTATTAGTCGAGGTGCGCAAAAACAGAGATAACATAATGCAGCCTTATCCCGCATTTCTGCAAGAGGTTGTGACCCCAGCTCGAACCAATGACCTCGTGATCACATGACAACAATTCTACTTGTTACGCCAAAGCTCCACTCGAAATTCTCCATGCTTAAAGTCGTAAATCTACAACTACTAAATTCAATACACATCAATCAATAAAGACCCAAAAAAGAGACACCCCACATAATTAAAAAACAAGATTTCACATCATAACACTCATATTAACACAAAAACATGCATTAAAATGGAAAAATAAAAACAAAACATGATCATATTTTAGACAAAATTAAATTGAATTGTGGTGCGAGGTGACAGGTATCACACATCTCGTGGATTTAGTCAAGGGGCGCAAAAACAGAGATAACATAATGCATTCTTATCCCAAATTTCTGCTAGAGGTTGTGTCCAAAACTCGAACCCGTAACCTCCGGATCACATACACAACAACTTTACAAAGCCCTCATTCACAGTTATCCTTGCTTAAAATCCTAATCTACCTCTTTGCAATACTGGGTTTCCCAATCAAGTCACTACAATTACTGTATTCACTACACATCAATCCATAAACAAGAAACCCCACATGATTAAAAAACAAGATTTCACATAATACCACGTATTAACATAAAAACATCCATTAAATAGTAAAAATAAAAACAACCCATCATCAGATTTCAGACAAAAATTGAACCTAAAAAAAAAATGGGGGTGGGTGGGAGTGGGGGTGGGGGTGGGGGATTGACTGACCCACAACGCTGGATCCTCCTCCTGAACCGAGAGTCATAGCTGACTGACTATTTCCAAAAAGGGATTTTCTTGGGATTTGTGCAGAGATCGATTTAGAAGGAGGAGAAATGGAAGAGGGGAGGTCAAGAGGAAGAATCTTAATGGAGAAAAACGCAACAAAAAGGGCTAACAAAGAAAAGAGAAAAAGGAATAAAGAGGTGAAAATTATGATTGGTTGGAAAATTCAATATGTAAAATTATTTTAAAAGAAAGGGAATTTGTATGAAAATAAATAAAAGGGGAAAAGAAAATTAGGGTAGAGATGTACAGTAACTTTCATTTTTTGATTTTTCATCCTCTGTCCGTTATATGCATTAGAGTCGGGCTAAAATAAATTTGCATCGAGTGCAGCCAATTAGAGGGTAAAGCTCGTTGTTCATACTCAAAGACTGAATCTAAGACTTTTGATTAATGGAGGAACGGTTGCATCGACTGCACTATTGATGATAATATAGATAACTTGAGAATGTAGAGAAAAACGCATAAGTGAAATTCTAAATTTATCTCGAAATGTCATTTATTAATATTCTAACTTTGCAAGTATACTTTTTTGTATGTTGAGTTTTGCTATAGGGGTAAATAGGTCAATTTAGTTCCTATTTTTTTAACTTATAAAATTAAATTATCGGGGTCTATCGGAAACAGTCTCTCTACCTCACCTTTATAGTAGTAATACAGATTGCGCACACTTATACTCGCCAGATTTCACTCTGTAGAATGTACGGGATATATTATAGTTGTATCAAATCAAATCAATTATGTTGATATTTTGAATCTATAAATCAAACAATAAAAATCATTCTTTCCTCGATATTTTATAATTTGCGAGAGGAGTTATTGTAGTATGTTTATTTAATATAGTGCCGCCAAGAGTATGTAATTTCTTTCTACCTTCCCTATCAGTTTTATGTAAACGTGTAGTAGGAACCAAGAGCGTGTTTATTGGTCAACAAATGAGTATTATAAGTTGTAACATTTCTTATGTCAATTTTATCTTTGGTACTCTGTATTTCTCTAAGTTTAGTGTGATTTTTGATAAGTTATTGTATCTTAACTGACTAGCTATGCTGAACATATATTATTGATCAAAATTTATATAGTTTAACTCTCAAAAAAGAGAAAATGATTAAGCTTGGTATAAAATTTATATTCTGTCAAATTAATGGTATAAATTTAGGATAAATTACTTAAAATGATAATTTTACTTTATATTGTTACACAATATCTTAAATCTCAAAACAAATTACAAATATTTTATTTTTACAATTTCCCTCTATATAATTTATACACGTAACTCCATCTTCCCATTTATATTTTTTTTTTTGCCTAATAAAGTGTCTACAATCAAGAGGTTACCAAGTTTGAATACAAAATTGAAAAATTCCATCTTGGAACAAAACTCAAGCGATTTTTGTCTATCCTCCCCCAAAATTGACATTCCTTCAACCCTCAGATTCACTCAAAAATTCTATACTTTCATCAATTTCGCCTCTGTCTCACCCTTCTTCGTTGTATCAATCATCAATTTTGACTTCTTCATTGTATCAATCATCAATTTTGATCAAGTCCTACGTATGCTTGGTAATGGAGGATGTGAATTGATGGTACTAAACGTCTTTGTCTTATACGTGGTAAGATGCACGAGAAAGTTTGGATCGTTGCTGATAATATCATTCTTGTTGGAAGAAAAGAAAAAAGAGGAAGAAAAAACGGCATGTATATATATGGAATTTGACATTACCGAGAGTTTTTATGTGACATCATATATGTATGAAATTTGTAGTTACTTCATTCCATATACAAAATATTATTATGTGTATAAGTCCATATACTTAAATTTGTTGTATATATATGGTGAAACAATTTATTTCAGAAATATACATTACAAAGTTGTGTATATGTTATGCATTAATAGTGTTATACATTGCACATTTATGTATATCAACTTATATACATAATTCTGTTATAACTATGTATATGTGTTGAAACAGCCACTTTTGGATTGTTGTATTTTCAGAACATATATATTACAGAGTTATGTAAATGTTATGCATTAACAGTGTTATACGCAACACAATTATGCATATGGCTCCGTTAGACAAGCTGATGTGTGTTTATTTCAGCCTATATACATAACATTGTTATGTATATGAAAGAATATTACGCATGAATATTAAGCATTGTTTTATGTTTTTAAGTTTTGAAAATTTTTGTTTAAGTTTTATTATATATTAAACTAATATTGATTTGCAATGTAGCAATTCGGATGCAATTATCGAAATCAACCCGAGATTCCTCAATCTCTCTAATTCAGAACCTTGAAATTGATTTAGTGTTGCTAAATTTTAAAGTTGAAAAGTTGTTACGGAATTTAGGGGATCCATTAATCATAATTCCATAAATATAGAGTTAATTGTATTATGTGTTTAATGCAATATTTTATTTTCTTAATTATAGTTGAATTAGTTATAGTTCCGATACATAGGTAGTAATGTATATCGCCGTCCAGTTATGTATACGAATAACTAAAATTCGGGAAAGAGAAAAATTAAATTAAAAAATCGAGAGAGAGGATAATTAAAGAGCAAACTGGTGGGATTTATGTTATTTTCCCATAAATTTACTTCAAGAGAAATTTATATAATCAATCAAACGCAATATAAATTTCATCTCAGACTTAATCTTGAAAATGAAAATATCCCACCTTATTCCACATACCAAACTCCTCCTTTTAGGCCAACCAAATATGAAATAAACTCATTTTAAAGTTAATTACGAAATTAGTTATCACGTACTCCTCCTAACAATACCAAACTCGTCCTTTTAAGCAACCAAATATAAAATAAATTCATTCTAAAATTAATTATCACGTATTCCTCCTAACAAATGAGGCCTAAATAGTTTGTGACAAGCACAAGAGAGGTAACATGTTTGTTACTAGGTAGCATAGAATTATGAAGGCTGACATGATTGATCAAAATTCAAATAGTCATTTCATTCATATGATAGGACAAGTGTAACAGAAATACAACCTGACTAGTGACTACTTTCATCTCATCTCATCCTCTCTGTCCCAGAATTTATTCTAGTTATAGTACTTCATTTCATCAACTTGCAAAATAGTATACTCCCTCCATTTTATAATAAATAAATTGTTGGATTTTGACACACAGATTAATAAAAAAATATTAAAGATATAAATTTAACACAATTTTCCATTTTTACCCCAAAAAAAGAAAAAAATTGACCTTGTAATACCTTTTCAAAAGTTAATTGGTTGTCAAATCATAAGGGTAAATTTTGAAAAAAAATTAACGATTCACTTATTTTGAAACACCAATAAATACCTCAATAATTCACTTATTCCGAAATGAAGGGAACAATTCACTTATTTCGAAACGGAGAAAGTAGCATTTATGTTCCCCCTATTCAATCAATGAGTGGCCCAATCTTGACTATATTAGCCTCATAATATTAATGTGTATATTTATGAGCTTCCCTCTTAAGGTATACAATCAAATCTTTCTTAATATCATCATTTGTTCTCATATTTCTCATTGTTGGAGTGAAATGATGTTATATACGATGTATAATACAACATAGCATGAAATATTGATTTCATAGAATACATAAAAAAAAAAATCAAGAAAATTTACAATATCTGCCACAACGTTTTCATTGTACAATAGCTCGTAAACTACACAAGAGATATAAACCGCATTGGACAAGCTTCATGCGACGAATTCATGACTGAACGGTAAACGAAGACTGGATCTGATCCCAAGTCTTCCACATAAGAGACCCACCTCTCAACTGCTCAATCACACTCTTGTGGGCTAATACATGATTATTAACGTAATTGAAGTACAACTACTATACATGATCGTCATAGAGATGTTTGATGGTATATATAATGTATAATAAATCTCAAATTATGACTTTTTTGGTTCCCTAGAAAGCTATGACTTTTTAAAAAAAAAACTTTGAGGTTGCAGGCTTGTTGCACATTAGTATCTTGATGCTTCCTAAAATTAAGATAGTTTGATTGTGTCATGTGAAAATGAGTTGCAATTCTAGAAAAATTGCATCTTATTTTGATCCAAATTCTTCCTTGAATATCTTATTTTGAAAGTAATAAAATCTTCTTTATTAAAGTAATTTTATTTTCAAAACTCAAAAATTAAAAACTCTAATTAAAAACGAAAGGATATTAATTTATGGTCACAAGTTGTCAACCTTTAGTCACGAGGAAGGGAGTTGAAACAAAATTAATGGAGGGAAGAATTGAATGCCCAATTTAAGGAGAAAAAAACTTGATAGAATAATAAAATATAACCAAAAAATAAATTAAAAAATTATAGCACAAGATAAATTTAACACAAACATGCGTTTGTCCATAAAAATTAAAAAAAAAAATGAAGTTGGTGTTGAAGTTGTGTTTGACCATTTATTTTTGAAAGATGTGTTTTGACTTTTGAAAAGTCTTTTTTGAATTTAATTTTATACGTCAAACTTTTTAAAACTATCAAAATTGCTCAACTAATTTATCTACTGATCATACTCATGAATGAAAATAAGTTCACATCAATGATGGAAGTGGTACTGAGCTTAAAAATGAAAATATACCTACAAATAATAAAAATATACCGGTCTTTTAGCTTAAAATTTTTTATTTGTTGTTCAAAAATGTCTTCTATCGAGAAGAAATGTCTTTCAAAAATGTGTCCGGACTTGATTTGGTGTTCATCAAAAATGTCTTTCTTTCTGGATTTGCTCCAAAACTCATCTAAACCATTTAAGGACCTTTTATGTAATATTAAAAAAATTAGGATTATATGTAATAAAAAAAAAACTTGGAATTGGAGTTGAAAAAAAGTGAAAACAACAAAAATTGTTTTCACTTTTTTTTCAAAAAAAAAATTGAAATGTTTTTGGAATATCTATGACCAAACATCATGATTTTATAAAGTAAAAAAAAATTCCGGCAAAAAGTAAAAAATATCTATGACCAAATGGCCTTCTGCACATATAATTTAAAGCAATGACCTCATTATCTTCCCATTATCTCAACCGTCTCAATTACTATTTCTATTTATTTGATTTTTTTTGACAAAAATCCTTAATTTCGACGCTCAGTATTTAGATATTTGAACTACGGTCTATATGCATTAATATCGTAAAATTGAAGAAATAAAAAAAAAAAAAAACAATCCAGCCCCCTACTATTTCTGCACGTACGTCGTGTTATCATCACATTAATTATTTATATTTATATAATTATAATTATAAATAATAATGACATACTATACATTATCAATCCTTTAATACTCTTTAATGTACAACATGTTACTTCCCTATTGATGTTATTATATACATCGAACTTCTCACCTTGGCCCTCACAATACTCAACCCTACATTTTTAATTCTCTTATAGATATATTGATTTCTTTAATTTGCAATACTTACCTTTTGTAAGTTCTACTAACATTAGATTTTCTTATGGTATATTTGCAATTGGTTTTTTGAATTTGACCAAACAAAGAGATTTATTTATATAAAGAGGTTTTAATATTGATTAGACTAATCAATTGATGTTTTACCAGTTTTTGTGGGCATCCATGAAGATTGAAAATTTGAAAGTGACACAAGATTTTGAAGTGCAAACTAAGGGTGGGCCCTTTCATTTTTGCAACGAGTCAAAATTCATGACAAAAAATATCTTTTTAGCTTTAGTAATCGAAAATTAGCCAAAATTATGAAATTACAAATTTCAGAATATTAACAGAAAAATTGAGGAAAGCAAAGCATTCTTGATATAACCTCCAATAGTTATTTTTATATATAAGAAAACATAGGCCTTTCTTTTTACTTGGCCATTTTACATAGTTTTCTTATAAAGATAGAACAACAACATACCTTGGCTTAAACAAACCAACACAATACCAAACACAACCTTCTACATTACCCCTTTCCTAGACTAGAAACAAACCTAACCTTGAACTTCTTACTTCAACCCATAAAAATAAAAATAAAATAATATATAGCACTATAGAAGCTCCAAATTTCCCTTCAACCACTTCTTTTTTTCATTTTTATATTATAAAAAGGTCAAAATGGAGCTCAAATAGTGCTATACATAGCAAGTCGAAAACACGATACATAAGTTTTTTTTTTTTAAGGCGAGACGAGATTGATAAACTTAAATTTGATAGATTTGATGCTGACTTATCTGACGTTCCTTCTAGTACCTCTTCTTATTTTTCTCATAGATAACATCAAGCAAACGAGTACTCTTGCATTTTGGGCACCTTTTATCATTCTCTTCTGCTAACATAACATACATGAGACACCTTGGACAACCAACCAACAACATGGAACCTGTTTCTTCAGAGCTGTTGGAACAATGTTGACCCGCCAACGAATCATCCGATGACACGCATGAGTTCGTTGGCGACATGGTCAACGACCTAGTCGGCGAATCCACTGGCGCCACGTGGGTCACTCTTGGTGGTGGTGACAAATTCAGCTTCAAGTCAAGCCTTGAACCATTTCCATTTCTCCTACTCATCCTGTCTAGAATCAAAGAACCAAAAAGAAAAATCAAATGAATTGAATAACATATAAAGAAATTTTTACGATATCAGGTCATTTAAAAGTTAGTCACTTTTTATAAAAAGTACAAATTGGTAATTTCAGATATAATAAGTCATACCTTAACATGTACATTTCTTAAATCAAAGACCCAAAAGAATAACAATTAATCAAATACACTGTCAAAAAACACTTTTTAAAATTAATAAGTCATCAATTATAACAAGTATTACATTAATGGTGTAAATTTCTTAAATCGAAAACTCAAAAGAATAACAATCAAACACACGGTCAAAAACATTTTTATAAAAAGAAAGAGTTTAACCAATACAGCAGTGTATTTTTTTTATATATATAATATCATATCGTTTAAAAGATAACTATTAGGTAACTTTTTACGACCGTAAAAAATATAAAAGATTTTGTAATACCTTCAGATAGGAAGCGAGGAATTTTTGTGATCGGAACGCTGCGACGGAGGAGGTGATCGGAACCACCAGTAAGATGAACAGGTAAATTTTACTTGTTTGTGGTCCAAGTTGATGATTTTGGACATGTAAAAGGCCATATTATATAGTGGGAACTATTGATGTTGGGATGAGATTGCTTTTAAAGCTTAATTAAATTATAGATAGAGAGGGGTTGGAAGAAGTAAGACTTGTAAAGAGAGAGAGAAAAGTTGATAATAATCAATTGAATGAGAATTAATTGAAAGAGGAATAAATATTTTCTTGTTTTTCACTCGGTGTTCAATATTCATTTTGGAGTTAGATTAATTCAGATTCATATTAAAAAATTCTATTTTATAGCCCGAGCGTGAAATCTTTGATCAAGAATTGAAGGATACTTATCCCTACCAAATTTCATATTTATAACTCGAACCTGAAACCTTTGCTCAAGAATTGAAGGGTACTTACCCAGGAGTGGAGCCAGAATTTTTAGTTTATGATTTAGATTCATAATCATTAAAATTTTAGTTAACCTGGAGGTCATGAATAAAGTTGTTGTCATTCGACCTTATAAAGTTGTATTTAACTGGTAAAATTATCGTCATGTGAGAAGCAACCTCTTGCAGAAATACTTAAGATTGTGTACATTGAACCTTTGTGATTCGATCCTTCGGCGAATCCCATATAGCGAAAGCTTTAATAGACCGGACGCCCATTTAACGAAAATTGTATTTGAGCAAAAACTCATAAATTCTACCAAATCCATAACTAAAAGAGCTGGCTCCACCCATGTACTTACCACACAACCGAAATATTTTGCTGATTTAATTTAAGGGGCTGTAAAATTTATTAATGGTTGGAAAATGACAAATATAGTTTACTGAAAAAGGAAAATTGGAGTAAATATTTGTCATTAAAACTATTAAGTGCATGCAGTGCTGGGAAAATTAAATTAAAGGGGGGGTTGGGAGAGGAGGGAATTCATTCATTGCATGCTTATAAAGAGAGTTGGTCAATTATGAAAAAAGGTGTATATAGTCATTTTTACTGTGTGTTTGTGTGTGTTTCTTGATGAATCTATACATACAAAACACAAGAAAATTTATAACATAGTATTTAAAGCATCCAACTAAATTTTTCTAACAAATCCAAACCTCACTCATATTAATTTTCAATAGCTATCTATTATAAATTCTAGAGTTACGTATCATGATGGGCTTGCTGGTTATTAATGAAATGAATAGTAGGTCATGTTAAACACATCTTCTCTTTTCTTTTTATTTATTTTTTCTTTACAACAATAATTTTCCTCTAATTAAATTGGGATCAATTGTATAAATTCTCACTTATCATGTGCTCCATCCGTTTCTTTTACTTGTCGTAGTTTTCTTTTTAATAATCAAACATTATAAATTTTGAGTAATATTTTAAGGTGTATTTTTTCATCATCTTAATATGAGAAAAATTACAACTTATAGTATCTTTCATACAGTTTATGAATATCCAAGTTTTAATTTTAAAGTATTGAATGAATCTAATCTAATTTGCTTTAAAAATTAGTCAGTTTACTCTCTACAAGTGAAATGTGACAATTATTTTTAAACCGAGAGAGTAATGAAGTGAATAGTAGGTCAACACATCTTCTCTATTCTTTTAAATTTTTCATTACAACAGTATTAATAATTTTCCTAAAATTAATTTGGGATCAATTATATAAATTCTCATTAGCCGTTTATATTCTAAACTTCAAATACTATTTTTTTTCGCTTTTTCATTTTTTATTTTTAAATATTTGACTATTCCCTCCAGGTCCCTTTTGAATGACTTTCTAGCCTATTAAAAGTAAAATAATTGTCATTTCTATTTTTTTTTTTAAAAAGGTAATATAGTTCTTTTAACTATTTTATACATTTTTTAAGAGTATAGAATTAAAGTGGGAGTATTTTTTTCAAGGAAATATAAAGGATAATATAGTTAAATGATTTATGTAATTCATGTAATTAACTAAAAAAATTAATAAATGCTGAACCGCTATAAAGTCATTTAAAAGGGACAGGAGGAAATATATTTATTTAGGTGATTGATAAATAAATTAGTATATATTTATCACTAGTAGTCACCAGTTTTATGAGGGTGGCTTGGTGTGATAATTAAATTGAAATAATTTATGGTGATTTATTATGAGTTACTGTTTTATTGAAAATCCATTTATAAACATTTGTATCCCCACCAAAGTTTTGATGTGAGCAAATTAAATATTTGTATCTATTAATACTGGTCCACTGTATTTTTCAAGTTTAGTATTCACTACTATTTATTGCAGGTTAATATATTTGTTGAACCATCAGAGACTTTGGTCAGTAAGTACTCTTTATCTTAGGTTAATTACGGTACGCGTGAATTCACGATCTCTCTATAAAATTAAATATTTTATGTACATAGTTTTTTTAAATTGATATAATATTATCTGTTGATGACCACATACGCGCTACAAGAAAGTTGAAATATAAAGAGTTTTCGTAGTTGATTAAATCATGTGATAAAATATGGCTGCTAAGGTTGGTGGAAATCAACGAAAGTACAATACAAAAGCCCCCGGCCATGCCATCTGTGCTAGTTTCTTGGTATAACGAAGTTAATTTTTTTATTTTTTTTTAGGTAAGCATCACGTACCTTCTCGAATTATGATCAAAATTGCTATAATATACTTTAATTTTATATGAGTCCTATTATTCCGAACTCAATTTTAACGTATTTTTATCACCTTTTTGTGCTGACATGACACTTTTATTACATAAAAATGGGACTCATGTCAAAGATGTCATGTCAACTAAAAAGGTGTTACATCAGCTAAAAAGGGTGACAAAAATACACTAAAATTGAATTCAAGAATAATAGAATCCTTGTGAAGTTGGAGTATGTCGTAGAAAATTTGGTCATAGTTCAAAGGATACTAGGTGTTTTACTCTCTTTTTTAATGAATAAAAAGTTTTGTATTTATTTTCTCAAAAGAAAAAAAAAAGACTAGTAATATATAATAGTACTTTTTGTAATTGTACCTATTTATTCATAAAATTCGAGTATGCTCCTTGTAATGTATGACTTAGCACATTTAGCTTTTAATTAATAAAAATGTGTGTAATCTATCCTTTATGTATAACAAAGAATGTAAAATTTGAACTATTTTTAGAAATATATTATTCTCAAATATTGGAGCAACAGTACAAGCTTAAAATAACTCATGAGCAATTAAATAAGGAAGGGGTTAATGATTCTGAAAATTTGTGAATATCCACAAGCAAAAAGATTAGAAGGGCATAGTTCAAATAATTAAAGGTTATATGTGTTTAATCAAACTAGTTTAGGTGTACACGTCTCGCGCGTGTACCTTACTTTATTGAGTTTAAACGTTACACTAAATAGTATATTTGTTTAAATAATAAAGCTGAACACAATAATTAAATTCAACATCTTTTGGAGAATTTATTTAATTAAACCTAACATTTACCAAAAACATTTATCAAAGTCGATCGACATTCATCTACCACCTGTAAACTACAACAAAACAATACGATGATAGAGACATCAAAACAATATAATTAAATCTAACCTTTACACAAGATTTTTCTCAAAGTCGTCTGACACTCACCTACCACCTGTAAACTATAACAAAATAATACGATAATAGAGATATCAAACTAATACAACTAAACTTTACATTTACACAAAAAAAATGTCAAAACGGAGATATAAAAATAATATAATTAAACCTAACCTTTATCTAAAACAAATTTTCAAAGTCGACCGACATTCGTCTACCACCTGTAAATTCATCTACGACCTGTAAACTACCACGAAATAGTACAATAGTGATCACATATAACATAAAAAATCGATTCTTGAAAATATCACATCGCTAAAGTAAAATACCCTTATAGTAAAATGATGTTACAGAGAGGTTTGAGTGTAGTAAAGGTAAATTAAAAAGACATATGTTTTCGCCCATTTTTCTAGAATATTGGCTTTTCGATATTGTCCATAGATTTTCTCTTATGACAAGTTTTGTTATTGTAGACACCTAATTTCGTCCCTCCCTGATATCGTTTTACCTATTGTTTACCCAATCCTACCGTGTACCCTCACCCGTGTGATAATCCCTCCACAAAATGACAAAAATAACTAAACCTATCTTATCCTAACCACCCACCCAATAAAAACATAACACCTCACCACTACCCCCTACCCCACGTTACCCCACCCCCCACTCTCTTTTTCTTGTCAAGAAAGAAAGCCTCAAAAAATATATATACCCACCCACATACACCAAAAAGGGAAAGAAAATCCAAAAAAAAAATCTAGACTCTCTCTCTCAAAACTTTCTCTCTATCTCTAAAACTCTACTTTCTCTCTTCCTCTCTCTAACCTCCATTGGCCGCCACCCCGCCGCGGGCCGGCGATGCCATCGTCTGACCAACGACGGTGACAATAACACCGCTCCTACTCTCTCTCTCCAAAACTGAAAAGAGAAGCCGACACCGCCGCCTCTCCGATCCGACCTCTTTCCGGCAACGTCAACAACAACGCCGACGTCAGCCGTCCGCCGGCAGCAACGTCAACAACAACGCCGACGCCAGCCGTCCGCCGACAGCAACGTCAACAACAACGCCGACGTCAGCCGTCCGCCGACAACAACGTCAACAACAACGCCGACGTCAACTGTCCGCCGGCAGCAACGTCAACAACAACCAACTAAGCCATAGCTGTCGCCGCTGCTCCGATCTTCTTCTCCGTCGGCAGTCACCGGAAACAGTGACGCCGACGATAGGCGTCAACATCCGACCCATTTCCCGTCACTCCGTCACTAATTTCGTGTACGGGTCTTCTCAATTTTTACAAATTCAGTCTCGTTTATTCAGATTTGTGGATTATTCGTCATGAGGGTTTTATCGTGGTTTTCCAATCTGTACGGGTGAATTCAATAGCGGGTTTGGTTCGCTCGTTGTGAGGTTCTCCGGTCGAGTATTTTGGTCTTCGGATTTCTTTATTATCGACAAGGATCAATTTCATCGAGGTCCATTTCTTCTAACCGAATCTTTAATTTATTTTTTCGTGATGTTGTGGGCGTGGATGATTTATTTGTTGGTTTGAATCTTCGTTATTTGTGTTGTGTTTGATGTTGGTTGCGAATTTTGAGACGTGATCGAAGCATGTTGTAATTAGTGTGGTTAAAAAATGGGTTTGTGGGTGAGAATTGAAAACTTGACATAATTGGCGATTTTGGTTAGTTTGATTTCATTGTTCGTATAACTTGAAAGGAACGTTAATTTGATTTTGGTAGTAACATGATACATCGATCGGAATAGGCAAAACGTAGGCCGGGTAGGCAAATTTAGGAATAACCATTTATTGGAGTGTTTTGAATATGTGCTTGAATGATACATTCTACTTTATTGCATGAAAAGTTTAAATTGTACTCATTTGGCCGGGGAATGCCCCGAAGGATTTGTATTGATTTATCCGGGGAATGCCCCGAAGTACCTTGTACCCGGAGGACGTCCGTGATGAAGGCCCGAGGCATCGGGTAAAGCATTAGTTTAGGATTAGCGTAGGTTTATTTTCAGTCTCTTTCTATTTCGGGTTGTAATAATTGGACTGGATTTACATTTCGGTTTGTTTTGTTCTGTTTTGTTTTCGTTTAATTGTTTTGACGTGTTTTTTCTGTAGTTTATACACTTCATAATGCCAAAATAGTCGATACACTCCACCAAGCGACCGTGGTCGAACCACGGGATCGAGGGGTGCCTAACACCTTCCCCTCGGTCAACAGAATTCCTTAGCTGGAATCTCTGTGCGCAAACCGGTTTAAGAGTCAATTGGTTTCGAAAAAGGGATTTTCCAAAGGTGACTTGGCACACCGGATTATGCCAAGTGGCGACTCTGAATAAAAATGCAAATAATCCTTTTTCGAAACAAAATTTTATTTCTTGTCACTTTAATAATAAAAACCCTTTCGAAACTTACAATACTTTAATTTTTGGAGTCGAAAAAGGGGTGTGACAGCTTTGGCGACTCTGCTGGGGACCTGATAAGTTTTCAGAATTCGAGCTATTTTTGGAGTCGTATCGGCTTTGTTTGGCATTACGAGTGTATAAACATTGTTTGTGGTTATTATTTGTGTTATTTTCACTTTTTGTGCTTTTTCGTGCTCTTTGTTTATATTATTTTACCTTATGTGTTACCGCTTTATATCTGTCATCATGAGTCTACCCCCCGGCCTTCGTTCTGCAACAAGTCTGTAGTACACGTGTTGTACACAACCTCTAGTTGAGTCATCCTTATTTTAGGGGGGGAGCCGTCGGTGTTATGGAGTAGGTGGAAAGCAAAGCAGCCACTATCGACCATACGCTCCCCCGAACAGCCTTGTTAGTAAACCACAACGTAGGTCAGCCTTTAGGTCATGCTTATGTGCATCATGCGGAGACCTAGCGGGACCCACATGGCCCTTTGTAGGAGACTTCCCTTTAAAGCATCCCTACATGCTAACTGTTGCATTATTAAGGGTAACGTGGTCATTTGACGGACTGATTTTTGAAAAAAAAATAAAAAAAATAAAAAAATTAAATTAATTTGTTAGGAGTAAGGTGTGTAGGCAAAAACGAAAAAAAAAAATATAGAAAAGTGAGTCGATAAGAACGAAAAAAAAGGAAGAGGAATGTCGTAGTTTATTTTAGAATTCGTTATGGCTTTTGTTTTTTTTCACAATCCAAAAAAACTCAAAAAGATTTTTTTTACGTTTTGTAAAGTACCGCGAATTCAAAAAAAATAAAAAAAATGAAGAAATTTTTTTTAGGAAGTTTTATTCGTTTTTTCTACTTAATTGTCAAAAAATTTAAAAAAAATATATAAAAAAAAAAAACCAAAAAGATTTTTTTTGTATAATTGGTGGTGTCAGTCTTGGTTAAAGCGTCTAGTTGAAAAAAAAAAAGAAAAAAAAAAGTTTTATTTGTTTGTTTTTTATTATGTCTTTTAAGTTAGGGTTAATTTATTAGTTAATCGTTAATTGTCCAATCTGAATGAACTACGCATACCTGATTCCCTTCCCTCGGGTTGGGATACATAGGCAACCCTCGGTGGGTCCGAAAAATTTTTGTATCAGACTTTGGTCTTCGTATAGTCTAAGTCTCTCGTCCCATAATCTAGAGTTGTTTGCCAAGTAGACTGATTTCGCACAGTACTTCTGTTCTGCAAATTGGAGTCATGAATGTGGTCTGTCCCATCGACATATGTTGACGTCAAAAATCCCAAGGGGTTAGGAATCTTCTACTCCTGACGAATTTTTGAGGTAACGTCTTGTGTGTTATTACAGGATGGATTTGTCCACCAAGTTTAGAGTCCTGATGGTTGTCAAAGTGACCAAAAAGTTAATCAAATGGTGGGAAATGATTAACTATGTTGATCAGCAGAAACTGACTAAAATATTAGGTGATCTTACAGAACTCCTGCATGTTACCCCTCGTCCAGATTTAATAGAGGCCTTGTTGACCTTTTGGGATCCGAGTAGTTTGGTGTTCAGGTTTGGGGAATGTGAAATGACTCCTACTTTGGCAGAAATATCCGGTTTGTTGCATTTGCCCTATATCGAGAAGGATATGATCCGAGCACGAAATCATACTGGCGTGAGATTTTTGTAGTCCTGTGGTCTAAAAAGTAAGGGTATCCGTTTGGGTTGTTTAAGTGACTCGTGGGTTTCCCTAGATTTTTTGTTCGATAGATTCGGGCACTCAGAAGGTTTTGATTGTTTTTGGAAAGAATTTCATGTGACTAAGGAGAAGTGGGAGAAAAAGCGTCTTGAAGTCTTCACCCTCGCTTTGCTAGGAACGTTAGTGTTTCCACTAGAAGAAAGACATGTTAATACCCGCTTGCAATCTGTGGTGATGGCCCTATTTCATAAGGATCAAAACGATAAGGGCATTAATCAAAAGGGCAGGTTCACTCTCGTACCCATGATCTTAACAGAAATATATAAGGCTTTAACCGAAGTGAAAATGGGAAGGAGATTTTTCGAGGGCAGTAACCTGATATTGCAGTTATGGATGATGGAGCACTTGCATGCACCTTCTTTAGTTAGATCAGATGTGTTAGATCGTTGTATTCCCAATCGAGTGAAAGCCATGGATTCCAGGTTGCGTTTGGACAAATTCTCGCTGCCCGTGGGAGTCAAGGCTTGGATTGAATTTCTTGAATTAAGAACCAAGGACAACATTTTGTGGACTTATCTGTGGCTTCGACCAAAGGTAGTATTGTTGGGGTGTCAGACACAGTTTCCTTTAGTTATGTTAGGGCTCAATTGTACTAAACCATACAATCCATCCAGGGTAATGCGCCAGTTAGGTAGGCTACAAGGCGTGCCACCAGCAGTGGATCTTCTGAAGGATGTTGAGTACTTCAAAGATCAAGCCTTAGGTGAGAGCAGGTATGAGCAGTTTTGGAAGCATGCAACAAAGCTAGGTGTGGACACATTCAAAGAAAGTTTGGATAATCTGGGCCACACTCAGGGATATGAGGTCTGGCTCCAATATGTCCCTTGGGGTATCAGTCAACCTTTACCAACACAGCTTAGAGGGAGAATACAGGAAGAATGCATAGCAGCTGATCATCAGGATGAAAGTGTAGGGTCCAAAGTGGAAACGCTGAGAGTTCAGTTAGCAAATTTGTTCAAGACGGTAGAAAGGTGTCAGAATGATCTTTCCAGATGCACTCCTCATGAAGCAGGAATACGGGCCCGAAGCTTCTTCCCCGGTATCAGGGTATCTTTACAGGATATGCTACAAGGTTTGAATGGGAGAAAGAGAACTTCAGAGGCAGGTCCATATCAGCCAGGGTCATCGCGCAGAGCACCAGTCTTAAAGAGCACTTCTTATCTTTATTTCAGTTGGAGTCTTTTTTTTTATGTGTCTGTCATTGCAGGGCGGTGTCTGTTTTAAGTCGAGGTCAAGTTGTTTTTGGTATTAGAGTCTCTATTAGTAATTTCACCTGTGTTATCTTAGGGGTCTATAATGTTGTTTCGTATTCATTTTTTTTAGTTTTACAGTGGTCCCAAAATTTTATACGTTTTGTTGACAAATTGGCCATTTTTGGCAAAGCCCGAACTACGCAAGATCTGATTCATGTACAACATGATACGTAGGCAGCCTACTTTTGGGTTCGATCTAATCATTTTGTTTTGTTGTTTTTCATTATTTTTTTTCTCTTTTAAGGAAAACAAAAGCCATAAAGAATGATAAAATAAAAGTAGATAACGTGAGGAAAAAAACAGATATTGATAAAAAAAAAGTGTGTAAATAAAAATCGGGATGATGTTGAAATGACCTCGCTACCCTCAAAAGCTGGTAGAAATGAACATGAACTTAGGGCAATTTTACCAATGTGATTCCCATGCTTTTGGTATACCCTAATCCTAACGGATATCGTCTTTGATGAGCATGTTCTTTCAGATAACAGTGGTAGGTTTGCAGCACTCTGGCTAGTCACCCATACTTCACTAGGTCCAAAGCAAAGCTCGCAATGGCTAACAGGGAGATTGAAAATTCGCTCATTGACCCGGATCAGGATCACAGGGAAGAAAGTTCAGAACACAATGATGAGGTAGTAAGGCTCAGGCAACAATTGATAGATTTGCACCGGGCATGGGCTAGCGGAATGCCTCCTCCTCCGCTCCCTGAAGGTCTTGGGAATATCTCTAATTGCCCACCGCTCTCTCAGGCACAATTCTCTGCTCCTACTGAGTCACCTGAGCACGCGCCAGGATTCACTCCGCGACACTACTATCCTGGCAATTCTGGAGTGCCCTTGGCAGCTCCCCAATCAAGACCAGCTGCTCAGCCAGCGCCACCGATCATACCGGTATTCGTGGCCCCGCCACCACATGAAACTCCCATATATGTTGTGCGTCCCACAATGAGGCTTCCTCGGTCTTCCAGTGAGCCAGCACTGAAGGTTTCAGATGGTCAGTATTATGCTACGGAGCCTACTCTGCAATTGAATGAACCGTATGGGTACACTCAGCCGCCTGTATTTCCATTTGATACGGAGAAACCTGTCGCAACGGAGGAACAGGATGTCATAGCCCGAAAACTGAAGAGTTTAGAGCAAGCTATGAGGAATTTGCAAGGAATCGGAGATTATAGAAGTGTTTCCTATAAAGACCTGTGCATGTTCCCAGACATCAACCTGCCCCCCGGTTTTAAGATGCCTAAGTTCGAGAAGTATGCAGGGCACGGTGATTCTGTTGCACACTTGAGACGTTATTGCAACCAGTTAAGGGCTGCAGGAGGAAAGGAAGAACTACTCATGGCCTTCTTTGATGAGAGTCTTTCAGATCTGGCTTCAGAATGGTTCATCGATCGGGATATCGACAAATGGAACAGTTGGGATGATTTGGCTTCTGAATTTGTTCAACATTTTCAGTACAACATCGACTTGATTCCGAACGAAAAATCTTTGGTCAACATGAAGAAAAAGAGCATTGAAGGTTTTAGGGAATACGCGATAAGGTGGCGTGAACAGGCCGCTAGGGTAAAGCCTCCAATGAAAGAAAGTAAGTTGGTAGAAGTTTTCATTCAGGCGCAGGATGAGACCTATTTTCAATATTTACTTCCGGCAATGGGAAAGTCTTTTATGAAAGTCCTCAAAATGGGGGAGATGATAGAGGACGGGATTAAGACCGGTCGAATAGTGAGTTTTGCTGCATTAAAAGCTACCACACAAGCGATTCAAGGTGGATCTGGCGCATTTGGAGGCAAAAAGAAGAAAGAGGATGTTGCGACTGTCGTAGTCGGAACCCATTCTTATCCTAAAAGACCACCTCGCCCCTATCCCCAATCCCAAGCCCAAGTCTACGCCCAAGCTCCATATATTCCTCCCCACCATTACTACCCTCCACAAAACCCTTTATATTCCATTCCACCACCCCCTTACCCAGTATATAGTGCGCAGCCATATGCCCAAACCCCTTCTTACCCGTAGTGGCGCGCGCAAACTTCACAAAATCGCCCATTCGCTCCACCAAATTACCAAAACCCCTACAGACCCAGTTTTCAGCCTTGGCTCGAGTATAAGCAGGAGAAAATGGTCAAAAATCAATTCACACCTCTTGGGGAGTCATATGCTAGCTTGTTTGATAGGTTGAGGAAGTTGAAGGTTTTAAGCCCAATTCAAGGAAGGCTTTCAAATCCACCACCAAGGAATCTTGATTATTCTTTAAGGTGTGCGTACTGTTCTGATATGCCAGGTCATGATATTGAGAAATGCTGGCATTTAAAGAGAGTTGTCCAAGATTTGATTGACACAAATCAGATGTTGGTCAAAGCCCCAGAAGGTCCAAACATTAACCAGAATCCGCTGCCAACCCATGCTGAAGCCAATATGTTAGAATTGATATATGATGGGAAAGAGTCTTCGAGGGGTTATAAGCCTATTGTCAAGATACACACCACTGAGGAGAAATCAGTGAATGTAGCGGAGTCTTTGAAAGCAATGTCATTGAGCCAGGAAGGAATGAGGGAGGATAATTCCCGAGAAAGCACAAAGAAGCCCCTGATCACAGTACAAGGCGCCAGAAGGTACGGTGATTCGAGTCAGGATAAACCTAAGTTGACAGTGGTGGGAGCTTTGAGTCAGCCTATTTTGACGGTGAAAGGAGCACTGGCAGCGCCTATTGTCCTCAAACCGGTGACCCAACCTCCGATAGTTGATACGAAAAGGATTCCCTGGAATTATGGGCGGACTGTGATGACCTATCACGGGAAAGAAGTTGTGGAAGATGTAGATGAGGTAGGAGGTTTGACCAGGTCAGGAAGATGCTTCATGCCTGAAAGCTTAAGAAAGTCTAAGCTAACAGTGAGTGAACCGTCGTCTATCAAAAAGCCTATCACTGAGGAAGAAGCCGAAGATTTTTTGAAAAAGATGAAATTGTCGGAGTATTCAGTATTAGACCAGCTGAAGAAAACCCCTGCTCAAATTTCCCTTTTATCTTTGTTGTTGCACTCCAAAGAGCATCGTGATATTTTGCTGAAGGTATTGAATGAAGCATATGTTCCAAGAGAGATTACAATCAACCAGGTTGAGAAAATGGTGGGAAAAATCTTTGAGGTCAATCGGATCAGCTTTTCTGATGATGAATTGCCTGTTGAAGGTACAAGGCATAATCGGGGCCTTTACATTACAGTGAAGTGTGAAGATTTCTATGTCACTCATGTTATGATTGATGGAGGTTCAGGTGCAAATATTTGCCCTATTTCTACTTTGCAAAAGTTGAATATTGATGCGGAGAGGATCAGGCCCAATAATGTATGTGTTAGGGCTTTCGATGGTGCAAAATCAAATTCCATTGGCGAAATAGAACTAATGTTGACCATAGGGCCTGTTGAGTTCGCCATAGAGTTTCAGGTATTGAACGTAGAATCCTCTTACAATCTGTTGTTGGGAAGGCCCTGGATCCACAAGGCCAAGGCGGTTGCATCTACGCTGCACCAAATGATTAAGTTTGAGCATGACAGGCAAGAAGTAGTTATTCATGGAGAAGGAGATTTATCAGCCTACGAAGATTCTCCCTTGTCCTTTATTGAAGCAAATAACGTAGAAGAGACATTCGTCTATCAATTTTTTGATACAGTGCCAGTGAGTCGTATCCCTGAGTGGCAAGCTATACCGGGACCGCAATTGTCTTCTACTTCTATCATGATGGTGAGTGAACTTTGGAAATACGAATTTGAGCCTGGAAAAGGTTTGGGAGCATCTCTGCATGGTATAGCTCATCCCATATGTCCGAGTGAGAACGTGGGCACGTTTGGTCTGGAATTTGAGCCGACAACTGAAGATCTGAAGAAAATCAGGGGAAGGAAAAAGGAAATATGGTCACTCCCTCGCCCAATGCCACTACTCAGTGAGTCATTTGTTAAGAGCGATGTCGCGAAGCATGTGGAATCTGAAGTTGAATTGGTGGGTGACCTCCAGAACCTTTTTATTGAAGTTGATATGGTTGAAGCAGGAGAAGGTACCAGTATGGCAGATGTGCAATTCATAGGTCCAACTGTCCGGCTCAATAATTGGGAAGTCACTCCTCTCCCCGTCAGGAGGGAGTTTTGGTAGTTTATTTTGTTTTCCTTTCTGTTTATCCGAGTTATTTCAGGGTTGTAATTCGGATATTCTTTTGTTTATGTTATATTGGTGTCTGTGTTTAAACCCTTCTATCTTTATTTAATGAAATGCAATGTCCCTTTTGTTTTGTGTCTAATATAGTTTGTTTTTCTTTTCTTACACAGTTCTCTTTATGTTGATTCTAATGACATGACATGCATGCAGAATTTTCAGCCTGATTTTAAAATCTAAACTAATCAAGATGTAATGAAGCAGGATGGGGAATATGATGAAGAACAAACACTAGAAGAAATAAGCAAAGAGTTGGAACAGTTTGAAGACAAACCGAATCCTAATTTGAATGAAACTGAGTCAATAAATCTAGGGGATCAAAAAGATGTTAGGGAAACTAAAATCAGTGTACATGATTTGCCACAGCTAAAAGAAGGAATGATTCAAGCATTGATTGATTATAAGGACGTTTTTGCATGGTCTTATGATGATATGCCCGGTTTAAGCACTGAATTAGTGGCTCACAAGTTGCCGATTGATCCCGCGTTCCCCCCTGTCAAACAGAAGTTAAAGAAGTTTAAAACCGATGTGAGTATTAAAATCAAAGAGGAAATCATGAAACAACTTGAAGCCAAAGTAATCCGAGTGTCTCGTTATCCTATGTGGTTATCCAATGTTGTTCCCGTACCAAAGAAAGATGGCAAAATTCGAGTGTGTGTTGATTATCGTGATTTGAACAGAGCAAGTCCTAAAGATGATTTTCCACTGCCCAACATTCACATTTTGTTAGACAACTGTGCTAAACACGAGGTTGCCTCTTTTGTGGATTGCTATGCCGGATATCACCAGATCATTATGGATAATAAAGACGCAGAGAAGACATCTTTTATCACACCATGGGGAACTTATTGTTATCGAGTGATGCTGTTCGGTTTGAAGAATGCTGGAGCAACATACATGAGAGCCATGACCACTATGTTTCATGACATGATGCATAAGGAGATTGAGGTCTACGTGGATGATGTGATTATTAAGTCAAAAAGTCAGGCCGACCATATTAAAGATTTAAGAAAGTTCTTTGAGAGGCTTCGCAGGTATAATCTCAAACTAAACCCGGCCAAATGTGTATTTGGAGTTCCATCTGGAAAGCTGTTGGGGTTCGTAGTCAGCCGTTGGGGAATTGAATTGGATCCCTCAAAGATCAAAGCCATTCAGGATTTACCCCCGCCCAAGAATAGAACGGAGGTGATGAGTTTGCTTGGTAGACTGAACTACATTAGCAGGTTTATTGCTCAACTCATAACCACTTGTGAGCCCATATTCAAGTTGTTGAAAAAGAGTGTTGCGGTAAAATGGACTGATGAATGTCAGGAAGCATTCGATCGAATCAAAAGATATTTGTTAAATCCGCCCGTATTGGTACCCCCGGAGTCTGGTAGGCCTTTGATCTTATATTTATCAGTCATGGACAATTCTTTCGGTTGTGTCCTGGGTCAACATGATGTCACAGGCAAAAAGGAGCAGGCTATTTATTATCTTAGCAAGAAGTTCACCGCATATGAGGCCAGGTATACTCTTCTTGAAAGGACGTGTTGTGCCCTAACTTGGATAGCACAGAAGTTGAAGCACAATCTCTCATCCTATACTACCTATCTCATCTCCCGCATGGATCCTTTGAAGTATATCTTTCAGAAGCCTATGCCGACAGGTCGATTGGTAAAGTGGCAAATATTGCTTACCGAGTTCGACATCGTATATGTGACTCGAACCGCCATGAAAGCCCAAGCCTTGGCAGATCATCTTGCTGAGAATCCCATCGATGAAGAGTACGAGCCATTAAAGACATATTTTCCTGACGAAGAAGTGTCATGTGTCGATGAAGTCATTATAAATGCTGATCCAAGTTGGAGGTTATTCTTCGATGGAGCTTTCAATATGAAAGGAGTCGGAATAGGTGCGGTTCTTATCTCTGAATCGGGACAACATTTCCCGATAACAGCACAACTTCGATTCTACTGTACTAACAATATGACAGAGTATGAAGCCTGCATCCTTGGTTTGAGGTTAGCTGTTGATATGGGAGTCCAAGAATTATTGGTGATGGGAGATTCGGATTTGCTCGTCCATCAAATTCAAGGCGATTGGGAGACGCGAGATTTGAAGCTCATCCCGTATCGACAATGCTTGCAAGAGCTATGTTAACGGTTTGTGTCAGTAAGATTTAGGCATATTCTAAGGACTTGTAATGAAATTGCTGATGCTTTAGCCACTCTATCTTCAATGCTCCAACATCCTGACAAAGCCTACATCGATCCAGTACATATACAGAGTCGTGATCAACATGCTTACTGTAATGCGGTTGAAGAAGAGCTAGATGGAGAACCTTGGTTTTTGGATATCAAGCGGTACATTCAGTCAGGAGAATACCCAGCATATGCCACCAACGATCAAAAGAGGACTATTAGGCGTTTGGCTGTTGGATTTTTCTTAAGTGGGGGAATCTTGTATAAGAGGACCCCAGATCTAGGACTTTTAAGGTGTGTAGATGTAAAAGAAGCCTCGACAATCATGGTTGAAATACACTCTGGAGTATGCGGGTCGCATATGAACGGTCACGTCTTGTCAAAGAAGATTCTTCGAGCAGGTTATTACTGGCTTACTATGGAGAGGGATTCTATTCAGTTTGTTCGAAAGTGTCATCAATGTCAGGTGAACGGTGATCTGATACGTTCTCCTCCTGTTGAGTTGCACACAATGGCCACTCCATGGCCGTTCGTGGCTTGGGGAATGGATGTGATTGGACCGATTGAGCCGAAGGCATCAAATGGACATAGATTCATTTTGGTAGCCATTGATTACTTCACAAATTGGGTTGAAGCAGTAACTTTCAAGTCAGTGACAAAGAAAGCTGTGATAGATTTTGTTCATGCCAATATCACTTGTAGATTTGGAATTCCTAAGATGATCATTACAGATAATGCTGCCAATCTCAATAGTCATTTGATGCAAGAAGTATGTCAATAGTTTAAGATCGCACATCGAAATTCTACCCCATATCGCCCAAAGGCCAATGGTGCTGTAGAAGCCGCCAATAAGAATATAAAGAAGATACTGCGAAAAATGGTACAAGGTTCTAGACAGTGGCATGAAAAGTTGCCGTTTGCTTTGCTAGGTTATCGCATCACTGTTCGCACTTCAACAGGGGCAACTCCATATTTATTAGTGTATGGGACAGAAGCAGTCATCCCTGCAGAAGTTGAAATTCCTTCTCTTCGAGTCATTGTAGAAGCAGAGATTGATGATGACGAATGGGTAAAAACCCGACTGGAACATTTGAGTTTGATCGAGGAAAAAAGGCTAACGTTCGTGTGTCATGGCCAGTTGTATCAGAGTAGGATGGCTCGTGCGTATAACAAAAAGGTCCGTCTCAGGAATTTTGAAGTTGGTCAGTTGGTATTAAGACGTATCCTTCCTCACCAGGTTGAAGCGAAAGGAAAGTTCTCCCCTAACTGGCAAGGTCCCTTCGTTGTGAAGAAAGTATTACCCAATGGAGCCTTATATTTAACAGATATTGACGGCAAAATGGCAGAAATGGCTATCAATTCTAACACGGTCAAAAGATACTATGTATGATATTTGATCCTTTGTTGAGATTATTGCATGTTTAGTACTTGCATTTTTAAAGATTGATATGATGAAGGCATTTTATTCTTCTATCCAAACATTGTGTCATCTTTTGTTTATCCGTTTGAGCCTCGTTTATTTTTTTCTTTCATATCCCTCTTTTGGAATCAAAATAGAGTCAAAAATAAATGTCAAGATAAATAAGAATAAAAGAAAGAGTTCGAAAAAAAAAGGGAAACAATCAAAATCAAAATCAAATCAAAATCAAATCAAAACAAAGAACAAGCTGATGGAACTACGTGCGACCTGATTCTCCTCTCTCGGGAGTGAGATACGTAGGCTGCCCTATTTCGGGCTCGGTCCAACCAAATAAAGATTTAAGATTCACCCAGCCAACAAAACTGGGGCATGAGTTAATGCATTGTTTGAGTCGATTCTAAAAGTTGTAAGTCTCACCCCCACTTCAAGTATCATTTGAGCCTCTTACCATCTTTTCTAACCTTAACCAAAAGCCAAGCTACAACCAAAGAAAGTCCTTCAGATCAATTTTTGATAGTGTCAAGGCTAAGCATGCAATGGATAAGATGATACATTGCGAAGTACCGCTTGTCTCCCTCAGCATAAGAAATCAGGAAAGAAATACAAAAAATGAGAGAGTCTTATTGGTGAAAACCTTTGCAGGCACCATAAGGCGATGGTGAGTTGTGAGAAAATAAAAATGAGAGAGTCTTATTGGTGAAAACCTTTTGCAGGCACCATAAGGCGGTGGTGAGTTGTGAGAAAACAAAAATGAGAGAGTCTTATTGGTGAAAACCCTCACGGGCACCGTAAGGCGATAGAGAGTTCAAGAGAAAAGCAAAAAGTGAGAAGAAAGAGATTTGTTGGCAAAAGTATTTTAAGATGTCATTAATCGGAAGTGATGTATGAGTCCAATGGATTTGAAGAAGCGGCTCAATGGCAAAAGACACGAACTCAACAACAAATGGGGAGTTTGGATAGGAAGATCAGACAGCTCAATCCAAAATGCATGTCATACTCATTGGAGTTGGTTGTCGTATTCAGATAAGTTTTCTTTTTGAATATGAGACATTGCCCTTTTCTTTCATTTACATATTCATGTTTTTGTCTTTTCTTATGTTATTTATCAAAACAAGAGTCACCATCATTTCTTTACATATTTTTTTTAAGTCAAGTCTGTGTCAAAACAAGCGAGAAAGGATTTCAAAATTTACTACCAGTATTTCCAATTATATGAGAAAAAGCCAAGGAACAACACAGGAAAGAAATATGATCGTAATTCAACACGAAGCAAAGGGAGTCTATCAACCGACAGTCTATTGGATTCGTGGAATCATTCAGATTTGGGAAAAGAGTGCACCTCAGGGGGCATGGTAAAAATGGAAACCCATTGTTCGAGTCAGAACTCATCTCTCTCAATCTGGATCTTGGTCAATGATGCGGTAAAATAGAGCAAGTGTTAGCAATTTGGAACAAAGATGAAAGGAACGAGTACTGGGGCAGATACCTGAGAAGCCAAGAGCTGCAAGCCACCACTAAGTTTTTAACTGACCAATTTTTCTTTGATTGAAATAGGGGCAAATTCGTTTCACTTGATTCAGCTACCATTGGAAATGCACATCCATGGGATTTTACTTTATGTTCAGGACCCTCCTGAAAAATGGGACTTTATTTTATGTCTAGGACCCTCCTAAAAAATGGGAATTTACCTTATGTTCAGGACTCTCCTGAAGAATGGGATTTTATTTTCTGTCCAGGACCCTCCTGAAAAATGGGACTTTACTTTCTGTTCAGGACCCTCCTGAAAAATGGGACTTTACTTTATGTTCAGGACCCTCCTGAAAAATGGGAATTTACCTTATGTTCAGGACCCTCCTGAAGAATGGGATTTTATTTTCTGTCCAGGACCCTCCTGAAAAATGGGACTTTACTTTCTGTTCAGGACCCTCCTGAAAAATGGGACTTTACTTTATGTTCAGGACCCTCCTGAAAAATGGGAATTTACTTTCATGTTCAGGACCCTCCTGGAAAATGGGAATTTACATTCAGTTCAGGACCCTCCTGAAAAATGGGATTTTACTTTCAGTTCAGGACCCTCCTGGAAAATGGGAATTTACTTTCAGTTTAGGACCCTCATGAAAAATGGGATTTTACTTTCAGTTCAGGACCCTCCTGAAAAATGGGATTTTACTTTCAGTTCAGGACCCTCCTGAAAAATGGGATTTTACTTTCAGTTCAGGACCCTCCTGGAAAATGGGATTTTATTTCAGTTCAGGACCCTCCTGAAAAATGGGACTTTACTTTATGTTCAGGACCCTCCTGAAAAATGGGATTTTACCTTATGTTCAGGACCCTCCTGAAAAATAGGATTTTACTTTCTGTTCAGGACCCTCCTGAAAAATGGGACTTTACTTTATGTTCAGGACCCTCCTGAAAAATGGGATTTTACTTTCTGTTCAGGACCCTCCTGAAAAAGGGGATTTTACTTTATGTTCAGGACCCTCCTGAAAAATGGGATTTTACTTTCCGCTCAGGACCCTCCTGAAAAATGGGACTTTACTTTCTGTTCAGGACCCTCCTGAAAAATGAGATTTTACTTTATGTTCAGGACCCTCCTGAAAAATGGGATTTCACTTTCTGCTCAGGATCCTCCTGAAAAATGGGATTTTACTTTATGTTAAGGATCCTCCTGGAAAATGGGACAATGCTTTCAAAAAATGAAATACTAATTATTTATAATTCTTGTTTGGGATAATTTTCGTTCTAGTTTTAATTTTGAGTTTCAGAAGCCCGCCTGAAGAACAGGGTGATGAAATAATAAGGCAGGAGCCCGCCTGAAGAACAGGGTGATGAAATAGCAAGGCAGGAGCCCGCCTGAAGAACAGGGTGATGAAATAGCAAGTTCGGAGCCCACCGGGAGAACAAAGTGAAGCAATTGAAAGCCAAGCAACAAAGTGAAGCAATTGAAAGCCAAGCAACAAGGTGAAAGAAATTTCAAGTCAGGAGCCCGCCTGAAGAATAGGGTGATGAAAAGTCGAGTCAAGAATCAACAGAAGCTGTATAGATAGGATTTTTGTAATTTCATTTATGTTTTAACTTGTAATTTTCATTTTTGATGTAATAACAGAGCCGCGGACCGGAACCTCACTCGACTCTCCAACTCGGTATAGTCCACCTCCTTCCAATCCTTTGAGATACTTGTCACTTGATACCCTCATAATTTGGGCAGGTAGGATATCCTAATTCAAGACCCGATAGTCCTTCGTTCTCCTGTTTCTTTCTTTGAATAATGGTCGGGACAAAATTCTATCTCGTTGTCTACTTCTTTGTCTGAAAACACTTCATGTTTACATTCAAAGGGGGCATGATGTAGACACCTAATTTCGTCCCTCCCTGATATCGTTTTACCTATTGTTTACCCTATCCTACCGTGTACCCTCACCCGTGTGATAATCCCTCCACAAAATGACAAAAATAACTAAACCTATCTTATCCTAACCACCCACTCAATAAAAACATAACACCTCACCACTACCCCCTACCCCACGTTACCCCACCCCCCACTCTCTTTTTCTTGTCAAGAAAGAAAGCCTCAAAAAATATATATACCCACCCATATATACCAAAAAGGGGAAGAAAATCCAAAAAAAAAATTTAGACTCTCTCTCTTAAAACTTTCTCTCTCTCTCTAAAACTCTACTTCCTCTCTCTAACCTCCATTGGCCGCCACCCCGCCGCCGACCGGCGATGCCATCGTCTGACCAACGACGGTGACAATAACACCGCTCCTACTTTCTCTCTCCAAAACTGAAAAGAGAAGCCGACACCGCCGCCTCTCCGATCCGACCTCTTTCCGGCAACGTCAACAACAACGCCGACGTCAGCTGTCCGCCGACAACAACGTCAACAACAACCAACTAAGCCATAGCTGTCGCCGCTGCTCCGATCTTCTTCTCCGTCGGCAGTCACCGGAAACAGTGACGCCGATGATAGGCGTCAACATCCGACCCATTTCCCGTCACTCCGTCACTAATTTCGTGTACGGGTCTTCTCAATTTTTACAAATTCAGTCTCGTTTATTCAGATTTATGGATTACTCGTCGTGAGGGTTTTATCGTGGTTTTCCAATCTGTACGGGTGAATTCAATATCGGGTTTGGTTCGCTTGTTGTGAGGTTCTCCGGTCGAGTATTTTGGTCTTCGAATTTCTTTATTATCGACAAGGATCAATTTCATCGAGGTCCATTTCTTCTAACCGAATCTTTAATTTATTTTTTCGTGATGTTGTGGGCGTGAATGATTTATTTGTTGGTTTGAATCTTCGTTATTTGTGTTGTGTTTGATGTTGGTTGCGGATTTTGAGACGTGATCGAAGCATGTTGTAATTAGTGTGGTTAAAAAATGGGTTTGTGGGTGAGAATTGAAAACTTGACATAATTGGCGATTTTGGTTAGTTTGATTTCATTGTTCGTATAACTTGAAAGGAACGTTAATTTGATTTTGGTAGTAACATGATACATCGATCGGAATAGGCAAAACGTAGGTCGGGTAGGCAAATTTAGGAATAACCATTTGTTGGAGTGTTTTGAATATGTGCTTGAATGATACATTCTACTTTATTGCACGAAAAGTTTAAATTGTACTCATTTGGACGGGGAATGCCCCGAAGGATTTGTATTGATTTATCCGGGGAATGCCCCGAAGTACCTTGTACCCGGAGGATGTCCGTGATGAAGGCCCGAGGCATCGGGTAAAGCATTAGTTTAGTATTAGCGTAGGTTTATTTTCAGTCTCTTTCTATTTCGGGTTATAATAATTGGACTGGATTTACATTTCGGTTTGTTTTGTTTTGTTTTGTTTTGTTTTCGTTTAATTGTTTTGGCGTGTTTTTTCTGTAGTTTATACACTTCATAATGCCAAAATAGTCGATACACTCCACCAAGCGACCGTGGTCGAACCACGGGATCGAGGGGTGCCTAACACCTTCCCCTCGGTCAACAGAATTCCTTAGCTGGAATCTCTGTGCGCAAACCGGTTTAAGAGTCAATTGGTTTCGAAAAAGGGATTTTCCAAAGGTGACTTGGCACACCGGATTATGCCAAGTGGCGACTCTGAATAAAAATGCAAATAATCCTTTTTCGAAACAAAATTTTATTTCTTGTCACTTTAATAATAAAAACCCTTTCGAAACTTACAATACTTTAATTTTTGGAGTCGAAAAAGGGGTGTGACAGTTATATCTGCTATTTATAAAGTCTACTGCAATTTTTGAGTTATAATTTTAATTAATTGTTTTCACTACTAAAAATTGTTGAAAATCGACCATATATAGGAGGTTGGTCTTTTTTACAAAAATCGATCAAAAATTATAGTCCTATTTTAGGAGTATTTTTATATCCTATTTTAGAAGTATTTTTCTAATTGATCACTACAAAGGAAAATATTAATTGATTCTCCTTCCATATATTTTAGGAGTCCCGAGTCTAGTTATAAATATAATAAAAATAATTAAATAATAAATTGAAAAAAAATAGTGAAAAGACAGTTTTGTCTAAAGGAAGGTCTTTTAATGAAGGGCAAAAAATTCAAATCACCTTCACATTTTTCACACTTTTAATATTAATATTAATATTTAATATATTATAGATATGACTAAGATTAAAATTACAATTTTTTTTTCCCTTGTTCCACTTCTCCTCATGACCTAAGTATTTAAAATTAAAATAATTTTATCAAAACTCAACTGTTTGAAGTTAGAATCATGAATGCAGATCTATTATCTACATATATTTGGATTTGATTGTAATCAATTTCGTTTTATATTAATTTCTTTTATATAATTCCTATTAATTATCTCATGAAAGTCAACTATGCATGTACTAGCATTTACTATTAGTTTGGATTTTTATTTATAAAATGATTACCATGGAAAAATGCATTGTATTATTGAGGAGCTTCCGAGCATCTGAGAATGAAAAAAATTCTATTAAAAGTGTCGTTTATTTTTCATTACCATGAAGTCAATTAAAAGCCATGGTATAGTGTATTGTCGTTCAATTTTTATTTTATTTGCGTCAAAAGTATAAATTAATTAATTAGTTAATTTTATGTAAATATCATAGAAGTTTCTAATCTATTTTGATAACAAAAAAGCTATTCAATTATGCTTTAAGAATCGTATAGGGTTGTGGAATTGGTGATATACTTTGGCATTAGCATTAACTTTAATTCAATAATAATGCATGCAATATGGGCATCTAAACAGAGGCGGACCTACATGGATGAGAGGGGGTCATCAAATCCCGTTAAATGATCATATATTTCGTTTATTAGGTACCCTAAAATATGAAAGTAAACTATCTTTGCTCTAGTGTAACGACCTCGTGAGTCACGGTTATTATACATAGTGAACTTTATCAAATAATATTATTTAATTCATATTTATCTATTTGTATATCGATTTTATGCGTGTGTAATAAAAAAATTGACAAAGTGATATCGTGTGACACCACTTCGATTTACATGTATTTATTCGTGATAACTCTTCTATCGTCTTTAAATTTTAAATCCGTCTCTTGATCAAAAATTCTATTTATGGAAACTATCAATACGTTGACTATACCATTAAATATTAATGATGGGCTAGTGCATAGTGCATACTATAACAAGTTGAATTTCAAAGTTTATAGTTACAGTAATCAAATAAAACATATATCCTAACCATATACTGAGAAGCTGTAATTCAAATTTTTCCTTCTCAAATTATTTGTCATTTAATGTTCATGATAATTTTTTTTTTTTTTTCATTTTAACCTTAATATTTAGAACTGTTCTTGAAGACAACAAACAGTTCAATTATAGGGTGATGACACATAAATCGAGTAAATGAGATAATATCTTAAAAACATGAATCAGGGTAAAATAGTCAAAATCTTTTTTAATTAATGTCTTCTTAAGTAGCATGTCAAGGTAAAATAGTCAAAATCTCTTTAGTTCTTGTGGAAAGACGAAAAACTTACTCAAGTGTAATTCTACAAATAAAATCTAGGAGGATATAAGATGTATGCAAACTTTATTTCTACCTTACAAAATAGAAAAGTTATTTTCGATAGATCCTCGACTCAAGAACCATTTAATAAATTTGGTAATAATTAAATTCGAAATTACTATAACTTCCTATGCAATATAATTTTAGGTGAAGGTCATCATGGCAAGATATACATGGATTTGAACTAGTTTGGTATTAAGCAATTATATATGTAACATAATGAGCAATTCAATGGTGACCTAATTGTTGTTTAATTGGCCTCTTTAAGTCATACGCACCTAACTTTAATTCAATAGCAAATTATTTCATCGATGTCCGATACTTGTTTTGGATCTTTGATTAACTCACGTTAGGATCTTTACACAAATAGTCGATCTGAGGATTTTGTTTACTTTTTTAAAACTGATGAATCAATTGTATACCGATTACACACACAAATTATATATGCCCATTTGTAGTTAAAGTAGTTCAATTAGTGGCTATCTGAACTTAATTCTTCATGATAATTTTCGTTGTATAAGGCCCCCATTAAAAGAGAAAGAACTCCTTAGCTATCAATATTTTCTTTTCATTTTGAGAATTCGAACTCGAGACTTCCAATTATTTAGATGTTGTTCAATTTCCCACGTTCAGAATTATTAGAGCAAGTACTAATTTATTTTTTGTGAATGTATTTCAAGTACAAAATGTAGAGTTTGTTAAAGCTTGATTAATAAAATACAACGTACAAGCTCAAATTTTCAGCTGGCATTAAATGGTATTTTGCGCTAAATATTTCATGTGCATCATATTAAATAAAACAGAAGAAAATAATTTTAAATTGTTAATAAAAATAGAATTTGGTTAACTAAGTTTTTACTATATCGTCATAAGAGCTAAGCCGTCAAGAAATTAGAAATATGAATTTCCTTGAAAAAAAAAATAATAGTGAAAATGATTCTAACGAAGGGTTCAGCTTTCTTGGATATTTGTTTTGAGGTTTTGGATTGGATTTTAAAAATTAATGGATTTTGAATTGAATATCGAATTTAGTACTATGGATTTTTGAATGTTCAAAAATTCAAAAAAACTAGGCTTATTATTTCTATCATATCATATGCATGCACAAATGTTAATGAGTTCAATTTTCAAAATCCAATAGATTAGTATCCAAATGTCCTACTATATGCAGGGTGATCGCAATTCTTATTAATTGTAGAAAGTTTTACGTTGTTAAATGTTATGGCATATCTTTAAGGTTTGAAAGTCAAAATTGAAATTTCGAGGAACAAGATTTGCTACTTGGACTGTTTCATCGCCCAAAAGTTTTGGTTAGATAATGGGTCTCAATATCTGCTACTTGGACTTCTCCCTCCACCTCTCACACTGGCTTACACAGTTCTCAAGGAACAACATTTTCCTTCTCCGACTAACTCTACTGTTCCTGCTTGGATTTTCTCCCATTTGCTTTATGGCACCTTTGGCTTAACCGAAATCACAAGCAAGCGACCAACCTCCTCTCTTCATCCATGGTCACTACCAAACTGTTAGAATTTATAACCATGACTCGCAACGACCCAACGGTCAATCTTCCTATTACTATTGATATCTCCTGGTTTCCGCCAGTTGCTAACACCTTCAAACTCAACGTTGATGGCTCTTATAATAGGAGTAGCACAGGAGGGGCATTGGCGGGGTGATTCGGAATTCCAGCGGCAATTGGTTCGTCGGGTTCGTTGGTTTCTGTAATGCTAGGAATGTGGTGCATGCCGAACTGTTAGCCTTACATCAAGGCCTGGAAATGGCTCTAACTAATTCCATACAACCCCTAACTGTATAGGTTGACTCTACTGATGGTAGACACGTAATTTTGTCCGCTCAAAAATTAATTTTTACTCATTTTTCCTTCTCCTTCGAGAATACACACAGAGAAATAGACTTCCAATCACACTCATCCTCACCAACACACACTCTCACTGGAACATCACTCACACACGGAGAGAAATACACACACACGCACACAGTGTAGGGGGCCCGACGGTGATCGGGAAACACTGGAGTAGGGAGAATCGAGAAAGAGAGTGACGAAGAGAGGAGAATAGAGAGAGATCGAGTGAGAGAGAGACGGAGAGAGCTGGTCGAAGGAGAAGAGGAAAGCGGACGGAGTTGGCTATCTCCGACGAGTTTTTCGTCGGAATTGGCGTCACCCGTTAAAGACTGTCACCCGCAGCTCCGTGAAATCCCCTGCCCTTCTCTGTTTCTGGCTTTTTCTGACGAGATCTAGCCGGAGAGAGGCCCCGGTTCGTCGGCTAAGTGGTCTGCCGGAGCTCTGGCAAGGCACAAACGGCCAACCGGCTCCGATTCCAGCGGGTTAGTTTATGGACGGTGGAAATCATTGATTTGGGGTTTTTCTGTCGGCGTCAAATCTGTCCGGGTTATATTTCTCGATACCGAGTTGGATTTTTGGTCGTTGTTGAGGTTTTTATTCGGGATTTCGAGTTCGTGCCTCGTTAACTCATTATTATCAACAAAAATTAATTATTTTGAGGTCCAAATTCTTAACTCTACTCTTTTATTATCTTAACGTGTTTGATGATATGATTTGGTGATGTGTTTGAATGTGCTTGAGTTTCTCCGTAATTATCGTAGTTTGATTGGTTGATTTTAAGTTGAAATTTGTTAATCGTGGGGTGTGAATGTAAGCTGATAAAAAAAAGGGGTGGATGTCAGTTAGTTTAATTCATTGAATTGTTGTTTAATTTGAAATGGATACTATATTATCGAACTTGATAGTATCATGATAGGTCGAATGGGTAGGCAAACGTAGGTTAGGTAGGCAAAGTTTAGAATTTGTGGTTTTGTTGAATTTTTAAAATATGTGTTGAATGATTTTATTTTATCGCATCTGACTCAATTTGTACTTACTTGGCCGGGGAATGCCCCGAGGTATCTGTATTATTTATTCGGGAAATGTTTAGAGAAAGTTGTATGCAAAGGAGGCTCGTGATCAAGGCCCGAGGCACCGCGCGGAGCTTAGTTTAAGCTTAGTGTAGGTTAGCGTAGGTTTACATTTCAGTGTCTTTTTATTTTGGTTCTATAATAAATTGGACTGGACACTAATTTTGATTTTGTTTGTTTGATTGTTTGTTTCGTGTTTATGTGTTTGTTGGTTTATACATTCATAATGTCGTACTAGCCAATATAGTTTATGGAGAGACCGTGATCGAACCACGGGATCGAGGGATGCCTAACACCTTCCCTTCGATCAACAGAATTCCTTAGCCGGAATCGCTGCTCGCGGATCAGTTTTAAAGAGTCAAAACTATCTTGAAAAGGGATTTCCAAAGGTGACTTGGCACACAGATTTATGTCAAGTGGCGACTCTGAATAAAAAAAATGTGTAAATAATTTTTTTTCGAAACAAATCTTCATTTTTGTCACTTTAATAATAAAACCCTTTTGAAGAATGGTCAAATACCCCCCCAACCTATAGTCGAAATTCCAACTACACACTCAACCTTTCAATTAGACCTATTACCCCTTGGTCTATTTTTTCCTATATTTATTATCCCCCTAAATGTTGAGCTGGCAAGGAAGGTGAGAACACCCCTTCTAGGCGCGTTGGTTTAGTCCCAGCACGTCCAAAATTAAAAGTTCAGCCTTTCACGTGTATTATACACGTTATTTATTGTTTATTTAATGAAATAAATATGGAAAATTACTCTCTCTTTCAACGGTCATCTTCTTCCTCTTTATATGACCTATGTCTTTCTCCACCATTTTTCTTCATGTTCCAACATTTTTTTTCTTTCTTTAACTTACTTTTTAGATTTTAATCCCAATTTGTACTTCGATTCTTGAATTTTGTTTTGTAACTTGGTTCAACTATTAATTTAGGGTTTTAATTTGATGAACGATTTTGTTGGAATTCATGAAATGACAAATTCGAAATTGAATAAGCTTTGTATGGATGAATCAGATCCAATGGTCAATGCTGTTGTGAGATGCAAACATGGTATTTTGGTTGACTTGCAAACTTCCTGGTCGAAGTCAAATTCGGGAAGAAGAATTTGGTCTTGCCCCTACTATGGTGTATGTATTTTGCAGTCAATTTATATTCAAATTATAATAATGTCCTGATTTCTAAAAAAAAATTCAGTCTCAAAATGTAATTTTTTTCTATGGAGGGACAAAGAAAAAGTGGATCCAAGATCAAATTTTATCATTCCAAGATTGGTGAACAAAATCAATGAGTTGGAAGAAGACTTATGGCTTAAAGAGTCCCAAATTGATAACTTGATGCGGGAGAAGAAGCTCAATGGAAGATGGAGACGGTGTAGGTTGAATAGGAAGATATTTTTATGTATTTTGATTTGTGTTGCTGCTATGTTCATCAACAACAAATGAACTGAAAGTAGTTGCTAGATATGGTCGACTATGGTATAAATTTTTTATACCTCTATAAATATATCAGACTATGTTCTATTATGGTGTCTTTTGCGTAGTCTTACTTCAGATGTTTATTGTGTTGCTGCTATGTTATTGTTTGCACTTGTGCTGCTGGTATGTTAATGTTTGCACATTCAAAATTGTGTTGTGTTCCTGCTACGTTGTTGTTTACACTTACAAAATTGTGTCGTGTATTATTGTTATGTTTTGTTTACACTTGCAGTGTCTTGTCTTGTTGCTATGTTACTGTTTACAATTGCAAATTTGTGTATTGTTAGGCAAAATCCCATGTTGTTGCTATGTGTTTACACTGAAATTGTGTAATGACAATGTTGTGTTGCTATTATATCAACTTTACAACCATTTAACACAACAATAATGGGTAATGACAACATTCATCAACAAAACATTCCAACTTCACAGAATATCATCATTCATATCAACCATTAGGCACAACATAATCATTCATACCAACCATTAGGCAACATTCATCAACAAAATATATATACAACGCTTTAATTATTTTCCAACACCAAAATAAAATTATTTTCATGTCAACTGATCTAACTTAAAACAGTGCTTAAAATAATCAACATCACTACAATTTCCAGGGCATCTTGGACTTTGAAGAAGTATTTTTTTGACTTGAATTATTTGAACTGCTTCTCACATTCTTTTTTCTTTTCTTCTCTTTAATCTCTTGTAGTTTTTTTTGTTGATATTGCTGCTTTGCCATTCCATTTCAACTTACTGGTAGAAGTTGGTGTATAACCAATGTTACCAGTTATATCAACTGATCTTGTTACCCTTGCTTGACCAGTAGAGCAGATCTTACTGCTAGGCATGCCAGGCTACAGTGAAGGAAAAAATTTATTCAAAGACTCATATGTACATAAGATACAACACAGCTAGATACTTACATTTAGGACTTTGAATTCATTTTCAGCTTGGGACACACCCATTCCCATTACTTTTGACCTTTTCCTCCCACTAAAATGTAAGACCCCACTATGGTACCATCTTAGAGTTGTCAACGTAAAACCATTCATGTCTTACCTGACGACAATAAAGACTCAAATAAGACATTGTAGCATAGCATAAACATTTTGGAAAAATAAAAATAAAATTCATGAACATGGTACATAATTCAACACCAAAATAACAAGATATTAACATGGCCGTGCTATTAAACACCATTGATTTTTAAATTTTGTCATGTTAACAACAAATCATAGAAAAGCCCTAATTTCTAATAAACCAACTTAAACAATCAGCAAAAATCGTAATTTCGGGGTTTAACATAAAACCCTAATTAATTTTAACTCAGTTTGGGGAAAAATCACTCAAACTAACAACATATTAACACGCACGTCCTATTAAACACAACTGAAATTTTAAGTTTTCATATTAGGAGAAAAGCCTTAATTTCTAATAAACCCACTTAAACACTCAACAAATCATGTACTTATGAACGGATTATGCTATTAATCGAACACTTAGACAACGTCATAATAGAAAGTCAGTTAATTTCACTCAATTAATTTGTAAAATTAGAGATTACCTAAAAACCCTAATTCAATTTTTTCAGTTTAGGGAAAAAACACACACCTTTATACAACAACAAGATGATTGTTTGAAAATCCACAACCAAAATGTTTTGATTAGAATAAAAATCACCCAAAAAAACTGATGAAATCGCGGTTTAGAAAGTAGAGAATAGAGGAGAGAGAAAGATGAAAGGTTTAGAGAGAAGAGAGAGGAGAGAGGAAATGAAATTGAAAAAATAAAAGAGATATTTTGTTTTATTTAGGCGTGGTCCAGGCGGGCCAGGCGCGTGAAATGCACGAAAGTCTTTTTACTTGGTTTATGTTGCCAGCTCAGCATTTAGGGGGTAATAAATATAGAAAAAAATAGACCAGGGGGGTAATTGGTCTAATTGAAAGGTTGAGTGTGTAGTTGAGATTTCGACTATAGGTTGGGGGGTATTTGATCATTTTCTCAACTTAAACTAATCTTTTGAGAGTTAAAAAAAGTGGTGTGACAGCTCTGGCGACTCTGTTGGGGATAATTTCAGAATTTGAGCTTATTTTTTTTGGAGTTGTATCATCTTAGTTTGGCATTATGGGTGTATAGACGTTGTTTGTGTTGTTTTGTGTTATTTTTTTTTTCATTGTTGAGTGCCTGCGTGCTTTTTGTTTACAGTTTTTATCTATGTGTTACCGCTTTATATCTGGCATCATGTGCATAACCCAAGTCATTCTTTCTGCAACAAGTCCGTAGTACACGTTGTGTACACGACCTCTAGTTGAGTCACCCTTATCTTAGGAGGGGGAGCCTTCGACTGGTATGGAGTGGGTGGAAAGCTAAAGCAGCCACTATCGACCATACGCTCCCCCGAACGGCCTTGTTAGTGAACCCTAGCGTAGGTCAGCCTTTAGGTCATGCTTATCTGCATCATATTGAGATCTACCGGGATCCACTTGGTCCTTTGTAGGAAACTCACCTCTAAGGCATCCCTACGTGCTAAATGTTGCATCTTTGAGGATAACGAGGTCATTTGACAAACTGATTTGGGCAAAAGCATGAGTTAGAAACAAAATGTGTAGGCAAGAAATTATTGAAAAAGGAGAAGAAAAAAAGAGTGAAAAAAAAGATTAGGTAGTTTTTAGGGTTCTTTATGGCTTTTGTTTTTCACAATTCAAAAAAAAATATTTTTTTACCTTTTGCACTCATTTCCCCAAAAATTTAAAACATTAAAAAGATTTTCCTTTTATTTCTTTAGTAAGTATTTACAATTCGAAAAATCCAAAAAAATATATTTTTTCTTTCAATAGGAGTTTTGAACATAATTATTTTTATATAATGAAAATATCAAAAAGATTTTTTTTTCATAGTTGTTGGTGTTAGTTTCTAATTAAAAACCCAAAAAAGATTTTATTCATCTGTCTTTTGTCGTGTCTCTTAATTCAGGTTTTAGTTTGTCATTTAATCCTTAATTGTTCAATCTGGACGAACTACGCACCCCTGATTCTCCTCTTTCGGGATGTGAAATACGTAGGCAACCTATTATTGGTTCGGGGATCTTATTTTAAAAAATTCAAAAAATATTTCCTTCACTCTTCATTTAGAGTAGGTGTTTCATATACATCTTTAAAAAAAGCTACAAAAAGATTTTCCTTTAATAGGTTCAAGTTTCATTTTCACATGAAATTCAAAAATCGAAAACCCAAAAAGATTTTTCTTTGATCATAGGTTTCTTTTTGTATAGGGATGTTATACCTGAAAAATTCAAAAAGATTTTCGTCAATTATTTTAACAATTTGTTATTTTCTTTTCTTCTTAAAGTTTCAAGAAAAAGAGTTTGATCGGCCATTTTGGCAAGACTTCACGAACTGCACACACATGATTCTCCTCTTTCGGGAGTGAGATACGTAGGCGCCCTTCTTGGGTTCGGTGATCTTTTCTAAAACAAAAAAGGTTTTGAAGAAAAAGTGTTGAATTCTAACGCCTTTGCTATCTATTGTTCAGTTAGTTTAAGGTGGTTGGTTTGTGGTATTTGGATGGTCTTCCATATTGCACCAAGTCACAGAGAAAGTTATGGCCAACAAGGATATCGAGTTTGTTGTCACTGATCAGATAGGGAGTTCGGGCATTGAGAATTTAGGAGCTAATGAAGAGATTCGTCGAGCTTGGGCTAATGGGTTGCCACCTTCTCCATTTCCCGCTGATAATCTGAAATATCTTTCTAGCTTACCTCCAGTGTCACTGTCACGCCCCAAAATCCCATCGGGCCGGACTGGCACCCGAAGCCGAGAAGGCCCTGGAGAACCCGTTCAAATACCTGTACTTTCACTTACATGTCACCAAAAATTTGGACAGCACTTCGTTGCATATAGAAGAATCTAATTACCTGTATCAGCACAACACGCACAAATATATATATATAACACTTGGCCGTCGGGGCCACCACATATACAAATATAACATGACTATATAAACTTCCATGACTTTACCCTTCCTTATGTCTACAAAGCCTCTAGGATATACATGACATAACTAGGGTCGGGACAAACCCCCGCCCACACATGACTCCTGTACAATAACAAAACATAAAGAGCCGACTCGGAAAGCTCCGAAGCAAACTGGAGCTCACCAACAATAGTTGTATGACCTGACTCCTACTTGTGCGGTGTATGAGCTGAGGTACCTGTGCCTGCAGCATGAAATGCAGGTCCCCCGTGGGGGACGTCAGTACGAAATATGTACTGAGTATGTAAAGTTGTAGCTAATCACATATGATATAGGAGCTCAATAGAAATCAGAAACAAGTGAATAAAGCGTAATAGGAGTGGACCACATTTACTAGAACTTGTGACAACCTGTACATTGCATTTATTCAATCACTTTACCTTCGTTCTTATCGTCTTTGTAATCATTACTGTACTGTACTGTGACCATTAGGCTGCCTCCAGTACATATCAACTGAGCTCGACCCATGCTAGGCTTATGCCCCTGGGATACCACCCATAAACACATAAATAGGGATCGACCCATGCTAGGCTTATGCCCCTGGGATACCACCCGATAAGAGAGAACTTCCATCACTTAGTTCAATTAATCTTTGAGATTGTTATTTCGGTCGCCACCACATTTTTGATACTTTGAAATAATGATACATCAATAGGAGACATATAAATAGACCATCAATGCAATAACAATGAAGTAAGAACTCATTGGCACATCAATGAAGTGTTTTGGAGTCATCAATGCCATAACAATAAAGTAGGAACTTATTGGTATATCAACAATGTGTTTCAGAATCATCAATATCACAACAATAAAATAGGAGCCTTTTGGTATATCAATGAAACATTTTGACACTTTATAGGATGGAAACAACTTCGTTGGTAACGTAGAACAATACATGTTTTTGGACAACCTCGGAATCTTACTTGATGGAACATTGGTGTTTTCATGCCAAAGAACATTGTTAGAGTATGCTTTACATACCTCGTCGTAGATTCGGATACCAATTCAACACAACTTCCCGCCTTTACAAATCACTTATCTACAATGAAATGTTTGGCATCTAGTATTAGCAACCCAACACCACAATTCTCTTCCATAATTCCATACAACCAATATTTGCAAAACATTCCAAAAACCAACTTAAGCAATAGGTTTATGTGTATATATATATATATATATATATATATATATATATATAATCATCATTTCAATACCACTTCATCAATACCAAATCCCTTCACAATTCAACATAATCCAACCATGCACAAGAATAATCCAACATCATTTCCCAATCATCTTTCAACAACAATCAAATAACATACTTCTTATGCTCACATGCATATATATATATATACATATCCATATAAATAACACCAACATAATTTACATCCTTACCATAAAATGGTCCTTTTGATTTCAAAGTCCTGTTGGCACAAATAAGGGGTGCTTCTCGAAGCCCTCGAGACGGTGAACACAACTACGGAATCAATTTGGACTTTCTACGGTTGAATCACAAGATAATTGGAGTTGAAATTAGGCTAGGGTTCCTTATTATTCAATAATTGGATGATGAATGATGGATACTAGGCTAATTATATGTATATAATGACCAATTTTCGTCCATGAGGTGATGGAAAATGACCATATTTCCCTTAAAAATTTAAGTAAATCCGAATCTGTCCATGATGGACTGTTTTGATAGGCTAAAGTAAATCGACCATAACTCTTTGCTCCAATATCGGATTTGGGTGAAATTGGTATCGTTGGATAGATAATTCAAAGAGATTTCATTTCATATAAAGTAGGCCACTCAGTTCGTCCTGTACAAGGAGTTATGATCGTTTGAAGTTGACCCTCAAAAACTGTTTTGATAGTCTGAAGTAAAACGAGTATAACTCCTTACTCAGATGTTGGATTTGGATGAAACTAATTTCATTGGAAAGAAGACTCAAATATCTTTCTTTTGATATATGGTATCTCTCCCAGTTCATTATATTATGGGATTTATGATCGTTCAAAGTTGACATAAAAAACTGGCAGGCCTCAGTAGTTTGTGTGCAGGAAATTTTCCTGCACATTTACTATTCACCATATCCCGGCCACCGTTTTATAGTTTCGAACGTGCTCGATTATATCCGAAACTTATTCGTTTTTGGAAATCTTTATATCATTGGAAAGCTTATTCAATAACCTTCGTATGGAACTATCGACGGGCAAATTCCGGTATAAATAAAATAAAAAATTAATTCCATATAAATAAGACCAATCACGTACTTGAATACGCCAATACATGTACTTAAATACGGGGTGTTACATCCTTCCCCCCTTTAGGACATTCGTCCTCGAATGTTAGCGTAGTTATTCAACCAAAACAAGTTCAAGTCCACCATTAACATTCACATCATCACATAAATACTATGCATATATAAACAAAAACTTACTTGTTAATGTTCTAACTCCGTTTCTTGAACTTCCTCTTCATCTTTGAACAAATGAGGGTACTTATATTTCATTGCTTCCTCAGCTTCCCATGTAATCTCTTCCCTTTGTTGATTTCTCCAAAGTACTTTCACCGATGCTACTTCTTTATTTCTCATCTTCTTAACTTGACGATCTAATATAGCAATAGGCATCTCCTCATAGGTGAGATCTTCTGTTACTTGCACATCTTCAGTAAAAGTAATAAGGGACGGATCTCCGATGCACTTTCGAAGCATCGATACATGAAATACTGGATGCACTGATGAGAGTTCCTGGGGTAGCTCTAATTCATAAGCAACTTGCCCACATCTTCGAATAATCTTATACGGGCCTATATATCGTGGACTCAACTTTCCTTTCTTGCCAAATCTCATCACCCCTTTCATTGGCGATACCTTCAAAAATACCCAATCGCCTAACGAAAATTCTAGCCCTCTTCTTCTACTATCCGCATATGACTTGTGTCGACTTTGGGCTGTTTTCAATCGTTGCTGAATCACCTTGACTTTTTCTATGGCTTGATACACAAGATCCGGTCCGAACATAAGAGTTTCACCCGCTTCGAACCATCCTATTGGTGATCTACACTTCCTCTCATATAAAGCTTCATATGGTGCCATTTTGATACTTGAATGATAGCTATTATTGTAGGCAAACTCAATAAGAGGTAAATGATCATCCCAGCTACCTTTAAAATCTATAACACATGCTCGTAGCATATCTTCAAGTGTTTGAATGGTGCGCTCTGCTTGTCCAACCGTCTGAGGGTGAAAAGCTGTACTCAGATTCACTTGTGTTCCCAAACTCCGTTGGAAAGACTTCCAAAAGTTTGTGGTAAATTGAGTTCCCCGATCCGATATAATAGAAGTTGGCACTCCATGTAATCGGACTATTTCCTTAACATACAGCTTCGAATATTCTTCAACTGTGTAAGTGGTCTTAACGGGTAAGAAATGTGCGGATTTAGTAAGCCTATCCACAATCACCCATATAGAATCAAATTTCCGAGCTGTACGAGGCAAACCAGTAACAAAATCCATGTTGATCATGTCCCACTTCCAAATTGGAAGATCTATGCATTGCATATAGCCTCCGGGCTTTTGATGTTCCACTTTAACTCGTTGGCAATTTGGACATTCAGCTACAAATTCTGCGATGTTCCTTTTCATGTCATTCCACCAATACATATCTTTCAAATCTTGATACATTTTGGTTGATCCTGGATGAATGGAATACCTTGAAAAATGTGCCTCTGTCATAATCTTCTTTCTTAGCCCGTCTACATCCGGCACACACAATCGGTTTTGGCACTGAAGTACTCCTTCTCGCGTAAGCTCAAATGCCTTGGTCGCACCACTCTGAATGTTCTCCTTAAGCTGTAATAAAATAGGATCTGCATATTGCTTCTCTTTCACTTCAGCTACTAATGAAGATTCCGCAGCATTATGTACGATAAGCTCTTTATTCGGAGTTTCAAGAAGGCGAACTCCCAAACTAGCTAACTGGTGAAGATCTTTAACCATCCCTTGACTTTCTATAGGCGCCATCATAGCCTTACGACTTAACGCATCAGCTACCACATTTGCTTTCCCTGGATGGTACAAGATATCAACATCGTAGTCCTTTAATAGTTCAAGCCATCTCCGCTGCCTTAAATTTAGATCCTTCTGATTAAAAATATATTGCAAGCTCTTATGGTCAGTATATATATCAACATGAACCCCATATAAGTAGTGGCGCCATATCTTTAAAGCAAAGATAACCGCTGCCAGCTCAAGATCATGTGTGGGGTAATTTTTCTCATGTGGCCTCAATTGCCTTGAGGCATATGCTATCACCTTACCATGCTGCATTAATACACATCCTAAACCAATTCTTGAAGCATCACAATACACTGTATACCCTTCTGTACCTTTTGGAAGTACCAACACAGGTGTAGAAGTCAACTTATTCTTCAATTCTTGGAAACTCTCCTCACACGCATCATTCCACTGGAACTTGGATGCTTTATGCGTTAGCTTAGTTAAGGGTGCTGAAGTGGAAGAAAGGTCTTTAACAAACCTTCTATAATAACTGGCCAACCCGAGAAAACTACGAATCTCCGTAGGCGTTGTGGGCCTTGGCCAGTTCTTCACAGCTTCTATCTTTTGAGCATCAACCTTTATCCCTTCACTAGATATAATATGACCCAAAAATGCCACCGACTTTAACCAAAACTCACATTTAGAGAACTTTGCATAAAGCTTACAATCACGAAGAGTCTGCAATGCCTGTCGTAAGTGATTGGCATGGTCCTCTTCTGATTTAGAATAAACTAGAATATCATCTATAAAAACTATCACAAATACATCTAGGAATGGCTTAAACACCCTATTCATCAAATCCATAAAAGCTGCAGGTGCATTAGTTAGCCCAAATGACATAACTAGAAACTCATAATGACCATACCGTGTTCGGAAAGCTGTCTTGGGTATATCCTTCTCTTTGACCCTCACTTGGTGGTAACCTGACCTCAAATCAATCTTAGAAAAACACTTGGCGCCCTGTAACTGATCAAATAAATCATCAATTCTTAGGAGAGGATATTTATTCTTAATAGTCACCTTATTCAATTGCCGATAATCAATACACATCCTCAGCGAGCCATCCTTTTTGCGCACAAATAACATTGGTGCTCCCCAAGGGGAAATACTAGGCCTAATGAACCCCTTTTCTAGAAAATCTTTCAATTGCTCTTTTAATTCTCGTAATTCTGCTGGGGCCATTCTATATGGAGGAAAGGAGATTGGTTGGGTGCCTGGTATTACATCAATACCAAACTCTACTTTTCGTTCAGGAGGCAAACCTGGAAGATCTTCAGGAAATACATCAGGAAATTCATTTACCACCGGAACAGCGTGAAGAGTTGGTGGCTCCGCTTCTGTATCCCTTACTCTAACTAAATGATATATGTATCCCTTGGAAATCATTCTTCTTGCCTTAAAATAAGAAATAAATCTACCTCTTGGCGCGCTAATTTCACCTTTCCATTCAAGGACTGATTCATTTGGAAAATGGAAATATACCTTTTTCGTGCAGCAATCAATTGTGGCATAACAAGACGCCAACCAGTCCATACCCATTATAACATCAAAATCTACCATTTCTAACTCCACAAGATCAGCCATCGTATTACGACCATAAATAGTTACTATGCAGTTTTGATAAACCCTTCTAGCTATAATAGATTCCCCGACCGGTGTGGACACTTCAAATGGCTTAACTAACAGTTCGGGTATTCTTTCGAACTTTCCAGCAACCAATGGAGTAACATAAGATAATGTAGAACCGAGATCAATTAAGGCATATAAATCGAATGAAAATATAGACAACATACCCGTAACCACATCTGGGGAAGCCTCTAAATTCTGTCGATCCGCTAGAGCATACGTACGATTTTGAGCCCCGCTAGAACTCGTGGCTCCTCTATCACCTCTAACACGACCCATTGGCTGTGCACCCCTTCCTGAATAAGGCATCGATGATGATGATGCAACAAATGACCCTGTAGGTCGTGACATACCCCCTATGTCCCTTCGTGGGCATTCCCTCATCATATGCCCCGACATACCGCACCAAAAGCAAACATTGGTCCCCAGCCGACATGCGCCCAAATGATACCTTCCACATTTGTTGCATGGCTCTCGAGGAGGTCTCGATTGGCTCATATTCCGTTGCCCTTGGTAACCCACTGATCGCGAACTATGACCCTCACTTCTTTGCCCAAATTGACTACCTTTGAACCCCTGATGCTGTGGTGGAGCACTAGCTGCAGAATAAGAAAATAATGGCCTAGGTGGTCTAGCAGAAAATTGAGGTCTAAAACCTCCCTGTGGCGCCATAAACTGCCCTGTAGATCTGGCCCTCTTAGAAGATCCGCTTTCAAATTCCTGTGTTCTTCTTCTTTGCCTCTGATCTTCCATTTTCTGTGCAAATGCTTGGATCCTAGATATATCCATGTCTTTATTCAGTGCAGCAATAGTACAATCCCTAACCAAATACGGATCCAATCCATTCACATACCGATGAACTCTGTCATCCATAGTAGCTATAACATTAGGAGCATATCTGGACAAGGAATTAAATCGAAGACTATACTCCCTCACACTTGTATTACCCTGTCGAAGATTTAAGAACTGATCCGCACGGGCCTGACGAGTCTCATATGGAAGATAATGATCAATAAATACCTCTTTGAACTCTTTCCAAGTAGCTGGGGGTGCATCAATGCCCCTTGACCGTTTCCAGTCTTCATACCAATATATAGCCTCACCTTTGAATCTATACGCGGCTAACTCCACTGTCTCTCTGCCCGCTACATGCATCACCTCTAGGGCCCTTTGGATCTGATCAATAAAGTCCTGCGGATCTTCGTTAAGATCGGATCCGGTAAAAGTAGGCGGATCCATCTTAAGAAAATCCTGTGTTCGAAGACTAGCCGCCCTATCTATACCACTAGGACCTGCAGTAGAAATAGCTTGCCCAGCAACTATACGAGTCAAAGTTGCACTGCATTTCTAAGATCTTGATCAACAACATTAATAGGTGGCTCTGGGGATATAGTTCTCCTCCCCCTTATTTCTTCTGGACTGGGGGAAGTTTCTGATGCATGATCAGCTGGAGCCTCACTTTGATTAGCTGGTATAGTGGGTGACTTACTAGTCCCCTCTCCAGTAGCCACATTTACTTGTTTACCGGTATTCTTGCTTTTGGTAACCGGCATCATTACTATAATAAGAGAAACAAACTGATTCAGTGGTCAACTATGACTTCATATACAATATAAGCTCTATCGCACGATCTAAGACATGAAGAAAAGAAACAATTCCTAAATGTCCATAGCCTCCTGTTTATAGATGTGGTGCACAACACATCGATAAACAAGACTCTACGTAGACACGGCTTTGTAGACTCACTAGGACGAACCTCTCTGATACCACTTTTGTCACGCCCCAAAATCCCATCGGGCCGGACTGGCACCCGAAGCCGAGAAGGCCCGGGAGAACCCATTTAAATACCTGTACTTTCACTTACATGTCACCAAAAATTTGGACAACACTTCGTTGCATATAGAAGAATCTAATTACCTGTATCAGCACAACACGCACAAATATATATATATAACACTTGGCCGTCGGGGCCACCACATATACAAATATAACATGACTATATAAACTTCCATGACTTTACCCTTCCTTATGTCTACAAAGCCTCTAGGATATACATGACATAACTAGGGTCGGGACAAACCCCCGCCCACACATGACTCCTGTACAATAACAAAACATAAAGAGCCGACTCGGAAAGCGCCGAAGCAAACTGGAGCTCACCAACAATAGTTGTATGACCTGGCTCATACTTGTGCGGTGTATGAGCTGAGGTACCTGTGCCTGCAGCATGAAATGCAGGTCCCCCATGGGGGACGTCAGTACGAAATATGTACTGAGTATGTAAAGCTGTAGATAATCACATATGATATAGGAGCTCAATAGAAATCAGAAATAAGTGAATAAAGCGTAATAGGAGTGGACCACATTTACTAGAACTTGTGACAACCTGTACATTGCATTTATTCAATCACTTTACCTTCGTTCTTATCGTCATTGTAATCATTACTGTACTGTACTGTGACCTTTAGGCTGCCTCCAGTACATATCAACTGGGCTCGACCCATGCTAGGCTTATGCCCCTGGGATACCACCCATAAACACATAAACAGGGATCGACCCATGCTAGGCTTATGCCCCTGGGATACCACCCGATAAGAGAGAACTTCCATCACTTAGTTCAATTAATCTTTGAGATTGTTATTTCGGTCGCCACCACATTTTTGATACTTTGAAACAATGATACATCAATAGGAGACATATAAATAGACCATCAATGCAATAACAATGAAGTAAGAACTCATTGGCACATCAATGAAGTGTTTTGGAGTCATCAATGCCATAACAATAAAGTAGGAACTTATTGGTATATCAACAATGTGTTTCAGAATCATCAATATCACAACAATAAAATAGGAGCCTTTTGGTATATCAATGAAACATTTTGACACTTTATAGGATGAAAACAACTTCGTTGGTAACGTAGAACAATACATGTTTTTGGACAACCTCGGAATCTTACTTGATGGAACATTGGTGTTTTCATGCCAAAGAACATTGTTAGAGTATGCTTTACATACCTCGTCGTAGATTCGGATACCAATTCAACACAACTTCCCGCCTTTACAAATCACTTATCTACAATGAAATGTTTGGCATCTAGTATTAGCAACCCAACACCACAAATCTCTTCCATAATTCCATACAACCAATATTTGCAAAACATTCCAAAAACCAACTTAAACAATAGGTTTATGTGTATATATATATATATATATATATATATATAATCATCATTTCAATACCACATCATCAATACCAAATCCCTTCACAATTCAACATAATCCAACCATGCACAAGAATAATCCAACATCATTTCCCAATCATCTTTCAACAACAATCAAATAACATACTTCTTATGCTCACATGCATATATATATATACATATCCATATAAATAACACCAACATAATTTACATCCTTACCATAAAATGGCCTTTTTGGTTTCGAAGTCCTGTTGGCACAAATAAGGGGTGCTTCTCGAAGCCCTCGAGACGGTGAACACAACTACGGAATCAATTTGGACTTTCTACGGTTGAATCACAAGATAATTGGAGTTGAAATTAGGCTAGGGTTCCTTATTATTCAATAATTGGATGATGAATGATGGATACTAGGCTAATTATATGTATATAATGACCAATTTTCGTCCATGAGGTGATGGAAAATGACCATATTGCCCTTAAAAATTTAAGTAAATCCGAATCTGTCCATGATGGACTGTTTTGATAGGCTAAAGTAAATCGACCATAACTCTTTGATCCAATATCGGATTTGGGTGAAATTGGTATCGTTGGATATATAATTCAAAGAGATTTCATTTCATATAAAGTAGGCCACCCAGTTCGTCCTGTACAAGGAGTTATGATCGTTTGAAGTTGACCCTCAAAAACTGTTTTGATAGTCTGAAGTAAAACGAGTATAACTCCTTACTCAGATGTTGGATTTGGATGAAACTAATTTCATTGGAAAGAAGACTCAAAGATCTTTCTTTTGATATGTGGTATCTCTACCAGTTCATTATATTAAGGGAGTTATGATCGTTCAAACTCGACCCAAAAAACTGGCAGGCCTCAGTAGTTTGTGTGCAGGAAATTTTCCTGCACATTTACTATTCACCATATCCCGGCCACCGTTTTATAGTTTCGAACGTGCTCGATTATACCCGAAACTTATCCATTTTTGGAAATCTTTATATCGTTGGATAGCTTATTCAATAACCTTCGTATGGAACCATCGACGGGCAAATTCCGGTATAAATAAAATAAAAAATTAATTCCATATAAATAAGACCAATCACGTACTTGAATACGCCAATACATGTACTTAAATACGGGGTGTTACAGTCACATACACAGTTTCCTATTTTTATTGACACACCACAACATGCATTAGGACCTGCTCTGGGGCAACACTATCCAAACACTTCCAATATTCATATCCTCACCCCTCAACACAAAGCTACCACATGCTCGGCTCCACCCACTGTTCATGTTTTTCCAGCACCACCCCGAAGCTCCTACTTTTGAGGTTTATCCACAAGTTGTGCCTACCCACACTGCGAAAGAGCCTATATTGAATATTTTTGCTGATCTATATCATGCTATTGAGCCCACATTTAAGTCGACTAATCCTTATGGCTATACTCACCCGCCTGAATTTCCTCTTAACACTGAGAGGCCTGTTATAACAGAAGAACAAGAGGAAATGACCAGAAAATTGAGAAGTTTGGAACTGGCTATGAAAAACCTCCAGGGACTTGGGGGGGTACAAAAGTGTCTCATATAAAGATCTGTGCGTATTTCTAGGGGTTCATCTTCCTTTTGGTTTTAAAATGCCTAAGTTTGAGAAGTATGATGGACATGGCGATCCTGTAGCACATTTGAGATGTTATTGCAACTAACTAAGGGGTGTTGGGGGGGAGAAAGAATTACTCATGGCATATTTTGGTGAGAGTCTTTCAGGCCTAGCTTCAGAATGGTTTGTTGACCAAGACATCGACATGTGGATTAGTTGGGATGACCTAGCTAATGAATTTGTGCAACAATTCCAATACAATATGGAGTTGATTCCTGATGAGAAATCCCTAACTAATATAAAGAAAAAGAGTATTGAAACTTTCAGAGAATATGGAATTAGATGGCGTGAACAAGCTGCTAGGGTGAAACCACTAATGAAAAAAAGTAAGATAGTGGAGGTGTTTATTCAAGTGAAGGATGAAACATATTATCAACACTTGTTACCTGCATTAGGCAAGCCATTTATTAAGGTCCTTAAAATGGGAGAGATGATAGAGGATGAAATCAAGACCGGTCGCATTGTGAGTTTTGCAACATTGAAAGCAACTACTCAAGCAATTAAAAAGGGTCCAAGAAGTGTTAGGGAGAAAAAAAATGAGGAAGATGCATCTGCTATTGTAGTTGGACAGCGGGTCCGTTCAAGAAGACCACGTCGTCGTCACACTTAGGCTCAAGCTCAAGTTCATGACCAAGCTCTACAGAATCACTCCCAGAATCCATTATACTCCATTCTCCTACCTTCATATCCAGTACACAATGCACAACCATATGTCCACTCCTTTCTGTACCCACAATGGTGTGCACCAACTTCACAAAGTCATTTTCCACCTCCACAAACATACCAAAGCCCTTCTAGGCCAGATTTTTGGTCCAAACCAAACAATGAAATAAGGCAGAAGTCAAGGGATAGCTTCACACCAATTGGAGAGTCGTATGAAATTTTATTCCAGAGATTGGTACAGCGAGGCATGATCACTACTCTTCTTGGGTATACTCCTGACCCATATTCAAGAAGTTTTGATCCTAATGTACGATGTGCATATCATTCTGATGTTTAGGGTCACAGTATTAAAGATTGCCGTGCTTTGAAAAGAAAAAATTAAAAAGATGATTCAAGATAAATCAATTATGGTGCAGAACATTGACAGTAAGGAAAGCCCTAGTCATGCTGATATGCAAACCAGTGACTAAGATGTCAGGCTAAACAATTGAGAAGTCACCCCTCTCCCTACTAGGAAGAGGTCTGGTAGTTTTTTTTGTTTTATTTTCTGTTGTCTGAATTATTTCAGGGTTGTAGTTTGAGATCTATCTTGTTTTGTACATTTGTCGTTTATGTTCAAACCCTTCTATATTTTGTTTCAACTAAATTAAGTGTCCCATTTTTCTTTGGGTTTTAAATATGTGTTGTTTGTTTGTTTTCTTTACATAGTACATTTTATGTTGACTCTAGTGATATGACATGCTAGTGAAATTTTCAGCCAGATCTTAAAATCCAGTTTAAGCATGAACATTGAATCAGAGGGTTAAAGTTAGAAAAAAAGCATCTGAGAAAATAGGTAGAGTGCTGAGATATTTGGTGACAAGTTGAAGCCTTCTTTGAAAATTAAGACAATTATTTTGAGAATCACAAGAATAACTTGGTCGTTAATTGAAAAACATTGCTCAATTAGGTCAAATAGCGGATGTGTAATCCCGAGGGACAGAAAAATCAACTCCACAAAAGCATGAGTCATTCGATGTGAGGAATGTACAACAAAAGTGGAGTGATATGTTCAACAAAGTGCAAAGAATAGTGACGCACAGACTCAGTTAAAGTTAATGATTAAAAAATATCACAAATGATCTTCATCTCTCACTTTCATATTGCATGATATGTACTTGCATTTTCAATGATTGATATGACGAAGGTTTTTTATTCTGCTATCCAAAAATCGTGTCATATTTTGTTTTCCCCATTTGAGCTTTAGTCCTATTTTCTTTCATACCCCTTTTTTAGAATCAAGATAAAACCAGCAAAGCTCAAAAGAAAAGTATTGATCAAGAGAATAGAGTCAGAAAATTTCAAAAAAAAAAAAAAAAAAGAAAAATGTGTCCAAGATGGAAAAGAAGAGTGTCAAGAAAATGGAGTCAGAAAAAGAATCCCAAAGAGAGAAGAGCTAACAAAAGAAAAAAGAAAAAGAAATCAGAATCATGCAGAACAACCAGAACTACACGTGACCTGATTCTCCTCTTTCGAGGGTGAGATACGTAGGCTGCCTTACTCCGGGCTCGGTCCAACCAAATAAACAATTTAGAATTGTCCAGTAAAAAACTGGGGTATGAGTTAATCCTCACTATTTGAGTTGATTCCAAAAGTTGTAAGTCCTACCCCACCCCACTTCAAGTGTCGTTTGAGCCTCATGTTATCCTTTATTTCTAACCCTATCCAAAAGCCAAGCTACAATCAAAGAAAGACCTTCAGATCAATCTTTGAGAATTTTAAGGCTAAGCATACAATGTATATGATGACGCATTTTGGAAACTACTTGTCTTCCTCAGCATAAGGAATCAGGAAAGAAATAAAAAAAAGAGTCTTATTGGTGAAAACCCTCATGAGCACCATAAAGCGATGGTGAGTTGAGAGAAATAAAAAATGAGGGAGTCTTATTGGTGAAAACCCCCACGGGCACCGTAAGACGATGGCGAGTTTCAGAAAAGTAAAAAGGAAAGAGGCTTGTTGGCGAAAATCTTTCAAGATATCGTCAATTAAAGGAATTGTACGAGTCCAACGGGCTTGAAGAAGCAATTCAGAGGCAAAGGCATGAACTTAACAGCAAATGGAAAGATTGGATAGAAAGATCAGAAAACTCAATCCAAAATGCATGTCATAGTCATTGGAGTTGGTTGCCACATTCAGATAAGTTTTCTGAGGGACATTGCCCTTTTTCTTTCATTTACACATTCATGTTTTTGTCCTTTTATGTCTTTTATCAAAAGAAAGTCACCGTCGTTAATTTACATTTTTTAGTCTATTCTGTGTCAAAACAAGTGAGAAAGGACTTTAAAACTTGCTATCAGTCTTCCTAATTCTATGAGGAAAGCCAAGACCAGCACATGAGAGAAACACGATCATAATTCAAAGAAAGGCAAAGGTAGTTTATCAACCGATAGGTTGCTGGATTCATGGGAGTATCAGATGTCAAAAGGTGCATCTCAGAGGCATAGCAGAACAGAAACTCGGTGCTTGAGTCAAGGTCATTTCCCTCGATCTGGTTCGGGTCAATGATGCGACAAGATAGGGGCAAGTGTAAGCAATCTGAAATAAAATGAAGGGAAATTACTTTTTGTTCAGGACCCTCCCGAAAAATGGGACTTTACTTTCTGCTCAGGACCCTCATGAAAAATGAGAATTTACTTTATGCTCAGGACCCTCCTAGAAAATGAGATTTTACTTTCTGTTCAGGACCCTTCTGAAAAATAAGATTTTACTTTCTGTTCAGGACCCTCCTGAAAAATGGAATTTTACTTTCTGTTCAGGACCCTCCTGGAAAATGGGAATTTACTTTATGCTCAGGACCCTCCTGAAAAATGGGAATTTACTTTCTATTCAGGACCCTCCTGGAAAATGGAAATTTACTTTGTGCTCAGGATCCTCCTGAAAAATGGGAATTTACTTTCTGTTCAGGACCCTCCTGAAAAATGGGATTTTACTTTATGTTCAGTACCCTCCTGAAAAATGAAATTTTACTTTATGTTCAGGACCCTCCTAAAAAATGGGATTTTACTTTCTTTTCAGGACCCTCCTGGAAAATGAGAATTTACTTCTTGTTCAGGGCCCTCCTAAAAAATGAGAATTTACTTTTTGTCCAGGACTCTCCTAAAAAATGAGACTTTACTTTCTGTCTAGGACCTTCTTGAAAAATGGGACTTTACTTTCTGTCCAGGACCCTCCTGAAAAATGGGACTTTACTTTCTGTTCAGAACCCTCCTGAAAAATGAGATTTTACTTTATGCTCAGGGCCCTCCTGAAAAATGGTAATGTACTTTCTGTTAAGGGCCCTCCTAAAAAATAGGATTTTACTTTCTGTTCAGGACCCTCCTGAAAAATAATGGGAAATAACTTTTTGTTCAGGGCCCTCCTGAAAAATGAGATTTTATTTTCTATTCAGGACTCTCCTGAAAATGGGATTTTGTTTTCTATTCAGGACCCTCCTGAAAAATGAGATTTTATTTTCTGTTCAGGACCCTCCTGAAAAATAAGAATTTACTTTCGGTTCAGGACCCTCCTGAAAAATGAGAATTTACTTTATGTTCAGGCCCTTCTGAAAAATGGGACCATACTTTTAAAAAAATAAAATTCTTCTTTATTATAATCTTTGTTTGGAATAATTTTCGTTCTAGTTTGATTTTGGTTTCAGGAGCCCGCCTGAAGAACAGGGTGAGAAAATTATAAGTCAGGAGCCCGCCTGAAGAACAGGGTGATGAAATTGGAAGTTGATGAAATTGAAAGTCAGGATCTCGCCTGAAGAATAGAGTGAAGAAGTTGAAAGTCAAGAAACAAGGTGGTGAAATAGAAAGTCAAAAATGGCAAGTCCAAAGCCCGCCTGAAGAGTAGGGCAAATAAATGAAAGTCAAGCAACAAGGTGAACCGATTGAAAACCAAGCAACAAGTGATGAAATTGCAAGTCAGGAACCCGCCTGGAGAACAGGGTGAAGAAATTTCAAGTCAAGAGTCCGCCTGAAGAATAGGGTGATAAAACTTAAGTCAGGAGTTCAAAAGAAGCTGCATAGATAGGATTTTTGTAATTTCATTTATGTTTTAACTTGTAATTTTATTTTGATGTAATGACAAGGCCGCGGATTGGAACCTCAACGGGACCTCACTCGACTCTCCAACTCGGTATAGTCCATCTCCTATTCAACCCTAGAACTATATATGACTTGACTCTCTCATAACTCGAGATAGGTAGGATAGCCAAATCAAGACTCGATTGCCCTCCTTCCTTGTGTTCCTTTCTTCTGAATAATGGTCGGTCAAAATTTTATCTCGTTGTCTACTTTTTTGTCTGAAAATACTTTGTATTAACATCCAAAGAGGGGCATAATGTAGACACGTAATTTTGTCCGCCCAAAAATTAATTTTTACTCATTTTTCCTTCTTCTTCGAGAATACACACAGAGAAATAAACTTCTAATCACACTCATCCTCACCAACACACACTCTCACTGGAACATCACTTACACACGGAGATAAATACACACACACACAGTGTAGGGGGGTCGACGGTGATCGGGAAACACTGGAGTAGGGAGAATCGAGAAAGAAAGTGACGAAGAGAGGAGAAAAGAGAGAGATCAAGTGAGAGAGAGACGGAGAGAGCTGGTCGAAGGAGAAGAGGAAAGCAGACGGAGTTGACTTTCTTCGACGAATTTTTCGTCGGAATTGGCGTCACCCATTAAATACCGTCACCCGCAGCTCCGTGAAATCCCCTGTCCTTCTCTATTTTTGGCTTTTTCTGATGAGATCTAGACGGAGAGAGGCCCCGGTTCATGGGCTAAGTGGTCTGTCGGAGCTCTGGCGAGGCACAAACAGCCAACCAGCTCTGATTCCAGCGGGTTAGTTTATGGACGGTTGGAAATCGTTGATTTGGGGTTTTTCTGTCGGCGTCAAATCTGTCCGGGTTATATTTCTTGATACCGAGTTGGATTTTTGGTCGCTGTTGAGGTTTTTATTCGGGATTTTGAGTTCGTGTCTCGTTAACTCGTTATTATCAACAGAAATTAATTATTTTGAGGTCCAAAATCTTAACTCTACTCTTTTATTATCTTAACGTGTTTGATGATATGATTTGGTGATGTGTTTGAATGTGCTTGAGTTTCTCCGTAATTATCGTAGTTTGATTGGTTGATTTTAAGTTGAAATTTGTTAATCGTGGGGTGTGAATGGAAGCTGATAAAAAAGGTGGATGTCAGTTAGTTTAATTCATTGAATTGTTGTTTAATTTGAAATAGATACTATATTATCGAACTTGATAGTATCATGATAGGTCGAATGGGTAGGCAAACGTAGGTTGGGTAGGCAAAGTTTAGAATTTGTGGTTTTGTTGAATTTTTAAAATATGTGTTGAATGATTTTATTTTATCGCATCTGACTCAATTTGTACTTATTTGGCCGGGGAATACCCCGAGGTATCTGTATTATTTATCCGGGAAATGTTTAGAGAAAGTTGTATGCAAAGGAGGCTCGTGATCAAGGCCCGAGGCACCTCGCGGAGCTTAGTTTAAGCTTAGTGTAGGTTAGCGTAGGTTTACATTTCAGTGCCTTTTTATTTTGGGTCTGTAATAAATTGGACTGGACACTAATTTTGATTTTGTTTGTTTGATTATTTGTTTCGTGTTTATATGTTTGTTGGTTTATACATTCATAATGTCGTACTAGCCGATATAGTTTATGGAGAGACCGTGATCGAACCACGGGATCGAGGGATGCGTAACACCTTCCCCTCGATCAACAGAATTCCTTAGCCGAAATCGCTGCTCGCGAATCAGTTTTAAAAATTCAAAACTGTTTTGAAAAGGAATTTTCAAAGGTGACTTGGCACACCAGATTTATGTCAAGTGGCGACTCTGAATAAAAAAAATGTGTAAATAATCTTTTTTTGAAACAAATCTTTATTTTTGTCACTTTAATAATAAAACCCTTTCGAACTTAAAATTAATCTTTTTGGAGTTATAAAGGGGTGTGACACTGATCTTTTTCGCATTCTTGATACATCCCCTCCTCTATTTAACTCCCTTGTTTGCGCTTGCAGGTTGCTCTTGAAGAAGATGGGGACTCCAACACTCATCCATAATTTTCGACAAGCAAATATGGTGGTTGATGGGCTATGTAAGATTGGCGCCTCCCTTTCGACCAACCAAGTGCAGTTTTTGTCCAGCCCTCCTAATCCTGTACTGTCTCTACTCGAAGCTGACTCTCGTCAAGTTCTTTATCGAAAATCCCTGTCAAGAGCGGCTTGTAATAATCTAGCTAGACTAAGAAATCTTTCTGTATTATCTAGTTTATATTTTGCAACCTCGGAGTACTGTGAACTCGCTGTCTTCGTCTACTGCTTAACATCAATAAAATCATCCCTTTATCCAAAAAAAAAAAAGATAGTAACTTTACTAATTGGGTTATGAAGAGGGCAGAGATGTCTCAATAAAATTAGTGACTTAAAGCCAAATTTTAATAAAAGGCCTTGCATATATAAACATATACATAAAAATACTACTATAATAATTTAGAGTTGTCTTATATGTTCTTCCGTAGTAATTTTTTTCGGTGTAGTATTTTTAAAAGATACATATCATTTAACTTCACATATTAATATGATTATTAATAAAAATAAGAATTAATTCTAATTAATAAGATGTTACCATTTGTTTGTAATGCATTAACTTAGATGTCATTATTAAAACTTCATTTATTAATATGAAGTTTGAGTTGTTTCGTTCAAAGTTCTAAATATTTCTTGTAAAAATGAGATGATTTTTTCTTTTTTTTTTAAATATTTTTTAGATAATCTTTTAAAATGTATTTCATAATCTTCATTATTATTTCAAGTGAAATTGAAAATCATGGAGTTTACTATTAAATTTCAAGTGAAATTGAAAATCATGGAGTTTATTATTAAATTTCCTGATTCTTCAAAACTTTTGGGGCCTCAACCGAAGACTTTACTAATGTTACCATTGAACCACTCCTGGGGAGGATAGGATGTACACAAATAATCTTATCATTATCTCGTAATTATAAAAAAGCTATCTCCTCATGATCTTCGGTCCAAGTGCCACAAATCCGGAAAAAAAAAAAAAGAGAAACAACAAATAATGCAAAGCCTACACGCAAAAAATAATAACAGCAACAAAATTTGTTTATTTTTTCATTAGATTTTTTTTAAATATAACAATAATAATAATAATAATAATTCCCAAGTAACTCTACTGAAATTATGACTTTGTCTCTGTGTTTCATTATTTCTTAATTAGGTTGCTGCACCCACTTTCAATTTCGAAGTAAAAGTTCTGCAATTAAAAATTAAATATTGAGGTGTCAATTATGAACCTATTTAATTATCAATAAATAAATAGAAGTAAAAGTTCTGCAATTAAAAATTAAATGTTGAGGTGTCAATTATGAACCTATTTAATTATCAATAAATAAATAGCGGTCAGTGGACCCCACTTTATTTTAAGTGAACAACTTAATTTGTCTTAGTAATAATTTTGAGAATGTTATAAAACAATTAGGAATAAGAAGAAGAGTAGAGAGAATAGAGAAAGTGATTCTTATTACTTTTCTTGAGGGATCATTTACAATGAAGGAAACCCTTTTATTTATAAGGAGAATTTGTCCCTACTTTCACACTAAAAGACAAATACATCAAATCCTGATAGATATCAATTAGATCTTATTAGATCTTGATAGACATTCACTATAATGTAAATACACTTATAACACTCCCTTTGAATGTCTAGATAGATAACGTGCCTCGTTAAAACCTTACTAGAAAAAAATCAGTAGGAAAAAAAATCTAATGAAGGAAAAAGAGTACACATTTCTAACAATACGCATATTGGTTGCCTCATTAAAAACTTTACAAGGAAAACTCAGCGGGACAAAACCTCGTAAGGGAAAAAGAGTACAACGTGTATTAACTCCCCTTAATGAGAACATCCTTGAACCTTTGCATCCCGATCTTGTGCACCATCTTCTTAAAAGTTATAATTGGAAGACTTGGTGAATAAATCAGCCACATTTTCACTTGAACGAATCTTTTGCACGTTGATATCACCATTCTTTTGTACCTCATATATGTAGAAAAGCTTTGAGGAAGTGTGCTTCGTTCTATCTCCTTTTATGAATCCTCCATTAAGATGTGCTATGCATGATACATTATCTTCGTATAAAATTATGGGTAGATTGTCATATTTCACACCATATTTTTCTCGAATGAGATGTATCGTGGACCTCAACCATACACATTCTCGACTTGCTTCATGAATAGTTATTATCTCAGCATGATTCGATGAAGTGGCTACGATAGACTGCTTTGTATATCTCCAAGATATTGCAGTACCACCACATATGAACACATAGCCTATTTGAGACCGAGTTTTATGTAGGTCAGATAAGTACCCAAAATTAGCATGACCAATAAGATCGGGACTGCAAACTTGCTAACAAATTAACTAAAAAAAGGCTATATCAGGCCTTGTAGTATTTGCAAGATACATTAATGCATCAATTGCACTAAGATATGGTACTTCATAACCAAGGAGTTCCTCATTCTTTTCTTAAGGTCGGAATGGATCCTTATTCAATTTTTGAATGTTTCTCATTTAAGCAAATACTCTATTGCTTTTGAAAACTCTCCAAGAGTTTTAATGATACTCAAATCATCAAATTATATCTTATGAGGATAATAAAAAGTTTTCCAGAAACTTTATATGCTTCAGGCATTTTGAATCTTTTAGGGATTTTCATATGTATTTTTGTCAAGTAACAATATCCAACATGTCAAGTGTGACATCTTCAAGTGTCTGGATTGCAAATCAAATAAGTTTTATGCTTACCAAAATTCATCCTTTCAGGTCACTTGATAAATGTTTCTACGTTAGCATGCTTAAATTAACGTCGAATTCAGATCCTCATAATCTTTTACAATATTGCGTCAATATTGTATCAAAGATATCGTCGACGATTTCTTATTTTGTATCGGTTCACAATGCGACATAATATTTTGAGATCTCATCACTTCATTATTTTTAGGTACCTAAACCTCTCATAAGGTTTCATGAAGTGTCTCTCATAAGATTTCATGAAGTGTTATGTCGTAGGCTCTTCAAGAGCACATTGCCTTCTTATTATGATTATTTGCTCCTTGTTTCATTTGGAAACAATTAGTCTACCATGTTTCATGCATGCATAGACTTTGTCCTTCAAGAACACAAAATAGGAGCACTTGCAGCTTAAATATGAGATGTTTTCGGCATATGACTTGAATTATCGTATGAATGAGGATCTTATGATAATTCCTAACATATTTCATAGCTGCTTATAACCTCCCCCTTATGTTAGGAAAACTATCATACATCATTCACCTTCTTTGAGAAATCCATCTTTGTGCATCATGATATATTTATTAATTGTATACCGCATATCAAAATTATTAGATGGAATAGTTGGCTCCTGATCTTGAACCAATTGAGAGGGAAGAAATAATCATAATATATTGCTCTAATGCATACAAGTGCTATTGTATGCAATATATCATATTTCATACCAATACATAAACTTTGTTCTCATTAGTAATGGTTCAACTATTTATGGAAGACATTCAATGCTAAACCATCATCATCATGATGAATTATCTTGATTACACAATCTGAAAATTATGCTCAATTTATATTGAACAAGTAACTTTATGAATGTCAAACGTAGGTTGACCATGAATGTACTTGTGATCATCTTATTGATGTATTTTTTCAACATATCACATGATAGGTGAACGAGCCCTTATTCACCTTTTATTCTTTTCAGATTTTGAGGGATCCAATCCCAAAATTAGTTGGTCCAACCAACTTATCATGAGAACAAGCAACATTAAAGTTCATGAAAAATTTTCTAATTCTTCAATATATGTTCAATACTCAGTATGCACATCTTCGAGATATCGCAATCGTTCATGTCAACTTATGAACTTTTAATCTAGTAAACTCTAAGTTTACCATGATATGTGTTTTTGCTTTAGTAAATTTCAGATTTACTATTATATGAATAAATTTCAAATTTACTACTTCAGAAGTAGATTTCAAAATTATTCAACCTCTTTCGGAGGTGAGTTGTGATACAATCACAATCAAGTGCACGTTTGCATTAATAAGTTTCTCATTCCCCAGGAATGGAATATAATCATGTCTTAAGCCTATCAAATTATGATAGCTTATAATCTTTTTCAAAATTTTGCTACTTCAGAAGCAAATCGAGGCATACATATGATGTAGAGAATTTTTCTCTAGTATATCTTATAATCATATAAGCGTGTGAAAATATCATCACTTTGGATGATCATTATTATATTGTCCCTCCACGCGTATATTCGTGCATTCAATCACTTGTCTTCTTTCAGACATATTATGCACTGCTACCACATACACCTCAAGAATGAAGTAAGTTGTCATATTTCAAACTTATCATATATTGCTACCACATTCACTTCATGGAATGGAGCATATTCAATGGGTCGAATTTTATGACTTTTCATTAAACACCCATTATTTTTCCTTAGCCATCATAATATCATCAATATGGTGTATTGAGATTCAAACTCAACATCTTATTCATATAAAAGCGTCTTAGGCATGAATCGATGGTACTTGAACCCAACATATTATCATTCTTTTTGATAATATTGTTCTTGAGGAATAAATTTAAAATATAAATGGTTCCAAACCAATTATTTTTCCTTAAATCCAATAATAATTATATTAGTAGTAGCAAAAGAAAGATAACATAAAAAATTACTAACCTTGAAATCCTTCAGATTTATAATCTCACCTTGTTTGGCAGAGTCTCGTACTGATAACGTGTTATAAAATAATAAAGAATAAGAAGAAGAGTAGAGAGAATAGAGAGAGTGATTCTTATTACTTCTCTTGAAGGATCATTTACAATGAAGGAAGTCTTTCTATTTATAGGGGGAATTTGCCCCTAGTTTCACACTAAAAGACAAATATATCAAATCTTGATAGATATCAACTAGATCTTATTAGATCTTGATAAACATTTACTATAATGTAAATACATTTATAACAGATAATTTTTTTTCGATAAGAATAATTTTGATAGGCTGCGTACTTTCAACAATAATATTTGAGTTTTATTCGCAATAAAATGAACATATGATGGTATTCCCTCTTTTTTTCTCTCTCCGTCTCATATTATAGTTTTCATATTTTGTTTTTGAGAGTTAAATTATGTAAATTTTAATTAATATTTTCAAATATATTTTTCTATCAAATAGATATGAAAAATATTGTAATTTTTAGTATTTTTCATATAATTGGCAATTTTACTTTTAAAATTAATGGGATGACTATCAAAAAGTAGAAAATTACAACTAATTTATAACAGAGGGAGTACTAATCTTCTTTATTTGGCACTACCTTTAGGAAACTATTTCTTATAAACAATTATTTTACTATTAAATTATTCATGTCAATTATGTTTTAAAAATCTAAATTAACTACATAATGTTATAAAATAATAAAGAACAAAGAAGAAGAGTAGAGAGAAAATAGAAAGTAATTCTTATTTCTCTTGATGGATGAATTACAATGAAGAAAAACCCCTTTATTTATAGGTGAAAACTAACCTAGAGGTTTGTAACTTTTCCATAAATAGACATACACAATATATGGTAAAGTAGGTATTCACTATATATGGTAAAGTAGACATTCACTATATATGATATATTTATAACACTCCCCCTTGAATGTCTAATTGATAGATAATGTGTCTCGTTAAAACTTTACTAGAAAAAACCCAGTGAAAAAAAAAATCTAGTGAAGGAAAAAGAGTACACACCTCTAACAATACGCATATAGGTTGCCTCATTAAAAAACTTACAAGGAAAACCCAGTGGGACAAAACCTCATAAGGGAAAAAGAGTACAACGTGTATTAACTCCTCCTAATGAGAACATCCTTAAACCTTTGCATTTCGATCTAGTGCACCATCTTCTTGAAAGTTGCAATTGAAGGAGACTTGGTGAATAAATCAGCCACATTGTCACTTGAACGAATCTGTTACATGTTAATATCACCATTCTTTTTGTAGCTCATGTGTGTAGAAAAGTTTTGATGAAGTGTGTTTCGTTCTATCTCCTTTTATGAATCCTCCATTAATATGTGTTATGCATGATACATTATCTCCGTATAAAATTGTGGGTAGATTATCATATTTCACACCATATTTTTCTCGAATGAGATGTATCATGGACCTCAATCATACACATTCTCGGTTTGTTTCATGAATAGTTATTATTTCAGCATGATTCGATGAAGTGGCTACGATAGACTGCTTTGTATATCTCCAAGATATTACAGTATCACCACATATGAACACATAGCCTATTTGAGACCGAGCTTTATGTAGGTCAGATAAGTACCCAAAATCTGCATGACCAATAAGATCGGGACTGCAAACTTGCTAACAAATTAACTAAAAAAAAGGCTATATCAGGTCTTGTAGTATTTGCAAGATACGTTAGTGCATCAATTGCACTAAGATACGGTACTTCATGACAAAGGAGTTCCTCATTCTTTTCTTAAGGTCGGAATGGATCCTTATTTAATTTTTGCATGTTTCTCATTTAAGCAAATACTCTATTGCTTTTGAAAACTCTCCAAGAGTTTTAATGATATTCAAATCATCAAATTATATCTTATAAGGATAATAAAAAGTTTTCCAGAAACTTTATATGCTTCAGGCATTTTGAATCCTTTAGGGATTTTCATATGGATGTTTGTCAAGTAACAATATCCAACATGTCAAGTGTGACATTTTCAAGTGTCTGGACTGCAAATCAAATAAGTTTTACGCTTATCAAAATGCATCCTTTCAGGTCACTTGATAAATGTTTCTACATCAGCATGCTTAAATAAACATAGAATTCGAATCCTCATAATCTTTTATAATATTGCGTCAATATTATATCAAAGATATTATTGATGATATATCATTTTGTATCGGTTCATAATGTGACATAACATTTTGAGATCTCATCACTTCATGATTTCAGGTACTTGAACCTCTCATAGGTTTCATGAAGTGTTATTTTGTAGGCTCTTCAAGAGCACATTGCCTTCTTATTATGATTATTTTCTCATTATTCTTTTCAAGAATTATTTCATTTGAAACCGATTAGTCTACCACGCTTCATGCATGCGTAGATTTTGTCCTTTAGAAACACAAAATAAGAGCACTTGCACTTAATATGAGATGTTTTCGACATTTGACTTGAATTGTCTTTTGGATGAGGATCTGGTGATAATTCCTAACATATTTCATAGCTGCTTATAACCTCCCCTTTATGTTAGGAAAACTAACATACATCATCCACCTTCTTTGAGGAATCCATCTTTGTGCATTATGGTATATTCATTAATCGTATACCGCACATCAAAATTATTAGATGGAATAATTGGTTTCCGACCTTAAACCAATTGAGAGGAAAGAAATAATCATAATTTATTGGTCTACTGCATACAAGTGCTATTGCAATATATCATATTTCAGATTAATACATGAAGTTTTGTTCTCATTAACAATGGTTTAGATATTTATCGAAGACATTCAATGTTAAACCATCATTATCAAGATTAATTATCTTGATTACACAATCTGAAAGTCATGGTTAACTCAATTTTATTGAGCAAACAACTTTATGAATGTCAAACTGCAGGTTGACAATAAATGTACATGTGATCATCTTATTGATGCATCATTTTAACATATCACATGATAGATGAACGGGTGCTTATTCACCTTTTATAATTTTCAGATTTGAAGGGATCCAATCCCAATATTAGTTGGTCCAACCAACTTATCATGAGAACAAACAACATAAATAATTCTTGAAGAATCTTCTAGTTCTTCAATACATGCACATCTTCGAGATGTCACAATCGTTCATATCAATTTATGAACTTTTATTCTAGTAAACTCCATGTTTACCATGACATGTATTTTTTCTTTAGTAAATTTCAGATTTACTATTACATGAATAAATTTCAGATTTACTACTTCAGAAGTAGATTTCAAAATTATTCAACCTCTTTCGGGGGTGAGGTGTGATACAATCACAATCAAGTGCACGTTTGCATTAATAAGTTTCTCATTCCCCAGGAATGGAATATAATCGTGCCTTAAGCCTATCAAATTATGATAGCTTATAACCTCTTTCAAAATTTTGCTACTTCAGAAGTAAATCGAGGCATACATATGATGTAGAGAATTTTTTCTTCTCTAGCATATCTTATAATCATATAAGCGTATGAAAATATCATCACTTTTGATGATCATTATCATATTGTCCTTCCACGCGTCTATTCGTGCATTCAATCACTTGTCTTCTTTCAGACATATTATGCATCACTACCACATACACCTCAAGAATGAAGTAAGTTGTCATATTTCAGACTTATCATATATTGCTACCACATTCACTTCATGGAATGGAGCATATTCAATGGGTCGAATTTCATGACTTTTCATCAAACACCCATTATTTTTCCTTAGCAATCACAATATCATCAATATGGTGTATTGAGATTCAAACTCAATATTTGATCCATATAAAGGCGTCTTAGGCATGAATCGATGGGACTTGAACCCAACATATTATCATCTTTTTTGATAATATTGGTCTTGAGGAATAAATTTAAAATATAAATGGTTCCAAACCAATTATTTTTTCTCAAATCCAATAGTAATTATATTAGTAGTAGCAAAAGAAAGATAACATAAAGAATTACTAACCTTGAAATCCTTCAGATTTATAATCTCACCTTGTTTGGCAGAGTTTCGTGCTGATAACGTGTTATAAAATAATAAAGAACAAAGAAGAAGAGTAGAGAGAGAATAGAGAGTAATTCTTATTTCTCTTGAGGGATGAATTACAATGAAACAAAACTCCTTTATTTATAGGGGAAAACTAACCTAGGGGTTTGTAACTTTTCCATAAATAGACGTACATGGTAAAGTAGGTATTCACTATATATGGTAAAGTAGACATTCACTATATATGGTATATTTATAACACGTAGTAATATTAGAAGAAAGGAAAAAGAGTCAAATTTATCACTCTATTTTAAAAAATTGGCTAAACATATTCTTTGTCATACTTTGGTGCAAAGTTATCCTCATCATATTTTGCGATCAAATTTACCTTCACTTTTAAGAAATTTTTCAAACATACCCTTCTTTTAAAAAAAAAAAAAGTCCAAATCAATATTAAATGTCTTATCTATAATATATTAAAAGTGCGAACACCATTTGAAAAAATGATTTGAACTTTTGCTCTCTATTAAAATACTCCGCTTTAAACTAAATCGACTTTTCACCTTTTTTTTCCAATTAAGTATCTTAAAAATAAATTATTCATCTTGACTTTTCTCAATTTTTGTCTCCTATTTGATTTGTGAGACAACTTGCTCATGCTCTAACTTTCCTTATAACAATAAACTGATTATTTAAGGTGAAAATAATTTAAAATAATAATTAAATTTCAACGAAAATCAAGCATAAAAGTCTATAATTTTAAAAAGACTATATCAAATTTTTGTAAAAAATATGTTCCGAGAACTTTCAAAAAGAAATTTTTCTAAAGTTCCAAGAGGAACTGTCGTTTCTTAACTTTTACTATTAGTTTTTATTTTTGAAAATTTTTATTTATATGACTTAAAAATTAATGACTTCTAAATTACATGATAAAAAGAAAACCAAAAATATTTATTAGTTTTTATTTTTGGAAAATTCATTTATATACTTTAAAAATTAAGGACTCCTAAAATACATGATAAAAAGAAAATCAAACACAACTCTAACACTTTTTTTACAAATTTTTATATAAGTTATAATTTTAGTTATAATACGATTATAACTTCTTCTTTATCTTTTGATCAAATTAAATAAAAAAACTACGGTCCTTCCTCTTCTTCAGGTTTTCTTCTTATTTCAATTTTGATTTCTTTTATTTAATATCTTTAAAGATTAAAGATTACGTATGAATCATACACAATTGTTAATTGACTATAAACAATTTCAGGTCTTCTTCCTCAAATTTATCGTAACTTTTTTTAGCTTTATATGTTTCTGATTTTTTCTATTTTTGGCTTTTATTAATTTTGTATTCATTTATTGAAACTCATTCTTCCACACTTTAACATTGACAGACCTTCTCTGTTTATCATCTTACTAATATGCCATTGTTTAAACGTGCGGGCAAGTTCAAAATCAATTTTAAGTTTTGGAGTTCTATGTTAGAAAAGATTCTTTCTTAAAAGGTCAAATATAATGTAAATGAGTTATTACTAAAAATTTTGATTGTTGTCGTCTTTTTCATCAGTTTGAAATCACGGATCTATCAGAAACAATCTTTCCTCTTCTACAAGAAAAAGGTTAGATTAGCGTATATCCTCCTTAAACCTTACTTATGAAATTACACTGAATATAGTATTATTGTTGTTGTATTTTAGCATACGAGCTCTCCATTCAGGTTCAAATTACATTTTATTTAATGTCAATTGCTATTTTTATTACTCCCTCCGTTTCAAAAAGAATGACCTACTTTCCTTTTTAGTCCGTTTAAAAAAGAATGGCCCCTTTCCTTTTTTGGCAATACTTTAATTTTAACTTTCCACATGGCATGTTTAGGACCACAAGATTAAAGGGCATTTTGGTACATTTGACACAACTTTAATTTAAGGCCACAAGATTCAAAAGTCTTATTTATTTTCTTAAACTTTGTGTCAAATCAAAGTAGGTCATTCTTTTTTAAACGGAGGGAGTAATATTTTATGTTAATTGACGGATAGACATGAAGTACACGTGCAACGCACGTACATTTGACTAGTTTTTTTTAAAAAAAAAACTTAATCTAACCTGTCCTATCCGATCCGGCCCATAAAAAAGACACAATAAAATATACGTCCCCCCTCAATTCTGTTGGTCGAACTTTTTCAATGAATAAATATACTTTTCTATCAACATGCAGCACTAGTAGGTTGTTTACAAATGAACAAAAAGTAGAATGAAATGGGATAATGCAAAAGCATGTAACTAGAAAAAATGTCTTGTACAAATTCTGCTCATGTTCCAGCTATATTTAATTTTTAAAATTTGATATCCAACTCAATGTACATCTAGATTCTAGAATTAGTAGATAAGTTTATTGAGCAAATGACATTTAGGGATCGTTTGATAATGTGTATTGGAAAGCTAATGTATGTATTAATTTAATGTATATTATTAATATATCTTAATTGGTATGTTTTTTACCCCATATATAACTAATGCACATTGTGTATTGAGGTGTGTATTACTAATACCTCAAAATCCATGATATTAACAATACAATGGATCCAATGCATTCATTAACATGATTAAAGACATTACTCCCTCCATCCCATTTTACTCGTTCCAAATTTCCTAATTTGATTTCTCATTTTTCATTAATCAAGAGAAGACATTTTTTTTCCTTTTTTACCCTCAATATTAATTATTTTAACTCTAAATTAAAATATAAACATCATTTAATTAGAGTACTATGGTAAAATAATCATGTTATTAATTATTTTTCTTAATCAAAATACAATGTCAAATTGGGACGAGTATGTAATTCATACTATTTTTAATACATCAAACCAAACACTGCATAAGAAAACAAAAGTATTACAAATACAAGTATTATTAATATATCATATTTTATATTGTTCTTATACAATCTACCACCAAATGATCCCTTAGGCATGCATAATAATTATAAGAGACTGTAACGAGAATACTTGTCCAAACTAATAAAAGAAGAGAGGTAAAACACAACTAATGAAATAAATGGGAACTGTAATGCCACATAATAATAGTCACAATCATCTACCAAAATTGCAATAAAAGCGGAGAACCCGCGGGATCTTTATTTTTAAATTTTGGTGTTTGCAGTTGACAACTAACTATATGGCATCACTAGATGATACAATTCTTGGATAAAATCTACAACAAAGGACTAGAACGTCCATGTTTTGAACAACAATCCTCATGTGCAAATTTGTGCCGTTTCCCATCTCGCAAGCATCGAACTAAAACTCATAACATTGCCCATCTCGCAAGCATCGAACTAAAACTCAATAACAACGTTGCACTGAGAACTTTGTCAAGAGATGGTATCACTCAAGAAGAGAAGAAACTAGATTTCAGTGTTTCAAAGATGCCTGCACCTTCTGAATCTGCACCCGAATTAAACAAGATGTCAACTCAAATGAAATACGATGAATAGATTCCGAATTCACAGAGTCTCTTCAACAGCAAAGAAACATTTCTGTTTTCATTGCACCATCAGAGAAATTTATGATGAGAAACAGAAAGGGTATCAGACAATACTTCTTCCATTGTCTGAGAGGCAAATATCTGAAGAATGTCAAAGAATAATACTTTACCTGTATTTATGTCCATGCAAGATTCTTACTCATTCAGTCTCTCCCTTCTCATGCTATCTCAATCTGCATCAAGAACGAACAAGTTAAGCATGTGCTGAGAAAGGACTCACAGGCCATTGTGTAGCTACAACAGGAATGGTAGCAAGATTCTGTACTCAATAACGAAGAGGCTAAACACAGAAGCACTACAAGAAAGGCATCTCAAACAAATATGACATAGCAACATTTAAAAAGAAAAATTATTGATTCCAATGCAACATACAATATGAGACAGTTCCCATCAAGTCTATAAGTGATATTCCCGTGCAAGTGAGAATCCGCGCAGGCTCCTCTTTCATTAGTTAAATACACAAAGCTAAGTACTAACGTCTATCTCATTCTCTTTATTCTCTTCTTTGCAGCTACTATTCTGCTTGTAGATTTTGACGTACAATGCAATGTACCTAGGTTCAATGCTTTGTGCATATAACCACTGAAAGTTGTATCAGATTACATCAAATATCGCAATGTACCTAGGTTCAACTCTAAATATGGCAGACACTATTACATCAAAATCTACAGAGCAGCTGGAAAGAACTCAAGAAGCTGGCTAATTGAAATATCAGGCAAGTGAAAATGCAAATAGACATATTAAAGAAGTGAAAAATGTCGATAAACTTATATGCAGATTATCCCATTTCCCTTGACCCCTTGCTATGCCTAGGAGGAGGCCCTTCCCGCTCCTCTTCTTCCCACACTCTACAGCAGCCGGTGGCGGAGATGGTTCGTACCTTGAAGGCTTTCTTTTGAAGTGCCGATCATCATCACTGCTCTCATAATCCACACTCGCAGTGGCACTCTTCCTTGATCCAGTAGCCGTTTTGTAGTCTCCGTGATATCCATTTGATGTGGCACTCCTGTGGCTCGCCGAAGAACTCAGTGGCAACTCACTAGAGGATGGAAGCTTTCGCTTCTTTGAAGTTGCTGCTGAATCTTCAGCTGGGAAACTGATGCGAGAAAAAACACTTGCCTTCTTCTTATCCAGAGACTTGGATGGCACTGCCAATGGTTGTTCAGATGGGCCTGTGGAGGATGGTTTGGCGCTAGCTGAAGATTCTGAACGGTGATGGCTACTGCTACTGCGATGGGCATGCTCGCGCTGATGGCGGTCCTCATGGTGAGGATCATCATAATCTTCATACTTTCTCTTGGAAGAAGGGCGAGGAAGTTCAGGGTCACGCGATCGACGATCTGGGGACGGCCTCTCAGGTCGGCGGTGGTACTCAAGGTCCGGTGATGGCCTCTCAGGTCGGCGGTGGTGGTCAAGGTCTGGTGATCGCCTCTCAGGTCGACGGCGGTGGTCAAGGTCTGGCGATGGCCTCTCAGGTCGGCGGGGGTGGTCAAGGTCCGGTGATGGCCTCTCACGTCGGCGGTGGTGGTCAAGGTCTGGTGATGGCCTCTCCGGTTGGCGGGGACGGCTGGAGCTCGACGACGGAGGAACAGCTTTCTGTGCAATCATCAATTTAACATATTACTATCAAAATATTGCAAAGAAGAAGAGAAGTATTTAGAAGCACTAAAATGCAGATCTAAAGCAATAAAAAACATCAAAAGAAATTCATGCCACTACAAAAGGAGAGAATTAAATTTTACAACTTTTTTTCTTGAGAAAGAAATTTACAGCAACTATTTTATTTTATTTTATTGAGAACTGAGAAATTTACAACTCCTAATCAGGTTGATTTTACAAAAGGAATTCCCAAAGTTCTGTTCTTTTTCTTTGCACTTGGTTTTTCTTTTATTTTTAAGATGTGTAGCAAATATCAAAACCAATACACCTCGGTACATTTAAGGGCCAAATCAAATGATCTGTCATGCCAATTTTTATTATAAGATGATTTACACCCCACCCCCACTGCACCTCAATGGTTCTCTTTTTTTTTCAAGCCCAGAATACTTTTGGAGCCCTATCCAATACATTTTTGCATGCACTTAATGACTCGTTCATTCTGAAGTTTTTGGTCAAATTAGGCACAAACAGTTTCATCATAAAACGTTCTTGCCATAGCTAAATCTCGATGCTGTTGGGAAAAGGTTTAATTTTTTTATGAAAAAAGAGGAACGAAAATAAGGGAACAAAATCCCTTATCATCACCACACATCCAATGAACAGAAACCAGAAAAAACAAACGAATAAAAAATATAAACCGACATCTTAATGGGGTCCTGATAGCTCCTAAATTGAGCTCCAGTCAACTGCCATTTTACTGAGGGCAATAAACAACTGCCACAAAATCTTTTATCATGAGCAACATCAGCATTCAAAATGAGCACCAACTACACAGTTAGTAGTCATATATCCTCTCTTCTTGCAAAATGGGCAACCAATCTTCAATACATTGAATTGTCGACAACCCCTTATCAGGATAATCATCCAGAGATTCTGTACTTGTAATCTTAGAAACTGATCCTAGAAATTCAGTCTCCAAGGCTGCTGCTTTTTGGACTTCACATGTAATTGAAAGATGAAACTGGAAACTAGCTGCAGCTGCCTCTAGGCTAAACTAAGCGAGACTTTTCCCTTAACACGCAGCCCGTCTACTGAAATATAGAGACAAAATAACCAAGAATATTTGCTAATCAAGATACATACAGATTTGGGTTTCAAAGGAGGACCATCAGCAGCACTCCCAACTTCCCTTGCATGTTCCCTGTCTTTAGGAAACTCCCTGCTGGAGATAACAAAAGATATTATCAAATATCAAATTGTCATTTAAGTAGATAAAAAGAGTAGAAACAGAATAGACAATGACTGTTGACGATAAAAAACTATGAAGGAGGACAAATATGAAGCTATGACTAGATTGTGCACATTGACCGCACAAACACTTCCAAGTACAGAAAACTTTAGTTGCAGAGAGGCACTTAAGAGTAAACAGAGAGGAAAAACCTCAATACTTGAAGCACAACTATTAAATAATATTTCAAGATCACCCACCAAGATGAAATGAACTATAGGAAGGACATTCTTTGCAAAACCACAATACACGGTGCTCAGGCAATTGAGCATGATTTTAACATCACCCACGGAAATAGCACCGTTGATATGTAGAGTATTAACAAGAACAGAACAAAAATGGTCAAATTACCTCTCCCCACGTCTCTCGATCTCACGCTTCCTTCTCAGTTCAGCCTTTCTAGCCTCAAATTCATCTCTGCTCATGATTGGTGGGCCAGCATTAAATCCCATCCCAAAGTCTGCTGCAAGGTCCCTACATTTGGTGGCCATATTTAACAGTCAGGTACCAAATAATCCCGAAGAGGACAAACAAAGATATATATAGATACATTAATATAGAAGTGATTAAACTATAATATCAGAACCAGACCCATCACCAAAAACTGCAAGAGAGAAAGGACCCTAAAACATGTGAAAGCACTTATCGGAGATCAAACAGAGACAACAACAACAACAACAGACCCAGTATATTCCCACAAAGTGAGAGATCAAACAGAGAGGAGCTAAGAAAAAAAATATAACGTAGGTTATACCTCTGCATTGGAGGACCAAAAGGCGGCATCATAAAACCTTGTCCACCAAATGGATCATGTGGTACGACCGGAGGCATAAAGGGAACATCTAGAGGACCCATCCCATAAGGATTGTATGGCATGGCACCAGGATAAGGGGCTCCAAACCCATCTAGTCCAGGTTGCATGCCAGTCCAATAAGGATTATAGGCAGCAGGACCCATGGACATCATATAATTCTCAGCAGCAAGATCTTGAGCAGCTCTCCATTGCATCTCCGCAGCAGCAGCTGCAAGGGTATCAAGTAAATTAGGAACTAGGAAGTGTAGAAAGCTCCACCAAGAAACAAACATAACAATTAAAGTTTTAATTCAAAAATAATTAACAAATCTATCAATTCATGCACAAGAGGAAGGAAAATGAGTGCTTACGGTTCAAAGGCAATCGAGCTTTCTTCTTCTTCTTTTTCTTTCCTGAAAACATAAAAGAACAAAATCTAGATGAGAACACTTTCCTATCCAAGTGATGTAAGAAACCAAAGTATTTCCTCTAGGATGCTCGTAAGAAAAAACCAATAACTTGAGAAGCCAAAAAGATAAACGAAGAGCACTATTACCTGCCTCCCCAACTACAGGTTTTTGCTGAACTTCTTCCTCAGCCAATGGAGCACTTCCCTGGGATGCAGGTTCTTTAACATCCGACTCGTGTGTGGCTTCAGAAACATCTGCAACCTTCAAAGTTCTTCCCCTCTCCAACATTTGCTGTGGAGCACTTTCATTCTTACCCTCTTCCACATTCTCCTGAGCTTTAGAATTTTCCTCCTTTTGAGGAGGGGGTGGTGGTGGTGGTGGTAACAACTCTCCCTTTGAAGCTGCAGATTGTGCAGGAGATGGAATCTTAGGTGGGAGAACGCGTGCTGACTCCATATCTGGAAGATGTAACAAAAAAAGCAAGACCTGAGCCTTTAAAAAAAAAAAAATCAAACAAATAATGGACTTGACCAAGAGAACAGTGCAGAGAATTAAAACCGGTACTAACCTTGAACTTGAAGAGCACTACCCCCATGCTCAGCACTGCTATTATTTGATTCCAGTATTCTATTTATTGTATCCCTCAAAGTCTTGTTGGGCAACAGATCATCAGCAAGTATATTTGTGGCCCCACAGACGCACACCGATTTCGAGATGATATAATCCCTTATGCCTGAGGATCACCCTTGCGATCAGTTTAAAATTCAAGAATACAAAGAACACTAAAATTGAATAGTGAACACCTTAAATTCACCATAGAAGCAAATACACTACACCCACATAAAACAGCAAACTCCTTGTGTTATATAAGCAAAAACTCTTTAAAAAATACTCTGCTCAAACAAAACAGCAAGCTCCTTACATTTATCGCAGAAACTCGTAAAACAGCACTTGCTTGTTAGAACTGCATCTTTCATTACTTCTTTACACAAGGGACAATGAAGCTCTGGTGGAAGATCACCGACGGAACGTATAGAAGGCATCCCCTCAACTTCTCTTTCAAAAGCAGCCCTGCAATAAGAGGGCCAGTCATATGCATTCTTGCTCCAGAAAACACACAACAATGCCAACATAACAAGAAATCTTACTCATTGGGCTTTAAAACTGCATTGGCACCACTTGGTAAAGCATATGAACCATCTGGGGTTGCCATTAGCATGGACTTCGGAATGCCAGTGGGGGGTTTCACTTTCCTAATGTCAAAATTGGGGTCGCCATTTGTTGGGCAGTGCTGAATAAAATGCCCTGTAAGGATTTATGTCATAATTGGATACAATAACTCATCATGCTAATAGCAGATTTCTTATAGAAAATGACCACCCGGTGGATGAAAAATAAGAAACATACCAGGCACCTTACAGCGATGGCATACATAACCTGGTGGTGGTGTTTTCCGTTCCAACCCGCCACCCCAACCTGGAAGAGTAGCATCCAGTTTGAGCATAATAAGATAATAAAACAGCCAACAAACTCAATTACAATCAGAAATTCATCTAACCAGTCGCAACCTGAAAATTTAATACATACATAAAAGCATCTCGACAATTATCCAACCAACATGGCAAGTCAGAGAAACTTAACCACAAGATCTAAAAAGTTTCGACTTACAATTAACTTCATGAGTTTTTTGTCATTAAATTTTACAAAAGAATGAAATGAAGGCTCATGGGACTATAAACAGACTTAGATGGAGCAACTTGAACAGTAAGGATTCATATAATCCGCTGCCACTTGCTCAGATTGAGGCATAATGGTTGTAATGAAATGAAGGCATGGAAAACTACTATGTCAAGTAAGCAAACACACAAATAATATCCTCCAACCCGACACGGAGAAGAAGATTCATAGTAGATTAACAGGACAAGTGAGAGTGAATACCAAAGCCTCGCCCGCCACGTCCACCCATCATTCTTCCACCTGGACCTCGTCCATAACCTCTACCAGCACCAAAGCCATCAGAGGGTTGACTGCATTAACTTAAAGATCATCAGAATCATTCTCAAACCAATATCATCGGATATTAGAAAACGGTAACAGTTGATACAATAATCGCACTCAAGTGTGCATGAAAAATTAAAAAGAAAAAGAAGTTTTCCCACCTCTGCCAATCTAAGGATGGGGTGTCAATTAAAGCTTTGATCTTACTCTCCTCATCAGCTTTGCTTGGAGGAGGAGCATCGTGCACTTGGTTGCTTAACTGGATGGGTGTTTTTTCAGGAATAGCATACAAATCATTTCCAAACTCATCCCAATCAAGATCTTCAGACTACAAATGGACATAAATATTTCAGTATGCTTAAGACCACAAGGTGTCATGACTACAAACACCAAGAGACTCCCTAAGGCATAGTGCCATGGGCACACACTTACATATCTGGTGGCAGATGACTCCCCTCCCAAAAAACCACTTTTTACTGTTTGAGCCTCCTCGGATTGGTATTCTACCTGGGGCCTGCAGAAAGCACTTCTTGGTCATATTCAAAACAGCTATTATGGCACAGCCCAAAAGACGAAAGCAGTGCAAGGACCTATGATTACCACTTCCTACCCTGGGGGGAGGGGGGAAGGGTGAGGAAAAAAAACTCTGTAACACCACATTCAACAAAATGCAATTGACGGCATTAGCATTATCATCTATTCTCCCCCTATAGCCCCGCACCCTTTCAACCACCTTCCACACAGTGCAAAGTCCTATACCCTACCACCTTTCTAAATCTTCCAAGGGAAAGGGAATGGGAAAAATCAAAGAAAAAGGATCTTGAAATTTAGTAAACACCCCACCCACCAACCACCTGCACGCAATTCTTTTCTGTGGAATAAGCAAGGTATCCAATCTAGGTCAACTGACTTTTTTCCACAGATTTTGAATTCTTAAAGATAAAACAGTATTTTCATTCATAAACTTAACAGATGAGAGTCAAAAGGATCAAGATAATACTCGTCTGGTTCTGTTACAGGTGCAGTTACTATGGGCATGCGAGGTCGTCCAGGAACTCGACGAATCAACACACTAGTATTTTTGGGGATCAAGGTGTCCTCATCAGGATATTCTGAAATTGCAAAAAGAGAAGACAAAGCACATAAAACCCTGTTACCTGTAGAGTTCAATACATATGAACGGAAATACAAGTTATGCAATCAATTTCAATTGGTATGATCCACCATTCAGCCTGCTAAATCTAAACAAACTATTTGTCAAGCACTATATTCCTTACAGAGGATCAACTAGACATTGAGATTTGATATGTGACATCAACCTCAAGTGAAATAAGCTCCTTACGTATGTCTTTTGCCTCTGCTAGCACTAGTAAGGCAAATATTTTGTGCAGGACGGTTACAATACATTGCAGTATCCGTTAAGTTCTTCAAAGACTACAACGAAATAACCAAGTTTAAGAAAAATTCTGTACAGGACAATATGGTACTAGCATAGTATTACAAGCCCTAACCCTAAAACATTAACAATAGACCCCTCTCCTTTCAAATCAATATAATTATGTAAAACAAACCCATTAAGATGAGATACCACAATTTTCACCAAAAACAACAAAAACTGCAATCCAACATTTTTATAATGCAAAGGTTCTTTAAAGAGTTTATGCATCACCAATCTCCTCAAGGATGCATAAATAAGCAACTCAAAACTAAATTGAAATCATTGTGATCACTTATTTATTTAATAAAAAACACTTCTTTTTCTGGAGACTCTTTGAATATAAGCAGCACATATTGAAGTACCTAGATTTATTGATAGCAGAGAGTTGATAACTAAAAAAAGGGAAGCCCAGTGCACTAAAGCCCCCCTATGCGCGGGTCTGGGGAAGGGCGAACCACTGAGCATTGTTACGCTAAACCCCAAAGTCAATGCCACACAACAACTAGCGCAATACTACTAGCAATGCAATTATCAATGCACGAATACGAAAATGACTAGCTATATTGGAAACTAACCAACCTTCGTTAGTCTGGGCGTTGGTGACAACGAGGTCAAAATCTGTACCCCTGCCCAAATGCTTGGATTCAAATATTTTTTCTTTCAAGTTCCCAACAGTAATAAAGTGACCGTCAATTGGAATTGAATCATAATCTTTTGCACTTTTAAACTTAAAATAAACTGACATAACTCCTTTTTTTCCTTATAAAATTCCTTTTTTTTCCTCAAACAAATCAATAACAAGAACAACAATAAAAAGGCCAATCAAAAAATTATTAATAGGCCTGATATTGAACTCAACGAAAAATTGATATATAAAGTACAAAAAATATTAAAAGTAGCTCTTTTTTTTTTCTATCTCACAAACTTATCAAACCAAATTCCTTCAACAAATCAGTTGAACATCCTCCTCCTCCTCTTCGTCGAAGATATCCAATCCGTAAGCTTCAACTCCGCAGCAATATCGAACCGCTTCGATTATTAACTGAAAGAATTACAGTCACTGATACCGCTACTCCTTCGACTGCGCCGATCTCGATTGGATCTACCAAATTCACGCCAAACGCCTTCGTTCCGGTAACCGCAGGAGCTGATTTTGTGGTTTATTAAACGACGTCGGATTCCTCAGATCGATTGAATTGAATTGAATCGATGTCAATCAGCGCCGACAGATCGACCGACGGATGAAACGACCGATAACTTCTCCGATAACGGAGAGTTTTTTCTCGAACGAAAAACGTTAATTGATTATTGCGAACGGCGAACTCATCGGAAAATTCCGTTGAATTGAACGGAAAACTGAAGAGAAAAGCCAATGAGAGTGAAGATTTTTATAGGGTCTCCGGAACTAGGGTTTCTTTTCACCGATGAGAAACTGATAGATTTTTGATTGTCGGGGGTGAATTTAGGGGAAAATTTCTAGGTTTTATAGTAGTTCATTGAAGAGCTTTCTTACAGATTAGTCCTTTTAGTTTTAGTATTTTCAGTTTTAGGGCTCAATATTTTGGTTCGTTTGAAGATTTTATGCAATTCAATAAAGATACCTCAAGCAAAAAAAGAGACGAGGCAAAAGTGGAATTGCGGAAAAATATTCTGCTATTTGCCAGTAAAAATAAACATTGAAATATAGAAAAAGTAAGTTTAGAGGCTAATAGGATCAACGATCTTGAACCACCAGTTTAAAATTTAGGTGTGTTATGTGTTATGATAATTTTGGGTATAGTTAAAGATATTTATGTGTTATTTCAAATAAAAATATAAAAAGACATAACATATATAAACGTCTTATTTAAATTAGCCTCATGTGATATAATATGAATTTCAATTTTAGATGTGCATGAGTAGATATTTAAATTTGTATATAATTAAATAAATAGACACACATATTCTGCATGACATCTTATATGACGCTTCACGCGAATTGTCACAAAGAAATTGTGTAGTTATTTATTCAACTATATATAAATTTATATCACATTAAAATGCATATTTCTGTATCATATCGAATAAAAATAAAGACCTCTCTTACAGATTAGTCCCGTTTAGTTTTAGTATTTTTTATTTGTGCCCCAAGCTTTTTGTTCTTTTGCAGATTTTTACGTTTGACGCAAGCAAGCCAGCTGTTGACTCATTCTTTTGTGGAGGCCAGTAGTTTATGGAACGAAATTTCCACCAATTTTCCTTTATTTGATTTAATAACAATCGTCTTCTTTTGTAAATTGTCCTTGTTCTTCATTTTCTTTAATTTTGTTAGCAATTTTTTTAAAAAATTATATTTTATTTCATTAGTATAATTAGGCTTCTCAATAATATGTAAAGTCTGAAAAAAAATGAAGCTCACAATAAAAAAACATGTAGCTCACTAGATTGTATGTCACATTGTATTATTTGAGGTGAACCTAATAGAGCAATTTTGTTGGACCATAAATGTTGAAAAGTAGAAGAACATGTTTGTAGTTTTGATGATTGACAAATAAGAACCTGGTTTACTATTTGTTGTCTTTTGTATTGACAAATAAGAACCTGGTTTACTATTTGCTGTCTTTTGTATGTCGTATCATGTGAACTAGGTCTCAGAACATTTGTGAACCAGGTCCCAGAACAGGTGACATGAATACACAAGAAAATCAAGCATAAACAAGGAAGATTGGAGCCACGAAATAAAGAAGAAAATAAATAAAAAAGCAAGAAGGAAAGAAATAAAAAGAAGAAATAGTCTAAAGAGGGTCAAAGTTTCCTTATATGATACAATTTCATTATAAGGAAAGGAATCACAAATTTCCTCACAGGAACCAAGTTCCATTTGGAGAAGGAGTCCAGTTTCGCGATATTCTAGGGCATGACAAATCTCCGGTATATTTATGGCAAAAGAATCATTGAGAGTCACACCTATTGCATATTCACAAAATTAATTATCTTCGAATCAATAGCCATCAGAGCAAAAACTGTAGGAGTTTATCACAGCAAAACAGAAACCTGGTTCACAGTTTCTGTTTGAGTTTACACTACTTAATGCTGAAGTGTGAGAAGCTTAAGGCTAGAGTTAGTAGTCGTTGTTGAGTTCATTAGTTGGAGTAAATTAATGAGTTTCGAGTCTGTAATACGATAGATTCTGAGTAGTAATCTTTTCTATTATTGAACGTTATTTAGTTGTGAGTGTGAATAAGAAAAAGCGGATTTGACTTCTTATTCGTGGGGTGTTGTAACAAGAAGTGGTTTAGAATTCTTGTTTGTTAGGTGTTGTAACAAGAAGCGGGTTTGACTTCTTGGAGTGCTCATATAGTGAGTAGAATAGTTGGAGTAAACTGTGGAGTTGTGAGTTAAGAGTTAGGTTCTAGAATTGCGGGGTTGTAATCTTGAACAAAGCTCTTTGAAATTAGTGGAGATTGGTGGTGAAATCCTACGCAGTGTAGGTCGTGATTTTTTACTCCCTTGAGCAAGGAGTTTTTCACGGTAAATTTGTATTGCACTTTATTTCTTGTTTGTTGTTTACTACAATTTCTGAGACCAGGTTCCTAATATGTGTGGTGGAATTAGTTATTTCCTACAATAAAGTATTCGCATATAATGGGACCTCGTAAAAAATTATTCAATTGTCCAACTTCTCAACAATTAATATAGTTTTTCAAAAGAGAATAAATCAAAAAATACTATGGATAAATTAGCTCACAGAAAATACTTCATAAAGACTTTAAAATAAGTTCTACAATGAGGACGACTATACCTACACTATTGTATAGGGTAGAGTGTTGGCCAACACGAGAACACACAAAGATAGCGAAAATTGATATGCTTCAAATAGATGTGTGAACATACTAAAAGAGATAGCATTAGGAACGATGGTATACATGTTAGGATGGGAGTGGTCTCTGTGGGGCAGAGAAGATGAGAAAAGTAAGATGGAGATAGTTTAGACAAATAAAGAGGAGGTGGCGCAACTGCACCAATAAGAAAGTGTGAAAGACTGACCTTAATAAATTTTAGGAGTGTTAGACGAAGAAGAACCGAGAAATGTAACTAGACGAGACATGACACTTTTTTAGTTTATTGAAGATATAACCTTATATAAGAAGATATAAATATTCGAAGATTAAGATAAAAGGGTATATAGTAGATAGTCGAGCGATATAGTATTTTTACGTGGAAAAGACATGGGTAGTCTCCTTTTCATATCTTCACCTCTTTTAGTAGTACTGCTTAATATTTGCTTAGCATCTTATTCTCTTATTTTGACTACTACTATTGCTCCTTCATTTACTTTCTTCATCTAGATATCTTGTTGTCGTTATTTTTCTTTCAATCCTATATATTTTTATTACACTTTTTTGTAGCCAAATATCTACCGTAAAAGCGAGTTTGCAACAAATATGTCATTGGTGTTGTTGTTTTCACTAATATTTCACTTAAGGTGCATTTGTTTTTACTAAGATTCAGATATCTGGATCTGAATGCATATCTGAATGATTAAGATGTTGTCTCTAGATCTGAAAATTGAATGACTAAGACTGTTTGTTTTTCAACATCTGAATGTGCAAAATTTATTTATTTGTATATACAATAAAAATACAATTCAAATAAAAAATTAATTATATATTAAAAATATTTAATTTAATATAATAAAATTATTATTTGATTGATAAAAAAATTATTAGTGATAGCAGAGATGGTTTAAACTGGTGGCAGTGGTAGTGATTGATGTTAATGACTAGTAATATTGGTAGTGATAGTTGTGATGGTAGAGATGATATTGTGGTGACTGTTATGACGATGGCAATTGATAGCGGTGATGGTGGTTGTGATATGAAGTTGGTTGATGTTAGTTATTGGGGGTGTTGATTGCAATGGCTGAAAAATGAGTGCATGATGTTTGACAATGTGTTGGTGGTAGTTGGAGACACTGTTAGTTATGATAGTGTAAATAATTGTTAGTAAAAATAGATTATAGTGATGGTACTGATTAAAGTGGTAGTAGAGGTGGACATACTAGTGACAATGATAGTGATGGTGGTCGAAGAATGTGTGGAGCTTAATGATGTGTTAGTGACAATTAGTGGTGGTGCTAGTTGTGATAAATGAGTTAATCGGTAATAGGGATTGATCAGTAGTGATTGATAATGGTGGTAGCGTTGATATTGGTGTTAGCGTTAGCAGTGGCGGTGGATATAATTAGAATAATTGAGGTGGTAGGTTTTGTAGCTGCTGCCAATGGTGATTGGTTGCGATATTGGTTGTCAATGGTGACTATGATGGTAGAAGTGGTTGATGATGACGGTTGATAATGGTGGGTGGTGGTTGACAATGGTGGTAGTGATAGACATGATAGTTGTGGTGACCGGTGATTGTGTATAGAGTGATGGTGAATCTCATCCAACACAGGTATACATCTTAATGACATTAAAACTTGGTTCTAGATCTATTCAAACCTATTAAGAGCTAGAATCTTAATAAAAAATAAATATACTTAATTGTATAGTCTGAGTCATTCAAATTCAAACTTCCATTAAGTGCAAACAAATGCTGCCTTAATTTATAGCTTATATTAATCTTTTCAAAAAAAAAAAAAAACTTAAATGTTGTTGCTATTATCAATTTTTTAAGACTGGAAAATTTATATCAATTCCTAAGTGAAAAAAATTATAGTACAATTTTTAAAATTATATTACAAATAAACCTCTAATAAATGGCCACAAATATTTCTATCTCACCAATCAATCACTTTACAACAACAAAAATAATATATTCAGTATATTCCCACCTAATGGGGTCTGAAAAGGATACCTCAGAGGGTAAGATAGAGATGTTGTTTTTGATAGACCCCCGACTTAAGATAAAACAATCTAGAAAAGGAATACTAAACAGACAAGATACAATAGAAGTTACCACACCCCAAAAGACCACAGACAAGACTCACCAAGTAATACAACAAATGATATAACATACTAAAATAAAACTAGTATTATAGCTACTAACACAGATAACAAAGTTCTCCTACCTACTAGCACTAACACACTTGTTCCTACTATCCTTCTACTCTAATCCTCTTCCTCCACACCTCTCTATGTAGGGACGTTCTCGACAAGTTAAAGTTGCTCCATGTCATGTCTAATCACCTTCCTCAAATATTTCTTCGGTCTAACTTTATCTCACCTAAATCCATCCTCATCGAACCTCTCGCACCTCCGTAATGGAACATCTATGTCCCTTCTCATCACATGTCTGAACCATCTTAACCTTTCTTCCGTCATCTTGATTTCACCGAAGTTACTCCCACTTTATCTCGAATAACCTCGTGTCTAATTCTATCTTTCCTAGTACACCCAAAATCCACTGTAGCATTCTCATCTCCACCACCTACATCTTTTGAACGTGAGACTTATTGACGGGTCAACACTCCGCCCCATACATCGAAGACGGTCTAACCACCATTCTATAGAACTTACTTTTAAGTTTAGGAGGTATTTTTTTGTCACACAAGATTTCAGATGCGAGCCTCTATTTCATCCACCCTATTCTAATTCGATGAGTTATCATTCTCGTCAATCTCGTCATTCCCTAAATCATAGACCCTCTATACTTGAAACTATCTTTTTTTTTGGATGGAGTGAGTATCAAACTTTACAACCACATCAGATTCATGTGACACCTTATTGAACTTGCAATCCAAATATTCCGTCTTGGATCTACTCAACCTAAATCCTTTAGACTCTAGGATTTGCCTCCAAACCTCCAACCTAACATATTGCACCGAGGGTCTCATCGAAAGACTACATCATTCACAAAAAGCAAACAGTAAGATACCTCACCTTGAATTTGCCACATTAAAACATTTATCACCAAGAAAAATAAAAATGGGTTAAAAGTAGATCCCAGATGTAACCCCATCAAGGCAGGAAAGTGATCTCCTCCCATAGTCCTAATCCAAATCTTGACGTCATTATACATATCCAGGGGTGGATCTATTAAGGCCCGTGGGGGTGGCACGCCACCCGCAAACTTCGACGAAAACTCTCTCTATGTAGTTGTATATATATACAGATATAGTTAAAAATTAAGTCTGCCACACACAATAACAAGGCACTGTCTAGTGCGGGTGGCAAAGTGCTGCTTTTGCATCCCCAAGGTCGTGCGTTCGAACTCGGCTAACAATATTTGTTTATTAAAATTATTTTTGTTAATAATTTTTCATTAAAACAAGGCAACAACCAACAGGCAACAAGTGTACTTGATAATTTTCATTAAAATAGGGCAAGGCGACCAATTGACTTTTATAAATGTAATGTTATTTTTAATTTTTTTTTTATTTAATTTTTAAAAAATATATAATCAAATATCTCTCATTAAAATAAAAGAAAAACCCTATTTCCAAATTTCAAATCAAAACATCGATTGAGACACTCTTGTTCTTGAGGTTTGCTACTGTTGCTGCTTGCTCTCTCTCTCTCTGCTTGTTTCTTGCTCTCTTTGTAAGTTATATTGAAAAATTATTTTGTTTCTCTTTTTTGAGCCTAGAAACTCAAATTTGGAATTATCTATTTATCTTGATAACTTGATTTAGGAGAAAGTGTTCTAATTTTGTGATTGAGATGGAGAATTTTTTCAAGAAGGTTAATTATTCACAATCAAGTTCTAGTAATGTCAATGTCAATCATTCTTGTTTTATAACTGACCTCGATTTGGGTTCACTTAAAGCCGGTCCGGGAGAAAGAAGACCTATTTTTTATTATGATCCTCGAATACGAGATGAAGTGAGGAAATATTATATTGAAAAAGGGTCTTGTCAACTTGTCTTGAAACCATATCCTTAAAGTAAAATAGGAGGTAGAATGCGTCAATTTACTTTAAGTTGGTTTAAAGGTTCATATTCGACTTGGTTGGAGTATAGTGTGGAGAAAGATGTCGCTTATTGTCTTTGTTGTTATTTGTTCAAAAATGAATTTGTTCATGAAACTACGGGTGATTTTTATGCATCAAATGGTTTTAGGGATTGGAATAAGGCTCTTGAAAGATTTCGTTTACATGTCGGTGAAGTTAATAGTGTTCACCACAAATATTACAATAAGATGCTAGATTTTTCAAATCACCGTCAATCAATTCAAGTTGTTCTTGACAAACATTCTCAAAAGGCAAAAAGTGAATACCGAATTCGTTTGGAAGCTTCAATTGATGTGGCAAGACTTATTTTGTATCATGGATTGGCTTTTCGAGGTCATGACGAAAGTGAATCTTCAACTAATCAAGGCTACTTCTTAGGATTTTTGCGGTGGCATGGAGACAAACATCCAGATGTAGGAAAAGTGATATTAGAAAAAGCTCCACAAAATGATATTTTGACTTATCCTATGATTCAAAAGGATATTGTCAATGCTTGTGAGAAAGAAACATTAAAATTTATAATTGAAGACTTGAATGGAGATTACTTTGGGATATTAGTTGATGAATCCAAAGACATCTAACACAAAGAACAAATGGCTCTTGTTTTGAGATATGTTGATAAGAATGGTGAAGTTGTAGAATGATTTATCGGTCTTGTCCATGTTAGTGATACATCGGCATGCTCATTGAAGAAAGAAATTTATTTTTTGCTTTCCGATCACTCACTAAGTTCATACAAAATACGTGGATAAGGTTATGATGAAGCTAGTAATATGAAAGGAGAGATAAATGGTCTCAAAACTTTAATTATGAAAGATAGTCCTTCGGCATATTATATTCCTTGTTTTGCACATCAATTGCAACTAACATTTGTTGCTATTGCTAAAAAATATTTGAAAGTTGAAGACTTTTTTTATCATGTTACTAATGTGTTGAATATTGTTGGAGGATCCTTTAAGCGTAGAGTTTTACTTCGTCATCACCAAGCCAAAAATTTGAAGCAATTACTTGAGTCCGGTGAAGCTCATACCGGACAAGAATTACATCAAGAATGTGGTCTTCAAAGACCGGATGATACTCGTTGGGGATCACATTTCAAAACATTGGATAACCTTCTTGTTATTTTCCCATCTATTGTTCATGTGCTTGAAGTGATTGAAATTGAAGGTTCTACCTCTAGTGATAGAAATCAAGTGAAATATCTTTTGACAAAGGTCAAAACATTTTAAAAAAAATTATGCTTCACTTGATGTTGAAAGTGTTGGCCATGTCAAATGAGTTGAGCAAGATTTTACAAAAAAAAAATCAAGATATTGTTAATATCGTGAAGTTTCTTAACATCTCAAAGAAAAGATTGCAAGATATGAGAGAGAATGGGTGGGAATCTTTGTCGAATGACGTTTCTTCATTTTGTGATTCACATGATATCTTGATTACCAAATTAGATGAGTCTTATTTTTCCGAAAAGTCAAAGCGTAAGTGTTTAGATGTTTGTTATTCGCACCACTTGCGTGTTGAAATCTTTTGTGCGGTCATTGACGTGCAACTTCAAAAGCTTAATGAGCGTTTTGATGTAGTGAGTAGTAATTTGCTTCTTGGGATGGGTAGCTTGAATCTTGTCAATTCTTTCTCTAACTTTGAAAAAGGTAGAATCATGACTTTAGCAAAGTGTTATCCAAGTGAGTTTGATGATGAAAGTTTCTAGATTTGAGTTACCAAATTGATACCTTCATAATTCATATGCGAGGTGGTAATTCCAAGTTCTCTAACTTGCAAGGAATTCGTGATTTGGCAAAGGCATTAGTTGAGGCAAATCTTGTAGAAACTTATTCACTTGTTTATTTACTTGTGAAGTTGACTTTGATTTTACCCTTCGCTACGGCAACTGTTGAGAGAGCATTCACTTCCATGAAACACATAAAAAATGAAGTGTGAAATAGTATTGGTGATCAATATTTAAATGATTGTTTAGTATGTTACATAAAACGTGATGTATTTGCAAATGTAAGTAATGGTGTCATCGTTGATCGTTTTCAGAATTTGAAAACTCGTCGTGGGCAATTGTAATGAATTATGGATATTGTGATATTAGTAATATTATTAAAAGTTTAAGTTTGGTCATTTTATTATTGATTGATTTGTTAATTGTCCTACAGACCGAAAAGATGAATAATCCGATTGAAATACTTGGCACCCGATAAGTTCGAATTTTGGATCCGCCTATATACGTATCCTTAATCACCCAAACATATATCATAGATATACCTATAGCCTTCAATCATGTCCAAAGAACATCTCTAGGCACTCTATCGTAGGTCTTTTCAAGTCCGACAATCCACCAATCAATCACTTTTCTGTTATATAGAAACATTGGTTTCAACACGGTAGCTTAAAGGTATTAATAAAAAGATTAAGGATATAATGGTCTTTTTGTAGAATTAACTTGTTTTTCTATATTATCTTTAATGCTTTACTTGTTGAACCTTAGCAACAATTTTAAAGAAAAAGCCCACCCATTTTCATTTAATTACAATCATAACCTTAAATAAAAGTCCTCCCTTTTCTATTTAATTACAATAATGCCTAAGTTCTATTGAATATGGTGGGACTCATACTTATTAAAATGTATAATTAAATATTTCATATTTTTTTATTCTACTCTCTTAAAAGTAAATAATTTCTTCACTATATTTTGCATTTAAATTTTTACTACTCCGTAATTTTACCATATCACCTCTAATTAATTATTATACGCTATTTATATATTAAAAAAATTAATCATATTTAACTAAAATATAAAATAGACATTTATGATAGGTCTGTTTCAACCGTAATTTTACTATATTACCTCTAATTAATTAGTATAGATTATTTATATATTAAAAAATTAATAATATCCAATTCGTGATTTTACTATATCACCCCTAATTAGTTATTATAAGTCATTTAGGTATTAAAAAAATTAACAATATTTAATTTAAAAAGGTAAAATAAACATTTATGACATGTCTGTTTTAGCTGCTTCAAATGTAATTTTACTATATCGTCCTTGATTAATTATTATAAGTTATTCAGATATTAAAAAATTAATAATATTTATTTTAAAAAGTAAAATAGACATTTATGATATATCTGCTCCAATTACTTCAACCATGATTTTACTAAATATCACCCCTAATTAATTATTGTAAGTCATTTAAGTATTAAAAAATTAGTAATATTTAACAAAAAAGGTAAGATAGGTATAAAAATGATAAATTAACTCTTGATGTTTAAAATTAACTTGACGTCTTATATGAGGTCCACTTAATTTTTTTTTACGAGCATCTTTTATAGTAATTTGGCTCACTCACTCTAATTATTTGTTGTAAGCCATTTTAAGACATTTATGCTTTGCTGCTTCAATCGTGATTTTACTATATCGCCCCTAATTAATTATTATGATCATCTAAGCATTGTACCACTTAATTGAAATAGAAGAAATATTATAAATCACAATAATTAAAAATTTAAATTATTTAAAAAATATAATTGGCTATCGACAATACAAAACTCCAGACAAGGAGAGTAACATAAATTATTCAAAAATTACATAAAAAGTATTATAAATTAAAATACATAACAACTTAAGATATCTAAAAATAATTTAATCTGTTGTATATTTCAAAAAAAAAAATGTAAAAAATACTATAATTCACAATAATTAGCAACTTAAATTTTTTATAAAATATAAAATATTTGTTTGACTCTCGAAATTATATTAGTGTCACTTAAACTGGAATAGAAAGAAAGTATTATCAATCACAATAGTTAAAAAACTAAAATTATTTTAAAAATATAATTGACTATTAATGCCACAAAAGTTTGAACAAAAAAAGTAATGTATATTATTTGAAAATTACATTAGAAATATGATAAATTACAATAATTAACAGCTTAAATTATCTAAATACATATTAAAAGTATTATTGATTATCTAAATTTTATCTGTGTCACATAAATTGAGACCAAAAATAGCATTTATTGAATCTGTGCTAGATCCTAGATGAATTTTAGAATGTATATACAATTTTTTTCTTCAACTTTTGTTTAAATATATCTAAATTGAAAGGTCAAGTTATAATACATCACATGAAATAGTGTATAAGAAATAATGTTAACGTACAAACGACTCCTACGTTTTACTGAAAGAAACATATACAAAAACAAAGTTCGATAAAACATTTACAGAAGTATATTTTATCGTATTCTCAAAGTCAAATAACTTAAATTAATATGAAAGGTGGTAACTTGTAGTTTTCTTTTTTTATAATTTTCAAAACACTTAAAATTTAAATTTAAAATATTAATTTAATTTAACTTCAAATAACAAATTGATAAATAAAAGAAAAGGAGAAATAAAAACAAAGAATATTTATGTCGGCTTAGTAGGAGTATACAATTTAATTTTGGGTTATTCATTGCAACCCGCATGTGATTTAATATGCAATTACTAGACAACTCTTTATCATTTTCAACAATTATTTTCTATTTTATTCAACAAGTATCAAGTGTTATGTATCAATTTTAATTTCATATTTTATACTTAGTGTAGCAAATCTCAGTCACAAGATTAAAGATCTAAACTTCAAAATGCATCAACTTTTATTATTTACATGAGTAAGTTATACATAATTATCTTGTCAGATAATTTAGCTTATTGAAAAATACTATCAAGTAGTTAATATGTTTTGTATATTTATATTTTATATATAATTCATAATTGGAATTGACATCAATCTAACTTATGTACATGATCAAAATATCTTAATGCTGGGCCCGTGTTCTCTAGTTTTTTAATAAAAGACCCTCAAACAAACAACATTTTATTTCTAGCACTAAAAGTGCAAGGCCAGTGTCAACACGAGCCCAACAGTAGAACATGTGGATTGCAATATTTAAGTTTTAGGATTTATTTTGGAGTAGAAAGTTTGAGCAGTGGAATATTTTCATTAGTATGATTGAGATGAGGGGATCACAATTGAAACCTTTTTTTAACCTTCTTGTTGAATTTTGCAATCAGAAATATAAAGAAAGAATAGGCGTAAATCTGATGAAATAGCTTAAATTAAATATCCAGTAGATTATTGATTTTCAATATCGCAAAGATTAAGAATCATGTAAACTTACCCGATAAAGAGAATACACAACTTAGATTCGCTATTGTTTTGTTTAATTATTATTTTTAACACAGGAAAAGAGCGTCGTTTTTTAATAGAGAAGGAAGAGTTGAGATTTTCTTTCTTTCTTTTATTTTTAAAACAGAGAAATGTTAATTAATATTGAGGAGTTGTAATGAGAAAGATGGCTACACATATTTAATAGAAAATTTGCTAATGTTAAGAAAATGCGAAATGTTTGGTAGCAAATTTGTGATAGATACACGTTTTTTGTACCTAAATTTACTTTATTTATATTTAAATTAGTTTGTAAAAATCTTTTGCAAATAATCTTTATACTTTTTTTCTTTAATTTCTTTAAAATATAGTAATAAAATTTACTTATGCTTTCTTCTTCTCACACTTTACTACATATATTTTATCCTCTTTAAATCTCATTATGCCATTTTACCCTCTTTAAACATCACTGTACATTAAAATCACGATTGAAGCAGTTGAAGCAGAAATCAGTCAATTTTTATTTTTTTTTGTTAATTATTGTTAGTTACAATACTTTTTGTTTCATTTTCAAATAATATATGTTGATTTATATCTTCTTCTGTCCCGTCCCAATTTACGTGACACTAATATAATTTTGATAGTCAATCAAATATTTTATGTTGACATATCATTTTGTTATTCTTATTTTTCTAATACATAAATGACTTATAATAAGGAGTGATATAGTAAAATCATTGTTCGAAAGACAAAAATTTAATTTAAAACATTAAGAGTTAATTTCGCATTTTATGTCTATTTTATTTTTCATTAAATATTATTTATTTTCTTAATACCTAGGTGACTCATAATAATTAATTAAGAGTGATTGATTATGTTATTACTATAAAATTAATATAATTTTATCATATCCAATAGTAATCATCGATAATTCACCGGAATAGTATATTAATTAAATACGGGATGCTATATTTGCATATGCAAAATATGATATTATTAAACATTATTGGATAGTGCATTATATTTATCTTTCACAATAATAAAATTTTACTATATATCTTTCTTAATTTATTTTAACTTGATACATATTGACCCAACACAAATTCTAAGAAAATATTCATTAGAAATTTATTTTATTAAATTAAATTTATTAATTGTGTACTTTAAAAATTTAAAGTTAAGTTTAAATATTATTATTTCTATATAAGAAAAAATAATTTTAAAATTTAAATTTACTAAAATAAATAAATAAATAAAAAGATTAATTTTCAATATAAAAGTCAATTAAAATAATAAAATCGATTTACTTTAAATGTTTAATTACAATTAATTAAGATAATTTTTTATTTTGTCATGATTTATGCTGTACCGATAAAATTTTGAGGGTTGAATAGGACTTTTATCTATTTTTTAAAAAATATTTTAACTTATTAATTATTGTGATTTATAATAATTTTTACGTAATTATCAAATAATATATTAATCCTTGTGTCCCAATTTATGTGGCTTCGATACAATTTTGAGAGTCAACTAAAAGTTTTATATATCTTTTAAATATTTTAAGTTGTTAATTATTATGATTTGCAGTACTTTTTCTTTTATCTCAATTTTAAGTTATTAATTATTATGATTTGTTGTAATAAATTAGTTATGAACATGATAGCCAATTAAATAAATAATTTTTTTTTTACTTCTAATATGTAGTTATAAAAAAAAAAGGGCAGCTCGGTGCACTAAAGTTACCGCTATGCGCGGTGTCCGGGGAAGGGCCCACCACAAGGGTGTATCGTACTCAGCCTTACCTTGCATTTCTGCCAGATGCTGTTTCCAAAGCTTGAACCCATGAAATTAAATATATAAATTAATAGAATATATTAAATATTTAAATCATTATAATGAAACAATGAAATTATTATATATTAGGGTATGATATATAATTAAGTGAGAATAGAGGGGTATTTTGGTAATTACATAAGAGATGGTCGAAACCACCTCTTCTGTATAATAGAAGTGCAAGGCCCGTGTCAGCACGGGCCCAACAATAAAACATGTGGATTGCAATTTTTAAGTTTTAGAATTTATGTTGGAGTAAGAAGTTTGAGCAGTAGAATGTTTTAGTTGGTACGATAAAATATACTTCTGTAAATTTTTTATCAAACTTTTATTTTGTATATATTCCTTCAATTGAAACGTAGGAGTCGTTTGTTATAGTGTATAATTTTTTTTTTGAATAGAATATATTAGTAATTTTTGTATTAGTTATGTTTCTATTAGTAAATGCTGGTATTATTTATGTTAGCATTAGTTCTTATACATTGTTTAACGTGCTGCATTAAAATTTACCTTTTTGATTTTGATATATTTAAATAAAAGTTTTTTTTAAAAAAAGAATTGCATATACATTTTACTATTCATTCGAGATCTAGCACGGGTTCAATATATTAATTTTTATCTCAATTTATGTGACACAAATAGAATTTAGATAATCAATCATACTTTTAATAGGTATTTAGATAATTTAATTTGTTAACTATGGTAATTTATACTATTTTTTTATGTATTTTTTAAATAATATGTATTATTTTTCTTGTCCAAACTTTTGTGGCATTGATAGTCAATTATATTTTTAAAATATTTTAAGTTTTTAATTATTGTGATTTATAATACTTTTCTTCTATTCCAATTTCAGTGACACTAATATAATTTCAAGAGTCGACCAAATATTTTATATCTTTTAAATCTTTTAAGTTGTTAGTTATTATGATTTCTAGTATTTTTCATGTAATTTTTTTGAAATATATAACATATTAAATTATCTTTAGACATTTTAAGTTGTTAACTATTGTAATTTATAATACTTTTTATATAATTTTTTTTGAATAATATATGTTACTCTCCTTGTCCAGAGTTTTGTGTCGACAATAGCCAATTATATTTTTTAAATAATTTAAATTTTTTATCATTGTAATTTATAATTTTTTTTATTTCAACTTATGTGGAACAATGCTTAAATAACCATAATAATTAATTAGGGGTGATATAGTAAAATGCAATTATTGTTATTTATTATTTTTATTATGTATATGTGTTGATTCAAGAAGAATTTGGAAACATTTAGAAATATGTTGAATGTTACAAATGTTAATAATCCATTTGGTGCTTTTTGATTTCTCTACATTTATCTCTTGTGTGTTTTTACTCTTTTGCCCTTTAAATACGTTACTCTTCTTGTCCAAATTTTTGTGACATTGATAGTCAATTATATTTTAAAAATAATTCATTTTTTAATTATTGTGATTTATAATACTTTTCTTCTATTCCAATTTCAGTGACACTAATATAATTTTAAGAGTCGACCAAATATTTTATATTTTTTAAATCTTTTAAGTTGTTAATTATTGTGATTTTTTTATTTTTTTTATATTTCAACTTATGTGGCGCAATGCTTAAATGACCATAATAATTAATTAGGGGTGATATAGTAAAATTACCGTTAAAGCAGACATGTCACAAATGTCTATTTTATTGTTTACTTAAATATTATTAATTTTTAATGTATAAATAACTTATAATAATTAATTGTGAGCAATATAATAATTAATTAGGAGTGATATGATACAATTACGGTTGAAGCAGACATGCCATAAATATCTATTTTATTTTTAATTAAATATTATTAATTTTTTAATATATAAATAACTTATAATAATTAATTAGGTGTGATATAATAATTAATTAGAGGTAATATAGTACAATTATGGTTGAAACAGACATGTCATACATATTTATTTGATTTTTTAATTAAATATTATTAATTTTTAATATATAAATAATTTCTAATAATTAATTATATGTGGATTCCATCATATTCAATAGGAGTAGCATCAATGGCAAAGTGATAATTTATTGGAATAGCATGAGTTGTAATTAATTCGAAATGGAAGGACTTTTCTTATAGTTGTTGATAAGGTCCAAACAGTAAAACACAAAATACAATTTTCCTAAGCAAACTAATCTCGCAAAGTATTTTATAGACCTTAGTATCCTAAAACTTTGTTTTAATACCCATAAACTAACATGTCAAAACCATCATTTCTAATATATAGAAAAGAAAAGAAAAGTTATATTAGTAAAACACATTTTATATGTTAAGTTTTTTAAAAATAAAATATTAAAACTTTTGGTTTGAGTTTGAGGTGATTAAAATAACTACAATTCAACAAGTAATTAATGTTCAAAATTTTAATTAAAAAAATCATTAACTCGTAGGAATAGTATGCTTAATCCAATACGGATAATATGATTTGCATATATAAAAATAAATAATAATAATAATAATTTAGTAATAAATTATGTTTAACCTTATATAAGTAAAATCTTGTTAGATATTTTTCTTTAATTTCTTTTTGTTGGTATATATTGACTTGGCACAAATCTTAAAAAAATATTTATTAAAAATTTATTTTATTAAATTAGCTTTATTAATTATACATTAAAAATTTAAATTAGGCAAACTTGTATTTCATGTAACAAATAAGGAAGAAAACAAATTATATGTTTGATATGAAATGTAAATAAAGAATAAAATGTATTAAATTATATTTACCATATTAATTATTACAATAAGTTATTATCATATTAATCAATTTACTTAAACATAACATATTTGAAATAATTTTATATTATTTAACCTAAATAAAAGTAGCACGTAAGTACTCACATTCATCCTAAATATAATGAGAAATATAATTTATAAAATAATTATATATATTTTTTTCTAAAAAAAGATAAATAAAAATAAACAATAGATGACAAAAGAGGGCCCACATATGGAAATGAATGTAAGGCTAAAGAGCCACATGCGATGCCATTTATGTAAATTTCTTAAATGACATTATCTCTAATTAATGAAAAAAAAGTGAGTTTTGTTTTAAAGACTTTCGATAGGTTCACGATAAGAAGTTCAAAAAATTTTCAACTTAAGCTTCCAATTTTTTTTTCAAACTTTAATACCCTTATTTTTGAATTTAATATCAAATAACTATCATGTTGAAATCAATGCTTCTATATAATAGAAAAAAAATATAGATAATATAGATATAAATATAGAATAATATAGAAATAGAAAAACACACTTGTCTTATTTGAGCCAATATGACTTTTTGCCACTATTAACTTCTGGTAGTTTCCTTCAAAACATCAACCAAACTGTTCCTTGCTGCCACGTTTGTCGAAGGGAAAAGCAGAAAATGGGAAACTCTCAGTCGAATTCAACGAATCCACGCTTTACTTTAGCCAAAAGGCAATTTCAATTTCTCTATAACATTAATAAAATTATTACAATTTCAAATGTTTGATCAATTTTGAAATCAAATAGCATATGTTATTGTTATTATTGTTTTTTTTTTTGTAGAGCCTTTACGGAGAAGAAACTACAAGACCTAAAATCATTGTTCGATTCACTAGCTGCACAATCTCAAAGCAGTGGACAATATGTTTCTCCTTCTGTTTTCAAGGTACTTTTCCCTTCAATTTTTATGTTTTTTTTTGTCCTTAAAATATTAATATTTTATAGCTTTTTTTTTGATAACCGTGGTGTCTGGTACTAATTTCCCGTAACCTCCCACCGCTACTCCTCCGTCCCATTTTAGTTAAGACACATTTCATTTTACACGGTAATTAAGAAATTATAAATTGAATGATGAATTTTACTATTTTATCCTTTACCCATAGTAATGATATTCATTGGGCATAAAAGTGGACATTAGAATCGCAATTGTTCATATTTCATGTGTTGTAGGGATAAAATGGAAAAAGAATTAATTAATTATATCTTGATTTATTGAGTGATCAACTAATTTGAGACATTTACTTTTAGTAAGATGATCAACGAAAATGGGACGGAGGGAGTAAGAGATAACTCTGGCCATCAAGGCTTGAATAGACGGACAAAAATCACCCAGTGTTTTAGTTTTATGGGGCGAAATGATTTTCTAGCCTTTTTTTAATAGCCGTGGTTTGTGGTGAGCTTGTGCGCACCTCGAATAATTTCCTGTCACCTCACCTCCCACCAGTAACAACTAACAGATAACTCTGTCCATCACGACTTGAATAGATGGGCAGAAATCTCCTAGTATTTTAGTTTTCATATCGTCTATCAGTCATTCAGTTTTTATTCTCAATGAAATAATGAATTAGGTATTTACATGGCGAAATGATTTTCTAGCTCTTGACAAACCTTTTTTTAATTCCATGTTTTTTTTATGAGAGATTTTCATTTTTATACATAAGTTATGTTCATTCAAGTCAAATTTTTGGGTTTTCCAATTAATTATGAATTGGGGATTTATGGGGAGAAATGGTTTTCTAACACTTTACAAACTTTTTTTTTTAGTTTTATGTTCTTTTTATGAGATATTTGATGTTCATTTTTACATATAATATCATTTCATTTTATTTAGATTGTAAAAGGACAAGAGATCTTATTTCTTTGTGTTGATGCATATATAGGCGTATATTGGAGTTGAAGGGCCGTTGGGCGATAGAATGTTTGATTTGGTCACACAGAAACGTAAGGATCAAAAACTTACATATGAGGATCTTGTGATTGCTAAAGTAAGTATTTTTAGTTTCATTTCACTATTTTTTGAACTAGTTATCCTAAAGTTTTCTCATTTGTTGCTATTTTTATTGAAGAATTAACCCGAATAGTTGGCACTCAACCCTATAAACTTAAAATAGATAGCAGATGTATAATATGTGTATAACCATGTATAATTAGTGAAAATCTATGTATACTAGCTAGGAAAAGTAAACAAAAAACCGACTGGCTATTTGGTACAGTGTTGGTTGAGGATGCCCTCATTAGGAAGAGGTGACAGTCCTATTTTCATAAACTCTTGAACGACTAGGGGGACAAAGGTTTCGTGTTGGGGGAGTTGGAGAAGTCTGAGGAGTGTCGCGATTATGGTTATTGTAGGCGTATTAAGGTTGAGGAGGTCAATGGGGCTATTCACAGGATGCGTCGGGGTAGGGCGACGGGGCCAGATGAGATCCCAGTGGATTTTTGGAAGAACACTGTCGGGACAGGTTTTGAGTGGTTGACAAGGTTGTTTAACATCATTTTTAAGGCGGCAAAGATGCCTGAAGCGTGGAGGTGGAGTACGATGATTCCATTATAAAAGAACAAGGGAGACGTCCAGAGTTGCAACAACTATAGAGGGATTAAGTTGTTGAGTCATACTATGAAGGTTTGGGAAAGGGTGGTAGAGTTGAGACTGTGAAGGATCGTGACTAACTTTGAGAATCAATTCTGTTTCATGCCAGGTCGCTCGACTATTGAGGCCATTCACCTTGTGAGGAGATTAGTGGAGTAGTTTCGAGAGAGGAAGAAGGACTTGCACATGCTGTTTATTGATCTTGAGAAGGCATATGACAGAGTTCCCAAGGAGATTCTGTGGAGGTGCGCGAAGACTCGTGTGAGGATGGTAGGTGGAGATTTGGAGCACTTTTCGGTTTTGGTAGGGTTGCACGAGGGATCGACTCTTAGCCCTTTTTTATTTGCCTTGGTGATGGATGTTTTGACGCGACATATTCAAGGGGGGTGCCTTGGTGTATGTTATTTGCTGATGATGTGGTATTGATTGACGAGACTCGGGGAGGAGTTAATGATAAGTTGGAGATTTGGAGACAGACTTTTGAGTCTAAAGGATTTCGTTTGAGCAGGACCAAGACGGAGTACTTGGAGTGTAAGTTTAGCGATGTGTCGCAGGAGGCTGACGTGGCTGTCAAGATGGACTCTCAGGCCATTCAGAAGAGGGAGAGTTTCAAGTATCTGGGGTGGGGTTTATGATTCAGGGCAATGGGGAGATTAACGAGGATGTCACGCATCGTATTGGGGCAGGGTGGTTGAAATGGAGGCTCGCTTCGGGAGTTTTATGTGATAAGAAGGTGCCCTCGAAGCTTAAAGGTAAGTTCTACAGAGTGGCAGTCCCACCGGCTATGTTGTATGGAGCGGAGTGTTGCCCAGTTAAGAACTCCTACATCCAAAAGTTAAAGGTGGCGGAGATGAGGATGTTGCGATGGATGTGTCGTCATACCAGGAAAGATAAGGTGAGGAATGAGATTATTTGGGAGAAGGTGAGGGTGGCTTCGGTGGAGGACATGATGCGAGAAGTGAGGTTACGTTGGTTCGGGCACGTGATGAGGAAGGGTTCTGATGCTCTAGTGCGGAGGTGTGAGACATTGGCCATGGATGATTTTAGACTGGGTAGAGGTATGCCGAAGAAATATTGGAGGGAGGTGATTAGGCATAATATGGAACAGTTACATCTTACGGAGGACACGACCCTTGATAGGAAGGTGTGGAGGATGCGGATTAGGCTAGAGGGTTGGGGTTGGGAGTGCGTCGGTAACAGTAGGGGGCGTTCGTTATTTGTGTCTGAAGTTTCTTGTTCGTGGGTTGAGTGCTGTCTATGGTTTCAGATATATAGTTTTTAGTAGTATCTTGTGGCTAGCGTTGGTAGTTTATTTTGCCTTTACAAGTTTATATGCATTTATGTTTTGTGTTTGCTATACTGTTATTGGTTCTAGGAGGGGGTCTATCGGAAACGACCTCTCTACTTCACCTGAAGTAGTGGTATGGTCTGCGTATACTCAGACCCCACTAGGTGGGAATACACTTGGTATGTTGTTGTTGTTGTAGTATTTCACTCCATCCATAGTATTGTATGTTGATGGATTATTTGAGTTGTGCACAAGCTGGCCAAACCCCAAGTCCATAAAGAAGGACAACTTGGTGCACTAAGATCCCGCTATGGACGGGTTCCACTGAAGGACCAAAATGTAGTAGGTTTATTGTATTCAGACTTACTTGCATTTATGCAAGAGACTATTTCCCACGGCTTACACCTATAGCCAATATTAAAAAAAAAACATTTTCCTTCACCTTTCCCTGACTTTTCGTGTATGATCTCAAGAGTATCCGATGATCCACCTTCATTATTGTTACAACTCATAGCTGTGTAATAATAGGACGAACAGTTTTCATACTTTGCCCTTCACTCTAAAAGAATAACAACAGTATGAACGTTATTGACTAGTAACAACCTGAATATACAAAGGAATTAGATTGATATTTTTCCATTTGTATTTGAAAAAATACATACAAATTTTCCACAAATGCACGTAGAGTATATCTATAGTTTCGAAGTCTTGATGAAAAAAGAGGGTGGTGCTAGGTTTGATGGTTAGAGTTTTTTCTTGAAAATAAAATATTTTCCACAAATGCTCGTAGAGTATATATATAGTTCCAAAGTCATGATGAAAAAAGAGGGTGGTGCCAGGTTTGATGATTAGAGTTTTTTCTTAAAAAATAAAGTGAGATGAATCATTTATCCTCATGGTTGTTTTCTCCTTAGCATGCACTATATTGATGCTCGTTCGTGGCATTAAATAAGCTAGCCTTCTGCTGTATCACCCATTGGTATTAAGGAGTATTAGCAAGGATTTTCACATCATGCATGGGTGTGGATAATGGGAATAATTCCATCAAAGTGGTAAGTGGATATGATGCTAGATAAGAAAGCTTCCCCATCACACTGAATGGATAGAGTAAATATGGTCGTCCAAGAGAGTTAGGTAGTTGGAGCATAGGCTGATTGACAGAGAAATCAAAGAATCTCGTTTGATAGGTAGGTAGAAGTAAGTAAAATTAATGTCTACCTTAAAGTGGAGGAGAAAAACTATATTGCGTGTCTATGAGAGTCTTGGTGGAAAGGAGAGAAGGTTAGAGAGATTAACAAACAAGCTATAAATTGTGATATTGACCAAAATAGGCACGGTTGGAATTGTGTAGAAACGATACCTAAGGATAAAGTTGAAGAAATAAACGTAACTGTTGATAGGATTATCTCGTTATGGTTAGTGTGGGAAACAAAACAGAAAACTTCATAGTGCATAGGTTCCACAAATAGAATTAGATGATGAAACTAAAACTAAACTTGAGAAGATATAGTTCCGCTGCTACAAGATATTCTAGGTGACCAACAGACTGCTATAGAAGGATATTTTAATGGATACGCTGGTGCATATGTGACACTTAGACTGAGTACATAACATATATTATGGTGCATGAAATGGAGAAGGGGAGTTTTTTGAAGTTTGCATTAGATTGTTATCTAGTTGTAGGCTTTCAACTAACACCTGTTTTAAAGTAAGTGAACAACACTTGATAATATCTAGGACAGGAGACAACCACAGTCAAATAAACTCCGTTCTTACTAAAAGAAGTGGCAGTACCACATTTAAGGACGGCAAGGATATACCAGGGCAAGACCTAACATATACCAGGGCAAGACCTAACCCTCCAAAATAAACCGTCAGTCTTGCATGTATAGCGAAAGAATGGAGCATAAAAAGGATAAGAACAGTATGCAACCAGATTTCAATGATGGGCACTTGAAGACTCAAACCACAAAATATTGAAGGACTAGCTATTGGAAGATGGAGCACAGGACTTGGAAGTTGACATAAGTTCTACAGAAGGAAATGCAAGCTACATCCTTAATGTATTTGAGCACAAATTCCACTTTTATAAGATTGAATTCCAAGCTAGCACAGATAGAATCCCCAAAAGAATGCAAAATGATTAACGCAGAAGAGATTTAGAGATTGTCTCCATGAAGTATGTGAAAATTCCCTGGGTTTGTTAATTGTGAGCTTTTAAAAATTAAACGACCAAGTCTAATTTAATCAACTGAAATTGAGTTCAAGAAGCTGCAGAAGACATTTGTTAGTATCAGTTTAACCTAGAACGAAAATAAATTTGTAGGAATGTAAAGAAGATGAGGAATTCTTATACTGGTTGGGATCACAAATAGTGTGCCTAGTTCTGTCCCCTTGAGTTGCATGAGAGTTATATTAGGAACACTTTGAAGTTATTAATTTGAGTAGAACTTTTGGCGTTCACCATCAATGTGAGTAAGTTGAGTTTCACTAGATCACTAATGCTGAATACTACATTTTGGTTTTCACTTGATCATCAAAGAAACGAATTCCACATAACTCTCTTTCTTTTTCCTCCTCTGTTTTTGATAACTGTGGTGTCCAGGCCAATTAGTGCGTACCTCGACTAATTTCATAGGGTAACTGCTACCTCCCACCATTGTAGGTACTGGTTAACTATGTCCATCAAGGTTTGGGCAGATGAGAAGAAATCACCTAGTATTTTTGCCCCCACTGGGATTTAAACATGAGACCTCACGGTTCTCAATCAACTTCATTGATCATTAGGCCACACCCTTGAATGCTTCATTTTTCTCACTGTTTACTTCACTACACTGCTACAATGCTTCAGAAGCATAAGAGAGAGCGTTTTCTAGAGTAAGCCGTGTATCTTCTTGTTGATTCAATTTCTTCTCTGTATATTCTTCGCCTGTTCGTCCTCTTTGACATTGACTGTTGCCTTCTCTTGGGGAACTTGATAACACAATTTTCACCATTCTTCATCTGGAAATCCTGATTTGATCTTGTGCCTGATTTGAACTTAGTATTGGTAACTGTCTTGTTTCGAGCTTGAATGTTAATGTGATCTCAAGGAACTTTTCTTTGTAGTGCTTAGAATACTTTCCAATTTTGAATAGGCCATTTACTGTTAATCAGATTTGTTCCTTTGAGAATCTTCCTTAGATCTAGGAGTTCATTCTTTGATATAAGGTGACAACATTTTCTTCCCTTTCAAAGATAGTCTTGGTTGCCTTATGTGGGAATTTCAATCATTGATTCTTGGCAGCTGGATATTTAGTTTCCCTCCACCAGATCCTTTTCTTCAGTCAATCTTAGATTAGTTCCCTTTGTAATTCTTGACTAATATGTCCCGGATCTTCACTAGCGTATTGTTGTACCTGTATTCAGAGCATCACTGTCTTTTTTAAAGCTAAAGATCGTTGTCACCATTAAAATCTGGAGCAAACAGTATGATCCAACTGCAGTCCCTGTACTGAGGTAGTTATGACTGAAGCACGATTTACGTACTGTGGTAGGACTCACTGGATAAGCTTAATGGCTGAGCTAATTTAGGGCCTAGCTAAATGGGTGAAGAGATGTTTTAACAAAAGACTTGGGACCTAATCAATTTCTGGTATTGCTGCTTTCATGTGTCCATCATGCTCCTAAAACAACCATACTACTTTGTTATCTTTCTACTCCCGAAACTTGAGGTTTCTCTAGATATTTATGCCTTCTCCTAGTGTGTCGTTTCAATTTTTTTACCAGAATATACATGTTCTCCTTCTAGACAGCCAGAGTGAAGAAGACAACTGTAGAGAATGATTATATTTGTTCCTTGTAATTCATTCAGATAATAATTACCCTTTACTGCATAAAGGTGGACTTGTATCTCTCTACCTTTGAAGTGAGGATCATTCTGTATTTACCTGTGAAGTTTCTATTATGAGTAATAAACAAATATGAACTCATGATGTATGGTTCCCTTTTCTATATTGCAGGGAACCTATGAAAAAGGGACAAATGATGATATTGAAGAGTTTATCTATCAGTTGTTAGATGTCTTTGGTGATGGTACTGTTGGAAGGTAGACAGTAAACCTTGATATGTTTAAGGACTCTAATAGTTTGGTCCCTCTAGATTTAGTTTTTCACATTTAACTATGCTCAATTTTCAAAATATAATTACCTCTAAAATCATGGGTTAATATGTCCAAAGAACTTTTTAATAAAATTGACAATTTCACTTGCTCAGACTTTATATTATGAAAACAACCAGCGGAGGTTCTTAATGTCGGTTGGTTGAAGGCATAGAGGGCTGTCGGCTCTCTGAGGGGATCAGGATTGGGTAAAATGGTGGACTCAAGATCTTTGAAGTATGTGCAACGTACTACAATTATTATAGTGAGACTCCTAGATGTACTAGGATCTAGGACTAAGGTGGTAGATTAGCCACTACTTTGGATTTTAAATGAACTTGTCTAGGACTAATGTGGTACATCTACCACTGCTTTGGATTTTAAATGAATTATTTACTTTTTCCTTTGGTTGATTCTGTTCTCCGCGGAAAATACTGGAAGGTGAAGGAAAGTTATGCACTTATTTTGAAAATCGAGGGGATATGGGTCATAAGTTAGTAATTAGAGCAAGTAAATTGTATTTTCCGCTATTCTAAATTCAATTTACTACTTTATCTTTTGTTTTCCAAAACTGAGCCTTTTTTTTTTTAAACAGAAAATGAACTGCTTGGTGCAGTTGAGATCTAAGTTGCTCGGACTCTTCAAAAATGTCTGCGGATATGTGTCGGATCCTCCAAAAATAGTGTATTTTTGAAGGATCCGACACGGGTGCGGCAACATTTTTGGAGAGTCCGAGCAACTTAGGTTGAGATAGTTTCTGCTATGTTTTTGCCCAACTGAGGCATTTATCTTTCCTCCCACCACTGGGTGGCCGGATTAATTATGGTGAACTGAGTTGTGGTATTCTTGATTTGGACATTTTTCTTAGTTTTTTATTTTAATAATTCTTTATTCAGTTAAGGTATTTTAGTTTTAACTTGACTCGAAAGCTGCTTTGACTTCTCACAATCTCTTGGACTTAAAAACTGAAAAATCCCCGAGGCTAGAGGTGCATGTTTGGAAACTTGATGGATGATGGGTATGCCTCTCTACCCTTCTCCACTCAAAATACCTAGCTTTTTTCTGTGGCAGAGATTAAATCCGTGATGTGCGCTAATTCACACATCACTTATTGCGCTCTTACCACTGGACCAAAGTCTGGTGACATCTACTTTTAAAATGATAATTATGAGAAAACGATCAGTATCCAGATGCTAATTAAGGAGGGATCTTAGTAAACGAATGATGATCATAATTCCTAAATAAGCTGTCAATGAAGACTGGACAAATGTTAAATAGAGCTGCCAAACAAAATGAATATCTCAAGAGAAATGATACGGGACAAACAAGAGAAACACGAAACAACTCCAAAACAGTCCAATACACCCTCCAAAACATTCCACTAATCTTAAGGATTTGAGGACCAAGATGGAGACCACTCTCGGATTCACTACAACAACAATAATACGAGATAACAATGGTGTATTTGACACCCAAAACAGCCACAAAACGTGAAGAACAAGATGACAATAAGAACATAAATTTTTGGATTCAAAAAGGACCCAAAAACAGTCCACTACACAAGATAACAACAAGAAAAGTAAAGGATAGATAATGAGGCCAATATTATGACAAGAATCAGAAACCAAGTGTATATCATACACTAAACCCCTAATAAATGTAATAATAAAAACCACACTCTTACGGTGACCACCAAGGGAATGAACTCACCTCAAGATCTACCGTTTCCAAGCAAAGATCAATATTGGCTTTTCCAAGCCCTATGCTAAGGATGGCTTTTCCAAGCCCTACAACTAAGGGTGTTACACTCTCAAAAGAGAGAAAATATGTCTTTCAATTCTTCATCCTTCAAAATCTGCCAAGAAATGAGCTAAAATGACCTATTTATAGTGTATTACAAAAGAAGATAAAAAGACCACCTTGCCCTTAATGATAGGTGCGGCCATGGTGTGTTAATACACCATGTGTAATGTCCAAATGCCCTTAATTAAGGTCCAAAACCGTGAGTCCTCAATCTTAAATGCTCCAAGCAATCTTCCACACGCGAGATTGCTTTAAGTTATGCTCAAAACAGGTTCTCCATGCATGTTCTTGTATTCTCGAGGTGACCAAGTCTTGATCCTCTATATGTTGGCCTCCAAAGATGTCATCAAAATATAAGATGGCCATTTGTCCCGTATCATCCTCCCTTTCTTGAAAAGGATTCGACCTCGAATCCAAACCTTGCAAAACAGAAGAGAGGAGAAACAAATACAAATTCCTCATGGCATGAGGGTTAGGGTTAGCATAACAAATCATCTCAACATGCCAAGGTTGCGCATATTTGCAATATAACCAAGAATCCTTTGAAAGGAATATTAAAAACTCAATAAAAGATGTACAAAGGATTTGGGTATAGGATACATCAAGAGTAACACTTTGCTTGTCATGTAGACCAAGCAACAAGTTTGGTGCACCAACATCACCATTTCTAAATTTGGCACCGGGGTCAAATGGGAAAAGTGGCCATAGACATGGGTCTCGACAACACTTCCCTTTCTCGAGATCTACACCTAAACTAAATGACATACTCTCTACAATAACATACATATCATCCAAATCAAATAGAGAGTAGAGAAAGGTATCACTCAAATCGACTTCTACTAAGGTGCTCTCATGTGTGTACTCACTACTAGTTTCCCAATAATCACCATGAGTACTCTCAACAATGAAATCACACAAAGTAGAAGAAGAAGTAGCTTCCGCAACTACACATTCCTTACCCTTAAGAGTACTCTCATCTTCCAAGAAGAGATTTCCCTCTTTAGGAGGAATGTTGTCACACCATAGTGGGTTAGCATATAGGCTATAGCTTCCAAGGCAAGCTATACCGTCATTTTCACCACTAGGTTCATTAGGAGTGTTTAAATCATCTTCAAACAAGACATTATACCTAAAAAGAGTGTGATCTACCTCACGGACAGATTTGGAACAAGAAAGTTCCTCACTCTCTAAATGATCAATATCAAGTTTCAAGGATGTTTCAAACACAATATTACCCCAAGAAGAGCTCTCGGGTTCATTCTCACTTTGTTGACCAACATTTTCAAATATTTCACTCACTTGAGTCCTATTAAGCACATCACACACATACTCAAGTGGTGGACAGTTTTCACGAACAAGTTGATCAACACCCATTACACAAGACGATGTACTTCCATTCAACATATAGGCTTCAACACTAGGTGGACATAAATTGATCTCACAAGCGGAGTCAATTTTGTTATCAATAGGGTCAACTAGTGTATCCAAACTCACAATATGTACATCATCATCAAGTGGCAAAGAAACAATAGACTCACATATAGGAAAACTACAACTCACACTCAATGGGCTACTAGCCACACAATTATCATTCACATGTACAAAAGTGTAAGAGTTATCCATTTTACCTTGAAGTCCTTGAGTAGATTCTTCTTTGTCATGGTGTGAAGGTCCTCCAAAAGCTTGGGCAGCAACTTCCTTTTGGCATTGTTCTTCTTCGCTTGCCATGTTGGTACCTACACAAATGTCCTTAGAAATAGAAGGACAACCAATGTTAGCATCGTTTGGTGGTAATCCCCTCACTTTGCTCCACACAACCTCTCTTTTTTCAACTCTCGGATTACCACCTTGCACCCCCTTACTCCTCTCAATCTTTTGTCTCTCATAATAATTCGGGTTGGAGTAGGTAGGCATTTCTCTTCGTGGCTTGGGCAGAAAGTAAGTCATGAGGCGATTCCCCCATTGATCTCTTACAATATTTGGCCAATTTTGCACGTTTGGAACTCTATGTTGTGTAAACCAATCGGCACCTAAGCATACATGACCGTATGTCAATGGAAGAATATCGCACCACACCTCCTCATGGTATTCAAATTGGGAGAAGAGAACCTTGACCCTCTCGGTAACCTTAAACCCGTCCAAGAAGTATGGAACAAGTAAAGGCTCACGAAACAACCCCAAGAAGTCAACCATGGATGGAATGATGTAGTTACTATAGTACCTATCATTTAATACAATGAGGCAGCCCGGTATCCCACAAATGGTCACCTTTCCAGAGTGTACACTCCTTCTTGGATCAACATTATAAAGCTCACGAGTACCCTTCGGTTTTGGAGATGCATACCCTCTTCTTCTTGTTGGACAACCTCCACTAAATCTAGTATTACCATTCACACTATATCGATCTTGATAAGGAGTACTACAAGGTGGAGAATATAAATCTTCGCACTCCTCACGTGTACTCTCATCATAGCTCTCATAAGCTTTGCGAACGAAAGGGTTATACCTAACACCAAATTTAGGTTCGGAGTGAGAATTGTAAGACTCCTCACATGCCCCAACATCATCATAAGATCCACCACGAGGTCTTATATCATCTCCAAAGTCACCATAAGCACTAGGTACTTTATTCACCTCATTTTCTCCCCCAAACCAGTAATTTTCAAATCTGCCCAAGTTTTGATCATGGCTATTTTCATAGCCTCCGCAATATCCCTCAACTTCGTAGCCATAAAACCCCTCACTACAATCATAGTCTCCCATGTTGTAGTCACAATAATCTCCGGCTATCGAAGACATGTTTCCCTTATATTACCTTTTAAACCTACAAAATGAACAAACAAGATTAGTAGTAAAAGCTCCTCACCAACACTTGTATTCACTCATTTTTGTGATCCCCACAATTTGGAGCGGCGAATATTGAAAGTTGTTTATATTCCGGTAGTCAATAAGATGTCAATTCTACTTGGCGGCCGGAATAGATTCTTGTTTGATCGTCTCAAGACACAACACAAAATCTACTTACGAACTTGAAACAAAGAAGTTACTACGAGTTAAAAATGAGAAAAGCACACAAATAACAAAGACACGAAGAAACGGATTCAATAATTAATCTACAACTAAGTATGTGATTACTAGTTGTTAATTAATTGTAGAATCAAGACATGAAACTAATGAAACAATAAGACGAAACTAAGAATCTAAAATTTTGAGCTCGAAAATATTGCGTGAACAGTAGCAGTGATGATGTGGCAGCCACGTATTGGTTCGGTTTTATCAAGTGGTTATTCTCAAAGGTTCAAGTCTTGGTCAAAAATTAATTTAGATTGGTGGAATTTGTTTTAGGAGGGAAAATAAGTCTTGAAACCTTTTTCAATTTTCAAGACTTGACTTTTTCTTGTACTTCTCCTCAAAACATGAATCCTTGTTTCATGGAAAGTAGTTGAGATGTGATGTAAAGTCTTTTGGTGGTTGGGGGTCTTTCAAGACTAACAATTCTTCACCTCTTTTCCCTTCACCTTTATAGATCTAGCATTCACTTTATTTTAACAAGGTATGAAGGTTGGGAAGAACATCAAGAACACTTCAACAATCACCAAGAACAATCAAAATTAATTACCAAGATCCACAATACAACCACACGGCCAACTCCAAGATAATAATGTTTTCACACGGCCAAGATTACAAAACCAACAACGGCCAAGTCTCTTTGGTGTTGCATTTCAGTTTTTTTTTTTTTTTTTTTTTTTTTTTTAACAAGAGATGAAGGTTGTGAAGAACTTCAAGAACAACAACAATACTCTTTTCAACAACAACAACCACACACACGGCCAAGTCAAGTTTCTCAACAACAATGAGTACCACACGGCCTTACTTGTTCACAATAACATCAATCTTTAAAGCTCAATTCTAGATCGACTCAAAGTGTTAGGGAAGAACAAAACTAACACCACAAACACACAAGACAAATAAAAGACTCCTATACCTAGACTCAAGAGTAAATCTCGGCCAAGAACACCACAAGAACACAATTTTCGGCCAAGAACACAAAATGGACAGATTGCTATTTTTTTTCTAGAATTTTCAGATTTCAACTTCTTATTTTTTTTTTCTTTTGAATTTTCTAAGCAAGCCCAAGATTGATCTTGTAGGAACAAGATCAAGCCATGCTCTGATACCAAATGATACGGGACAAACAAGAGAAACACGAAACAACTCCAAAACAGTCCAATACACCCTCCAAAACAGTCCACTAATCTTAAGGATTTGAGGACCAAGATGGAGACCACTCTCGAATTCACTACAACAACAACAATACGAGATAACAATGGTGTATTTGACACCCAAAACAGCCACAAAACGTGAAGAACAAGATGACAATAAGAACATAAATTTTTGGATTCAAAAAGGACCCAAAAACAGTCCACTACACAAGATAACAACAAGAAAAGTAAAGGATAGATAATGAGGCCAATATTATGACAAGAATCAGAAACCAAGTGTATATCATACACTAAACCCCTAATAAATGTAATAATAAAAACCACACTCTTACGGTGACCACCAAGGGAATGAACTCACCTCAAGATCTACCGTTTCCAAGCAAAGATCAATATTGACTTTTCCAAGCCCTATGCTAAGGATGGCTTTTCCAAGCCCTACAACTAAGGGTGTTACACTCTCAAAAGAGAGAAAATATGTCTTTCAATTCTTCATCCTTCAAAATCTGCCAAGAAATGAGCTAAAATGACCTATTTATAGTGTATTACAAAAGAAGATAAAAAGACCACCTTGCCCTTAATGATAGGTGCGGCCATGGTGTGTTAATACACCATGTGTAATGTCCAAAATGCCCTTAATTAAGGTCCAAAACCGTGAGTCCTCAATCTTAAATGCTCCAAGCAATCTTCCACACGCGAGATTGCTTTAAGTTATGCTCAAAACAGGTTCTCCATGCATGTTCTTGTATTCTCGAGGTGACCAAGTCTTGATCCTCTATATGTTGGCCTCCAAAGATGTCATCAAAATATAAGATGGCCATTTGTCCCGTATCAGGTTGTGATGCAAGCTTCTTGAGAAAGTATTTAAGGATTGTATTTCATTATTAAAAACTAATATGGAAGTTGATAAGAGATTGTTATTGTCACTATCATATGTATGTGTGTAACATCTTCTTACTTGACCTAACATGTCTTTGTCCCTCTCATCCTATGATATATATGGCTTCTTTTTCTTGGTTTATACAAAGTTCTCCATAATCAAAGATTACCAGACCTTCTAAAATTGTTTCTCTATCCTGTTCCTTTTCCTATGTAATCATAGTATTATCACTCTTTCCACTACGCGCATACTAGACCTTCTTTTCTATAGCCTCCTCACCCCCCTGGGTCATTCCTCTTCCGGTTAGCTTTGCAATGGACAATGGCTTGTGCTCCCAACTCCCTTCACAGGAGAGCTCTCCCTAAAACGACGCGTGTTGCAAATTTTAACTATTTTGCCTTGATATCATTGTGAAGCACTTGATTTAGAATTAACTGTCAGGTTAGTTGGGTTGTTACGTGTTGTTGGTTGTCTTTGATAGTGCTATCTTTCCTCTCTAATAATCACATAAAATTATTACAAGAAGGAGGATGAACTGAGCATTGCACTCCTTGAAGTCAATGTGAATATTTAGAATGAGACAACTATGCTTCACGTGTGTTTGACTGGGTAGGGTCGTAACGTTTTTCCACTAGACTCGAAATATCTGGGATTGGACCTTTGTCATTAAAAATATCCCTACTTTTTTAGGTGAAGTGATATGAAATTTTATTTCTGAAGAATGGATCTCCATTGAGAAAAACAAGGGTAAGGAGGAGGTTCCAGCTTTATTGTTCAAGATATATATTATAAATTCACCAGGTTGATTAATAAACATTAAGTAGCATGTACACACTTGATGAATCAAATGGGATTTATTTTGGCCTTTGAGGAATTCCCCATTGCCTCTTTCTGCAAAATAATGTTCTATAATGGAAGAGATGCGTCTCTTCGTTGCTTGCTTTCTGTTACTTAGAAGCCCTCTTCTTTTTTTTATCCTGAGAAAGACCTTGAATTCCCTCCTTGAAGCTTAGTTGGATATACAGAGGATCTTACACAGCTCAGTAAATAATAGTTGGAAAGAGAATATCATCTAGCATTTGATGGATTGTTTTCCTTTATTTCTATGTTCTCAGATGAAAGTTTCATTTCTTTTAGAATCCTTCTTCTTTTTCTCTGTTTTTTCTTAGATGGAACACACATATGTTCAACGAGCAGCACTTTCTTCAGTTTATGAGCTTGACCATCTAAACTTGGACGTCAAATAGATCTACTGAGGCTCTAGTCCGGTTCTAGACCCACTATTTCCTTTTTCTTTATATAGATATCTGTACTGTTGAATACCAAAAAGATAACAATAAAAGAAGAACCTTTTCCAGCTGTATTGATTTCTCCTTTATGGTGGTAAATGCATATTTGGAATCAACTTGCAGATCAGATCTTGAAGCTGTCTTGACTGCAGCACTCAGAAATATATCTTCTCATGAGAGCCATCAACCTGAACCTAGTTCAGACAGGGAAGTTCTTGACAGTTTCCTCAATGCTGCAAATTTAACAACAGATGATAAAAATTCCGCTGAAAGTTGTTTGTCTTTTGAGGAATTTAGAAGATGGTGTGCGCATCTTCCATCAGTAAGGAAGTTTCTCGGAAGTCTGTTGTCTCCACGTGGTTCAGGTTTCTGCTTTACAGTCATCTTGTGTTTTCCTAGTTGTGTATTTCCACATATTTTCTTGTCATTTAGTTTCTCTAAGAGGAATATGTTCTCTACATATTGGACATTACTTAGTGGGTGAATTTCTGAGGCTTAAACATTAGCTTTTCTATTTGGTTTCCATTTCAATAATCTTTGAAACTTTTCTGACAACTTGCATGATATCGGCTTTTCTGAAACTTATATGTTATTATGCATAATGCTGGAGTCCTGCAACTGGTGTAGTAGCTGTTATAACGGGGATTCTCATAACAGTGTAGCATTTCAGTCTGTCACATTTGTATGACAGGAATAAATGTGGATCACAGAGATTAGGTAATGCTTGTTGGATGTAGTCTTGTTACTCTTAGAGAGGAGGACAATATATATAGGAATGTGGCGTCAACATACTGACAGAGTAGAATTAGGACAAGTTCATCACCCTGCTTTTTTAAGCTTGTGGAGGAGTCAGTGAATATGTCCTACCCTTTGTAGCCAATATACCAGGGACAGAGTTTAAAGCTTCACCTGATTCACAATGAGTTTTGGGGTAAAGGGCCTCAATTTTTCACAAAGTAGTAGAGTACAGTACTTTTGTGGGATGTGCAGTGTTGTGCAAATTGTCTTAGTGACTGTACTTGCTGTAGTTGAAGAAAGTGAAATTTGATACTATAGGTTAACCATATACAGATTTTTGGTGTCAGTTTAATGCCTTAGATTTAAAGCCTCATTGCAAAATACAAAGTTAAGGGAAGGGGAGGTATTCAGTCAGAACCATTTTCTTCTCGTTGTCATGTTATCTTTCCTCCCTTGTAAAGTACTTTGTCGTGTTTTGTTTTACCATGTGTATGTGAGTTTGGCAAAGCATAGCCGTTCTCAAATCCGGATGAAAGAGGAGGTTTGAAGTAGGTTGGTTACCCATGTAAAAATAGTCTTAACTATGTTGAATCCCCTGAAAACTTGGATATAGAGGATTTCATATAGTTTACCCAGCTTTGGGATATAGGGACAGTTGATTGATTTTCATGTTTTCTTTGTCCAAAGCCCTTATAACTATGTAAGTGGCAATATATTTATGTAATTTTCTTGTTTTGACTTCACGCCTGCTGTTATTTCCTTGTTCTCGACTTACTGTCTAATATCTTGTTTCATTTTCTCTTTTTATTTTTGATTTGGTTTTGAAGTTTCTTGTATAATTTTCTTTTTGTTAGATACTTAAAAGATTTCAGTAATTTTAGAAAAAAAAGTGTAAGATTCATTAATTGCACCAAAGGAACTAAAATGTGCAGCAAGACATGAGCCTCAGATCATTTTATTCTGTGTGGAGTCCAGGAAATTTACAGAAGTATTTACATGATTACATCATGAGTTTCTTGTAGGTTACACCACTTAAGTAATGTCTGTGGAATCCCAGCTTTTTCATGAAGTAATGTTGTGTGTCTATCTTAACAAACTCTACTATCTTTTCCTTCCATAAACATCTACAGTCATACGAAGGGACAACGCCCATATGTATTTGATTGCTTTCTCACACATGGTCCTTCTAGCACAGACTCTAAGACTGCAGGTCTCTTGATATGCCTTTTTCCGGTTGAACAATATGAGAGTTATTAAATTAGATTGTCACGTGAATCCTGTCGCAGATAAAAGAAAGAACAAACCCATTTTCCACTAAATTTTGAACGGGTGCTACTGGCCCTTGGGTATTTCTTGATTATCCCCTCCCCCACCCACAACCCAAATCCCCCAACCCAAAATTATTTGTTTTAAAAATTCTTTATGAGAAAGAACCAAATGTTAGATTCCTCCAACTTAGTTTGTGTGCAGCATAAATATATGCACATGGACATACACGTTGCATTCTTTGTATCATGCATTCCTTGTTAGTGTTTCGTTAATTATTACTGTTCTACTACTCTAGTGAATGGTCGTTTCTTTTGAAAATTAAAACATATTTCATTGGAGTCCACCAAGTTGTTATCAGAGGTTAATGAAAATGAATACGAAATGAATACGAGGCTAAGCGCGAATCATTTATCAATTTTATCCAACTATCCATGCAATAAGGGTTTTCTCTTTACACCAAAGAAAGAGTCAAGTAAAAATGACGTTTTCATGCTTCCTGTATATTCTCACCGTTTCCGAAACAATCTCCTATTAACTGTTATTTTTACGCTCCAGGGTTTTGGCTAAATAATCAAGCGGTGATTTAAGGGGCGGGGCTTTAATTATTAATAGGTAACATTCTTTTGTTTTTTTTAAAGAATAAATTGTTATTTTTAATAGGGGAAACAAATTTTGTTAGCCATTAATGACAGATATGGCTATCTGCAGGGTTACGAACAGGACACTTTTAAAATAGATGGTAAAGTTGCTATATATCGAATGCATTAAGGGTATTATTTGGCCATTTTCCCTTTTAAGAAATTTAGGTTGACATTAAGAATTGGTATTATGCTATCTGTTCGTTATATTTCTGCACTCGTACTTAAATGGATGCTAGTCTGGAGGCAACTGATTAAAATTTTTATAACATATAGTTGTCTCAAAGCTAAAATGGAAAAAAACCAAATACAGTTTCAACAAAAAATTTCATCATAGTAACTCTAAAATTACTTTGCTATTTTGAATATTTCTTCTTACACATTAAGGAACACCCACCCACCCACACGCGAGATCATATTACTTCTCAAAATTAAGGTGAAAAATCTTCGTTCTTTCATGAAAGAGCAATTTTGGTGTGATTATTTTCTCGGTCATAATAGCTGTTCTTGCTTGTCTTGTGCTGTTTTAAGTTTTAATTACTCTAGACCATTGTTAGTTACACATCAGTTTGTGTATGAAAATCTGGTTGTTTCTATTCATAATTGTCATTCCACTTCCCCACCCCCGCACCCATAAAGGATAAAAAGCACGGTGAACTAATTTCATAGTTGCAAAACTGTAGTCGAGCTAGGTATGCAGGTTTACTAATTTATTATTTCTTTTTGCAGGCACTGAGGTTCCCATGTTAATACACCCAGAAAATATTGATCCAGCTGTTATACTGTTAAGAAAGGAATATGCTTGGCATATAGGGGGTGCCCTCCCAAAAGACGAGTTGCATGAATGGAGACTTTTGTATCACAGTACAGTACATGGTCTAAGCTTCAATACATTCCTGGGGAACATTTCGTAAGTGGCTTCTTGCTAGACTAGAGATGGTCTTCATATTTGAGGATTAACTATCTGTATCGTTGATCTCATTAAGATCTTTAAATTGAATCCTATCACAGGATTCACAGAACACCATATTGCATGTAATCTTTGTTTCTTGTAGTAGCTAATGATAAGTTTTGGATGCACTCTGATGCATAAATTGCAACACTTTTTTCATATCATTTGTTTGTGTCTAGACTGAAGTGTTAAACTCTTCTATCCACGTTTACCTCCCAACTTGAACTGCAGAAATGACAAAGGACCAACTTTATTGATAATAAAAGACAAAGAAGGCTATATTTATGGGGGTTATTCTTCTCAACCATGGGAGAGGCATGCTGACTTTTATGGGGACATGAAGTCTTTCCTATTCCAGCTATACCCAAAAGCATCAGTTTTCCGTCCAACTGGAGCGAACTCTAATATACAGTGGGTAAGTTTCTGAACCTTACGATATCATTTGACTTTATTTATATTAACTGTCAAAAGAAATTATGGATTCACTTGGTATGTGGAAAATGCCTCTTGTTCAAAACTTCAAAGTTCCTCAAACTCGACAAAGCTTCATTTTTCCTATTATCCTCTGGGCTCTTCATTTCTCGAGTTGCAACTCATTGCTACTGGTTACTATACCTATAGCCCTAGAATAGTAAGTGCTCATCTGATTGATTGGTTGTCCAGCACCAAAGATCCTCGACAGATTTTGTATTTCAAGTGTGATGCTAATCGTTCTTCCCTTGCCTTGTGAGGCTTGGGCAGGGACAAAAATGTAATAATAGTTTTGTGCGTCTTCTTAGTACAGTGATGTGAATTTTCCTGGTTCATGCAAATTCCGTTAGCCTGGATGTTCAGATGTTGAAACAATAAATACTTGCAAGCTGGAAGTTTATTTATGGTACTATCGAACTACTAAGATGTTTACGCTTTCATCTTTCTGCAGTGTGCTATAAATTTTAGTTCTGAGAGCATCCCCAATGGCATTGGTTTTGGAGGACGAGTGAACCACTTCGGCTTGTTTATCTCAGCTAACTTTGACCAAGGTCATACTTTCACCTGCACTACCTTTGGCAGTCCTAGTTTATCAAAGACCCAAAAGATCTTCCCAGAAGTGATCGAATGCTGGGGAGTTGCAATAAAAAGAGCTCAAGAAGATAATCAGGATCGACTTAAGGGTACTGTTTTAGATAGATTTAAAGAGGACCGTCATATGCTTAACATGGTTGGACTTGCAAATTCAAGTGAGTGATGTGCCTGCATCCACTCAAAGACTTATCTGAAGTTGAGACACTTGCTGTGTCTCCTCCAGTGCTTGTGCTTGCTTCTTCTGCTCAATTAGCACGGTTTGGCCTGCAAATTCGAGAGTATTGTGTTGCTTGTAATAATTTAATAATGTATAATAGATGCTCAACCCTGTGTACGCGTAAATAGCATCTGGAGTGTAATTTAAGGTGTCGCAATCAGTACTATCCCTGGAGTCGTGGCGAATTTCTTCAAGTCATTCTCCTATCCTTGTTAATAGTAATCGTTATTTTGATGTATTGCTGTTCTGGCATATGCAGATTCAGCAAAATGTTACTCTTCTTAAGGTGATTTCAGCAGTAAAATGCCTTAGATGTGCATGCTAAAAAGTTCTTCATTGGGCAAGACCCTCTTACTCTCTCTACCTATGTTTTTCTTCTGTAAATTTACATGATTCATAAAGTTTGACAACTTTTTTTGGGTTCAAGGCAAGGCCAAATTTGGACACTTCCAAAGTTAGTGAAGTTAGTTAGCATAGATGTCAGTTGAGGCAAAGTTAAATGAAGCGTTTATGTATTATGTCAATGCATAAAAAGAAATGTTTTCTTTATCTCTGCTGGCAAGTTCTCTATATTTTTATTTTTTCTGTATATTAAATCTGGAATTCGTCTTAGTTCCTAACCAAATTGTGTAGTCTTTTGCCCCCAAAGCACCATCAACAACAATAATATATTCGGTGTAATTACATAAGGAACAATAATATATCCGGTGTAATCACATAAGAGTCTGATCCAAAACATTGTCATATATACCAAATCATGTTATTCCAGAGATAATTGAATCTCGTGGTTTTTAAATTAAATATATGTAGAATGTATTAAAATGTCATTTAATTTTTGTGACTTTTAAACTAAAGATACGTAGAATGTATCAAAATGTCATTTAATTTTTGTGGTCTTAAACATGTTATGCAAGTGAAAAGTTAAAATTAAGAAACTGTCAAAAAAATATTCTTTTTGAATGTACAAAAAAGGAAAAAAGCCAAATAAATCAGACGGATGAAGTAATTAATTTATTGTGAAAAAAAAAAATACAATTTGGCTAACGATGATTGAAATAGATTTCATGTAAAACACCTAGAGTTAAGCACTTTTAAACTTTGAAGCATACTGCAATACAAGTACGAATGAAAGATTTTTATTACGTGGGTAGAGTATTATTTACAGTATGGGACAATAGTATTAGTCTGCTTAAATTCTTGAAGTTGTATTAGAAAATTTATTAAATATATCTAAATATTTAATTTAAATTATTAATTAATACGAGCTATAGATTTGATAAATCACTCAAAACACATAAATTTGATTAGAAATTAATTTGTGATCATGACACATAAAATTAATAATAAATAGTCTTACACATACTCTCACTTCTCTCTGCACTGTCTCTGCCGACAATTGAAGGTGAATGTAGGTCATTTCTATAATAAAAATTTACTCGTATTGGACGTTTATATTTAATATAGTAATGTTAAAATTTAAAGTTTATAAATTCTCGTTGAATCTATAATTCATCTTAATTATTAAGTTCGTAATTGAATTTTTATACACATTTAATGAGTATTCTCATATAAATATAAAATTTAAACAAAAATTATTAAGTTTGTTCAAACTCACCAGTATAATCTGCCTCATCTCATTGCATATATATATATATATATCTATATAAACTCCAGCGAATGATACACTTATATATGGTTTTAGTATAAGCTATGTTATTAGTATTATAACCTCCATCAATCACAAGATTAACTCCACCAACAAATTTTTAGCTTCATTACTAGCCAAATACAACGATGCGTCCACCACATATAATACAAAGAATGAAATCTTTTTTTTTTTTTGTGAGAATCATAATCCGAGCAGCATATTTTGTCCTAAGAAAAGATACTTATACATTTACATCAATAGTCTTTTGAAATTCTTGTTACTAGCATAGATTATGCTGAAATCGAGATTTGCTGGGATTCGTACATTTAGGGGTCATGATAAAATTAGCTCATGAAAATATATACTAACTCGTTTAATCCGTTTAAATTTGGACGGGTCATTAACTCGTCAATTTATTAATCCACGTCATTCTGACAAATGATTAGTATCTTTCATGAGCTAATTTTGTCATGACTCCTAAGTATATACATGAATCCTAGAAAATCTCGATTTCAGCATAATCAATTCGGATAATAATAATGAGAATTTGAAAAGATTTATTTGATGCAAACGTGTACGGATCTTTAATCGAGGCAAAATATATTGTTCAGATTATGATCCAGACAAAGAAAGGTGTCATTGTTTTTACGTCTAGCTCTGCCTCCATTGGGCAAATCGCCACATTCATACACTATCTCGAAACACACAACAATTGTTATTTGACTAGTGATGAAGCAAAGTTTGTTAGTGGAGTTAATATTGTGATTGATGGAGGTTGTAATACTACTAATACAACTACATTAACATCAACCGACATGTTTTTATCTTTAGTGTAGTTTTTTTGGCCATGATATTTGGTGTTCGTTTTGAGGCTCAATTGATTCAGAGTTGCATCACCAAAGAAGCATTGAAGAAGCTTTTTTATCAATAAGTTCTCTATTCACAAGATATTTCTATATGTATTTTTCCAACCTTTGTGGAAAAGAAAATTGTTACTATGACTTATATATAGAATGACATTGGTATGTAATATTTGAAGGAATGTTTGTTATAAATTGTACTAATATAAATATAAATTGCTATTTTCTAAAAATATAAATTGTTGTTCTCTAAATATACAGACGAAAAATACTTTTCAAAATAAGCTAACCTTAAAAATTTTGTAGAACATAATATCCAACTTTTTAGCCTAGTTTGCCCATTGGCTTAAAGATTTTTTATAGTTAAATATTAATATATATTAGAAAGTTTATTGAATATATATAAATATTTAATTGCGAATTATTATCTAAAACGAGCTATAAATTTGGTAATAATTTAAAACTCATAAACTTTTTAAAGAAAAAAAATGGGGGCAAAGGAAGGGAAAATGGGGAAAAAAAATTACGGGGTGAGGAATCGAAGCCTCACGATACAAGATGAAAATTCAGGTACTCAATAAGCTACTAAGATTCCTCAGTACATTATTTACCCCTACCCCCCCCCCCCCCCCGCCCAAAAAAAAAAAAAAACAATAGTACATTGTACGTGCTGATTTATTTTAACTAAATTATACTAAATGTACATTCAATTTGTTACTTGAACATTATTTTTAAACTAAATAACAGTTAATAGGGCATTTCATTATCCTCAATATAAATCAAATCCTACAAAACACCTAGCCCGGATGGAATTCACCCTGTAATGTACCAAAAATGCTGGAACATTTTGAGCCCCGCCACCATCAAATGTTGCACTAAAACCTTTACCTTTGCCATCATGGATCCCAAGGTCTATACCAGCTACCTTTGCCTCATTCCTAAATGTACCAATGCTACTAATTTGAGAAACTTCAGACCTATTGGACTTTGTAACATCCAATATAAAATTGTTATAAAAAATCATTGTTAATAGTCTTTTCACTAACCTCATCAGTCCCTCTCAATCTAGTTTCCTTCCTAACAGAAAGACCTCTGATAATGCTATCATAGTCCAGGAGGTCATCAACCACTTCAGGAAAATGAAGCGGAGGAAATCCAACATGATCTTAAAGTTTGAACTTGATAAAGCCTTTAAGAGGCTAGAGTAATCCTTCATTAGGCAGACTCTCCACATTTTCAATGTTCCCTCTAAACTGGCTAACCTTATCATGTCTTGCATCTCAACCTCCTCTATCTCTATACTCATAAATGGAGAGAAAACTCCCTTCTTCAACCCCTCCAGGGGAATCAGGCAAAGAGATCCAATCTCTCTCTGCCTCTTCATCATGTGCATAGAGCTATTCTTCAGAAGAATTGATCATGAGGTAGATATTCTGGCTCCATCAGTAGGAAAGGCCCTAAAATCTCCCATTTTTTTTTGCTGATAATCTCACCTTGTGTGCTGTAGCTAATGATAAGAGTTGTGAAACAATTAGGGACACCCTTAATAATAATTTCACCTTTCACTCTGATAAGAAAATAAATACCCACAAATCTAAAGTTATTTTCTCCAATAACTGCTCCCAAGTGGATAAAGCACGGCTTACCTGCACCCTAGGCATCCAAACTAAAGATAACTTTGGTAAATACTTGAGCTTTCCCATATTCCATCAGAAACCTTGTAATAGAGATTACCAGTTCATTCTGGATAATCTTAAAATCAAGCTTGCTGGACGGAAAATAAAGTTCCTCAATATGACTGGCAGAACTACCCTCACCAAATCTTCTTTGGCCAGCATCCCTACTTATGTTATGCAATTCATCTTACTCCCCATAAAAATTTATAAGCTGATCGATAGAGTTCAAAGGAACTTTGTCTGGGGCACCACCCTGAAAAAAAGAAAATGCACCTCCGCAACTGGCAAATCCTGACCTGACCTCCACAAAAGAAAATGGGGGACTGGGCCTCCAAGAAGCCTCCATTAGAAACACCACAATGCTTGCTAGCCTAGCCTGGAGACTTTATAAGCACCCCAATAGCACCTGGGCTAGAATTCTTAAGAACAAATACAGTCCCCAAGGTATGATGTGTAAACCCAACAACTCCAAAATCTGGAAAAATATCCATATGGGTTGGGAGATTTGCAAAACTACCTTCTCATAAACTGTCCACAACGAGAAAAAGGTCAACTTCTGAAGAGATAGGTGGATCCCTCACTGTGAACCCCTACTATCCATTATTTAAGCCCTTCTCCCTCAGCAAGCTCAAGACACTAAACTCTTTGAGGTCTGGCACAATGAAACTTGGAACCTCAACAATCTCCCTGTGGTAATCCCTGAAAATATCATCCAAACTTTCACAACACCTTTACTCCCAATCCTAGGCCATCACTGATGAACTAATTTGGAACATCACTGGAAATGTCCTATTCTCCAGTAAGAGTGCTTACATTCATATTGCTAAATCCTACAATAATTACTCCTCCACCCCCTTTAAATGGATCTGGAAGGCCAAAATTTCTTAGAAACTCAAAACCTTCCCCAGACTGGGGCAACATGACAGACTTCTCACCAACCTTAACCTCTTCAAAAGAGGTATTAAGCCTAATGCAAATTGTGTCGTATGTAACCATCACCAGAAAGACAACACTCAAATCTTTTTTGAATGTCCTGTCCTCCAGGACTTCTGGGAAACTGCTCTCCCCAGACTACCCCCGTCCAATTACACCACTTTCAACAACTTTCTCCCCTCAAACTGGCATCCTATTTGGAGAGCCTTCCAGCACTCCCAATTTGATAGGCATCTTGATTGGCAAGATATCATACCCTTCTTCCTTTGGATCATCTGGAATGCCAGGAACTCTAACACCTTTAATGACAAAAGATCCCTCCCAACTTCAATCAGGCATACTTTCAAACGATCGAGTATAAGCACCTCACTAAAAGGGATGATTGCCCCCAAATTAGCCAGACCATCAACATCAAATGGAATCCCCTGCCAATCATGACTTTAAGCTTAACACCGATGGCTCAAGCCTGGGAAATCCAGGGAAGGGGGGAGATCAGAGGAGTGGTTAGAACTTGTAACGGGGGATGGGTGATGGGTTTCTACAAAAGCTTCCACAAAGCTACCAACAATATGATGGAACTAATGACCCTCATTGAAGGCCTTAATTTGGTAGAACAACATAACCTCCTACCGATCGAAATCAATATTGATTCACTGGAAATCATCTCCATGTTAACTAACGGGAATCTCCACTATAATGCTTTGATGTTGGACTGCAGGTCAAGGCTAAGAAGACTAGGGAATCCAGAAGTGAGTCACTGCTATAGGGAACAAAATGGAGCAGCTGATGCACTAGCTAAAGAGGGAGCAAGGTCGTGCAGGTTTAATGAAATCATACTTTTTGATGTTCCACCGATGTATGCAAAAAAAAAGCAGTTTGGGCAGACATCTCCGAAATTTTTTTTGAGAGAAAAATTAGTTGTTGTACTAATGACTCTAGCTGGCTATGCCAAACTCATTCCTTTTTGAATCCTGATTGAATTTTCAGGATGGTTGTAATTTGACAATGTAGTAATTTATTTTAATTTAAATGCATGCCTTTTCTACCAATTATATATATATATATAAATCAACACTTAGTTTCCTTGGAAATTTATTTGCTATCATGACACAAATAATAATTAATATGAACATTTGTGTACGTAGAGTTTGAGACAATCACTATATATACCTTTTCAAAAATAGCGGTAAGATTTTTGTATATTTTTTATCTTCCTCGAATCTTATTTGTGGATTACACTAGATTTTATTATTATTGTTGTACTTTCTACGTGGGGGTGCATGACTGGGATATTAATGCATGGTACTTATTAGGCATCAATTAATATCACATGCTCTGATTAAACATTTTTGCCTATTATTTAATGTGTAGATAAGTCCTACAGTACACATATATTTCGCTGTGCACTGCCTCTGCCGACACTTGGGGTAAATATAGATTATATTTGTAGAATTTTATTCGTATTTATGTTTATATCGATAGCAGATTAAGAATATGAAGTTTATAAGTTTTTAGTTGTTATTAAATGGATAACTTATCTTAATTATTGGATTTGCAATTAAGTTTTTTAATGCATATTTAATGAGTATTCTCATATAGATACTGAGTTAAGCAAAAGCTATATATTGGGTTCGTCGTAAGTCATAGGCTACCATCGACTTTGTTTATAAACTTTATACTAAAACTGATAAATACACACCTCATGTATCTACGTAAACTTTTCGTATTGTTAATATATCATAATTATTCATTATCAAGGTTTCACGATCCGCTGGCGAATTCATTTCAAATTCCAAGATGAATATTGATTCGATCTGAGCTCTCTTATTGGGAATGCACATGAACATTTTCAATTTTATGTCTTGAAGAGGACTCGAACCTCCACACTTTAGCACGAGATTTTGAGCGTCACGTGTATGTTAACATTTCACCACCAAAACATCTTGAAAGCGATCGGATCATATTCCATGAGTATAATATCTATCTCGTATGAATGTATGAAATATATAACAAATGTCGATCGTCTATTGATAGGTCATACTGTCATATACATTGCAATATATTATTTAATCATAATAATTAACATGTTTTGGGTGTCAACACCATACATGTAAGTATTTACACACTTCCATCCTCCATTTTTCAGATGAGGCACATTTATGATTTATGTAACACCTCATTGAATATTAATGGCCTGGGTATTAAAGCCAATTCTGCAATCTGCATGATCTTATGATATTGGCATTATTATTACATATATATGGCTCACAATGTCTTATCTGGATGTCAATATCTTGTAGGGCTTTGAACAGTATTTGAATTTGACTTGAATAAAATTTTGATGTCTTAAATTCGACCTAATTCAATCTTTAATATTTTTGACTAGGCCAAGATATAGATATAACAATCTTAAAAATAGAGGAGTTGGTTCGAGCACTTAAAAGCTATTGCACAAGAACAGATTTATCCAGTGAACTTCTCAGTCGAACTCGTTACACTGGACTTGTCTAGTAATACGATTTACGTTTTATGTATGATTTATGAGTTATTGCACAAGTGCAGGTTTGTCCAGTGTACATCTAATATAAAAGATAGCAACTGCAGATTTCCCCAAAAGTATATTTATAGTTTATCTTATCAAAAATTCTTTACTATAACGATCATGTATACTACTTAAATAAAAACAATCTGCTTACGATTGATTTGCATTATATAAAAGGATATAAATAAAAAATCAGCCAAAACAAATTAAAATAAAATTATATTTCTTCAAATATTATATTACATACCAATGTCATTCAAAGGAAAAATAAACATATAGTAATTTCTTGCGAATAGAAAAAAAGTTGATAAAAAGGTTCTCTTTCAATACCACTTACTCGATGCAACTTCGAATTAATCAAACCCCAAAATGTATGTGATCGAAAAAAAAGCTATACCGAAGATAATACACTTCGAATCGTGTTAATATAAGTCGTATTAGTACCGTTATAACCTCCATCAATCACAAGATTAACACCACTAACAAACTTAGCTTCATCACTAGCCAAATACAACGCAGCCTCTGCCACATCCTCTGCCGTGGGCACCACCCCTTTTAAATTCGCCGACGAGCAAATTATCCCGTTCACCACACTCTTATCAACCCCCATTGCCTTCACTAACAACGGAGTCGCCACCGCGCATGGCGAAACACAGTTGACTCTGATACCATGTTGACCTAACTCAGCACATAAATTTTTCATAAGTCCAACAACTGCATGTTTGGAGACAGTGTATGAATGTGGTGATTCGCCCGAGGAAACGGAGGCGGAGCTAGATGTAAAAAGAATGACACCTTTCTTTTCTGGGATCATAACCCGAGCTGCATATTTTGCTCCGAGAAATGATCCGTACACGTTAACGTCAAATACTCTTTTGAAATTCTCGTTATCCACATCGATTATGTTGAAATCGAGATTCCCTGGGATTCCTGCATTTATGGATAGTAAAATTAGTTCATAAAAATATAATGTGTCCTTCGGGATGACTCAGTTGGTTTGGAGGGTGGTTATCCACACGGATGATCTAGGTTCGATCCCCCTTCAATGTTTTCTGAATTGAGCCTGTCACACAGGACTTGCCTAGTGCGGTATACATCCCCTGTATGGTTTGCAGGCTATAATCCTGCAAACCATTTTGAAAGAGACATTAACTCGCCTGTTTATTGATTCATCTCATTTTGATGGTTAATTGATGCACATAAGCATGTATTTTTTAGTCATTCTTTAAAGCTCGTCCATATTCTAAATGTTGTGCAAATATAATCCTTATAAATTACCCAAAATGAGACCAATCATCGGAGGCGACCGAAGTGCTGCATCAAATGATGTATGTGGGAATCATTCCCATCCCAAGTGGTGTCGCGATTTGACCTGGCCGGTCGGGAAGAGATTCACATAGAGACTACTGCTATTGCTATCTGGGAATCTCTTTCTATGTTAGCTAGCCGTGGCTGGCTTTCCTACGGTAGTCCCGCTGCAGCCTCTGAATGGCCGTCCCATCGTCTAACATTTGAATAAACTTGAAAAATTTTAAATCATAGTCTGACATTTTCTCATACAATTTTTAATTTACTCAAAAGGAATCTTTAAATCATAGTCAAATAAATTCATAAAGTATAAGAAAAATAAAAGAGGGATGGGGAAAGGTGGATCATTTACTAAATAGCTATTAAAAAAGGGACAAGTGGTGAAGATTTCTCTATTTTGGCCTGTTCAATTTAGTCCAGCTGATATACACAGCTCAAACTGATTCATTAAAATTTTTGTTAAAATATTTCTAAAACTTTTTTTTTTGTTTTGATATGTTACATAAAACCGTGATAAACAAAAAAAGGTTTATTATTAAGTAAATAAACAAATTATAAGATAAAATAAAATTTGGTAAGAGTTGGATCCATTATTGTTTAACTTATTTTACTCCTAGTAACCCTGGAGCAGATTATCTTGACTCAACCCATTTTATTAACACTTCAAAAATTAACCCAACTCGCCCATTTGATACCCTATCTATATAGGAGAGTGCAAAAATCAAACCGACCAATAGACCAAACCGATAAAAATGCTATTGCTTTATTGAGTTAACGATTCTTTAATGGTTTTATAAATTCTTTTAACTATTCAATTTCCTGAACAAACATCCCGTTCAAGCTTGAAGATTTTTGTAAATTAAAACGCATCACGTAGGATCTCGGTTGCGGCTAAGATTCAGTTTCTTTTCATGTTAGTTGCTACTATTTCTATTTTATGAATATTTTTCTTATAAGCTAGACCGAAAACCGAATCGTTAAGAACTAAAAACCACTAAACCGAAAATCGATAAAAAAAATCTTATTAGTTTAGCATATTTAAAAATAAAAAATCAATAAATCAAATTGAACCGATCGATGCACACCCCTGTACCTACCTGCATTATTGAACATGATGTCGAGTTTTCCATACTTGGAAACTGTCGTGTCGATGAGGTTCTCAACGTCTGAGGCCTTTGTTACATCACAATGTATGTATGTAACATCAATGTTGTAGTCGTTGTCGTTGTCGTTGTCGTTATCGTTGTTGTCGTCGTCATGACAACTACGGAGATTGTTGCAAAGGGATTGGCCTATTTCATCTTGAACATCTGCTATAACAACTTTTGCACCATTTTGTAAGAAAAGTCTTACTGTACTTTCTCCAAATCCACTAGCTCCTCCAGTTATAATTGCTACTTTGCCTTCTAATCTGCATTTATTTCAACAATCACCATGCACAAAATTAATGATTGATTTAGGAAATAGATAGAAAGAATTAAAAGTGTGTTAACTGATTCGAGATTTGAAGTTTATTCATTTCTATAATGATGTCAAGATAATACTTCCTCCGTCCCATTTTACTTGTTCCAAATTAACTTGACACATTGATTAAGAAAAATAATTAATAGCATGACTAGTTTACCATAGTACATGTTTACAGTTTAATTTGAAGAAGAAATAATTAATGCAAAGGGTAAAACATGAAAATAATTTTTTTGTCTCTTCTTGATTTGTGAAAAATAACAAGTAAAATGAGAAATCAAATTAGAAAATTTGGAACAAGTAAAATAGGACGGATGGAGTATATAATTGAGTTTTATCCACAGTCAGATATTTATATATTTTCGATGGCTAACTTAAATATATGTAAATGGTTTGAGCAAACAATTTTGAATTCTCGTGAATTTGTACTCCATACTCTGTATTTACCGCACCACTTAAATCTTTTACATGAAATGACACATTATTAATTAGTATGGTATCAAAACTAGTGAGGGTGGTCGATCGATCCAACAATGTAGATATGAATTCAACTGAACTCATAACTTTTAGTCTAGACCTGAATTTAATTGTGTATTGTTACAAATATTGAACTATGAACATAAAACTCAAACACAGTGATGAGTCAGTAGTTGAACTCCTAGTTTTGAATTCGCCTCCGAGAACAAGTAGAAATCATCAGATCAAATTTTAATTCCACCTATTATTAAAAAAGAATTTCCACATGCTTTGTTCATAAAGAAACAATTAGGTTGGTGTGCAATGAAGAAGTATGAAAACACTTTACATAATTAAGTTAAAAAAATGTGTGAAATACATAATTAAGCTAAAAAAAAAAAATGTATGCAATGATCTCATAATTTTAATTTTAAGTTGAAAGGGGAAGTATGAAAAGTAAGCTTACCTTCTTCTTGTCTGAGCTAAAGGAGAAGTGCAGGCATTCATATTTAACAGATTTCTTGAAAATAACACAGGGAAGTGCTTCTGAGCCAATGAGATTTTATTGTCTAAAAATAAAAAGAAGCATTTTATAGAGAGAAAATGAGGCACCCTTTGACTTTTCAAACATGAGAAAGTTAATGCTATACTAGTTGTTCTAAAGTTGTTTAGCGTGACATATAAGTTATAATAGTTTCGAGATAAAATTTAGGATTAATTTATCTCATGTTTGGTTGGAGTTATTAGTTAGTCAAAGAATTATTTATTCCACCATCATCCCAGAGTAATGAAATATGTTATTCCATATATATGGTGGGATAACTAATCTTGGGATAACTTATCCCCGACCAAACGAGATTACTATACTGTATAGGCTTAGTGCAGTGTACATATAGTGGTATTAAATCAGTTTGACACCAAAATATTGGGCACATGCACTGCTGCTATAAGTTTTGATGCCAATTGATTAATTTGAATTTATGTAATGGTATTTAATTCAATATTAAGTTTGTTTTTTCTAAAAAAATTATGACTATATATCATCCCAGTAATAGTCTATTTGTATAATTAATAAGACAAAATTAGCTTATTTTGATAAATACCTTTAGTTAAAAGTATTTGTGAGAATAACTATGTGTTTGATTAATCATTTGAGAATTGAAAAGCTTTTATTCGCATATATAAAAAAATTATTTTCCCGATTTTTTTATTTTTTTTTAAAAGAGTATCATTTCAACCAAGTTAGGTGTATATGTCTCATATTTTAATAGTGCTAAATAAAGTTAGTATCCATGTGAAGAATATTTTTTCCCTAAAACAAAGTTTAAGTTGTAGTCTAATCCGATATTGATTGAATTTATACATAATTTAGCAGATTAAAATGAAAACAAATGAGGAAAAAACCATGGAAAACTATAATACATTTAGTCCCTTTAATTTTCTGCTGTTTTAGAGATCAGTTTCTTTAAATGGATATTGAATTGGAAGAGTTCTTTTTAAATGTTCTTTAAAAGTAAGCAAATTCAAAACATTTAAAATACAATTAATAATCTTATTGTGGTCCAAGCTATTATTGTGAAAATTTCACTAAGAATGTCATTTTTGGAACAAAAACAATCTAGAAGTGGAATGATTCAGAGAAAGTACTGTACTTAATAAAAATGTAATTTTATTAAATTAGTTAAGTATTGTAAATAAAATTGTGATTTTGTTAAGTTGTTTTTTCCCCTTTTTCTTTCGACGGAGAGTCTTTTGAAGGGTACTTTACCTCAAACCTAAGCTCATACTATAAAAATAGATACATATTTTATTGAAGAGACATCTCGAACATCCCATAAATTATTGGATAAACCTTATTGCCATTTTTCACATAGATCATATTCAAGACTGCTTGAAATTTTGAAGTGCTTTTTGCTGACGTTCTTGACGATTAAATATATTACAAGAAGGTCAAAATTAGCCTACGTACGTTCGAGAAATATATATGCTATTAACAGCCTTCAAATCATGAAGAAAACTCAACAGCTTTTTGAGCTGGAGAACAGATTGAGTTGTCAACAATATTGGTGAAGTTAATGCTGGAACTAATAGATATAGAAGAAAAAAAAAAACTAAATTAAAACAATACAAAGCAGATCCAACTACTACCAATTTTTTGGGGCATGTGATCTCTAGCAGTAAGTAGATTGCAATTTGCCATGTGCTGTTTGAAGACTAGTCTCTATATTACAGCTCTCTTACAAACATGACATTTACTTTTCATTTGTCTGGTTGTTTAATTTTCACATCAAATAAAATAATGAGTAGATGATCTCTTATTAGCACTTGTCATTTGTATGATTTTTTGTTCTTTATTTACTTATTTTGATCTATTGGAAAATTAGAGCACTTAAGTGCACCGTCAAGTTTGCTCGTAATAAAATTTTATCATACTAACATCTAGATGTTTCTTCTGAAGCCTTAATGGTAAGATGAATGAAATGAAGGTTTGCATAGGAAGTCTTCTGTGATAAAGAAGATGTTGCCAAATTTTAAAGATAAATTTTATAGAGTGTTGGTTAGTCGCAAACTCTCATATTCAGATGAAAGTTGCGGAAATGAGGATGTTGCGATAAATGTATGGATATATTATGAGAGATAAGATTAGAAATGAGGATATTCGATGTAAAGTAGAGTGACTTTGATCAGAGGCGAACCCAGGATTTGAAGTCTGTGGGTGCATCAGTGTTGTCAAAGATGCGCATAAGCCTCGAAGTAAGACTCAAAATGTGTTGAACGCTCGCTTCACTTAATGTGCAGCTTAGGTTCTAATTTCTCATACATATTTTCCCTTGTCAATGAGGCTTTCTGAGGAGACGAACACTAAACAATTGATATTTCACTTTATCAAAAAAATTATTTTTTTTGTTCATATATTTGTCATTCATGCTTATATTATTAGTCTTGGACTAGACATATATTTATATCTTTTCTACCTTTATGCCTTTTTTCGTTAAATCTCACGTTTTATTTGTACTTTGTGCTTAAACACAATAAACCTTGAAGCCTTTTTACGCTTATTGCTTTTGATAATATTGTGGAGCATGCATCAATATTATCTTAAGACGTTAAAAAAAAATTCGGTGTCGATTGAGGAATATTATCATATTCAATTGGTCGCTAAAGACATGAACAATACTGAAAAAATAAATATATAGAACAAATAAGAATTTTAAGCTAATAGCTTTACTTTCATATAACATGAAGTTTACTTTTAACATTTATAAATGATTAGTTGTGGTAGCTCAATGATCAAGGAGGGTCCCTTATGGATTGGTCGTGAGTTCAAATCCCTAATCTAGCAATTTTGTTGTTATAATTTGGTAATAAGCCTTTAAATTGAACTTTTGAAAATTGGTTTGTATGAACTAGGGATCGATCCCTGGTTGCGTGGACGGGAGGGCTGGCTTCAACCAGCGGACTAATGTGCACTGCCATTCATCTGAAGGTGCACTATTAAGTATATCTCAATTTCTCAAGGTATATATGCATATATATATACACAATCTTTTTCGACATTAACGGGTGCACGTGCACCCCCACCGATACACGTGGGTCCGCCCCTGACTTTGATGGAGACAAGATATGAGAAGCGAAATTGAGATAGTTCGAATATGTGAAGAGTGGATGTCTGAATAACTCAGTGCAGAAGTGTGAGAGGATGGTTAGGAATAGTTATAAGAGAGGTAGAAGTAGGTCGACGAAGTATTGGGAGAGGTGATTAAACACGACATGACACAATCTCAACTTATCAAGAAAATGATTTTAGGTTGGAGGTTGTGGAGGACATACTTTAGGATAGGAGGTAGGTAGTCCGTTGTCTGGTTATTCTTCGATACTAGTGCTTCTCTGGCAGTTTCTTATCCATCGATTTACTATCTATTATTTCTTGTACTTTGATTGTCTTATTATTTTGTTGTAGTCACAGTTTAAAATGTTTTGTTATGATTTCACTTCTCTTTATTCTTTGTTTGGACAGCTTTGGTTTGATTTTCTTCTATTCACCCCTTTCTGTACTATTTTTTCTCGAGTAGAAGGTCTATTGGAGACAACTTTCCACCTATGAGATAGAAATAAAATCTACATACACTCTATCCTTTTAAAACCCACTTTGTGACACTCCACGGAGTAAATTACTGTTGTTGTAACTTGTAAGTCTTACATTGGTGACATTGCAGATCTCCAAAATGAGTAAGCCCAAGCACGTGGGGCTGGATTTGGTATGGAATCTGTTGGATAATGCCCAAGCAATTAGGGAGAAACTAGTAGTCCACAGTAGATCCAAAATCTTGTGTAAAAATCATAATCATTCAATTTTATGTGACAATCTTTTCTTTTTAGTTTGTCCAAAAAGATACACATCTTTCTATATATATAAATGTCTGATATGTTGTTATGGTGCAACATTATTTATATAAAAAAATAAAAAATAAATTCCATATATCAAGATTCTGGATACTTAAACATGCCAAGTCCAGGATTACACACAGTGAATCCCCCATCAATGAACAAATTGTGCCCACTGATATACTGAGCATCATCACTTGCCAAGAATAGTGCTGCTTTTGCAACATCATCCACCCTCAGAGTTGCTCCTTTAAGGTTCCCAGCCGCACTCATCGCCTTCTCAAGTTCTTCATTTTCGAGCCCAATGACCTTCATCGCCATTGGCGTGACCATCGCGTAGGGTGACAAGCAATTCACCCGTATACCGAATTGCCCAAGCTCCACCGCCAGGTTCTTGGTAAGCCCCAGCACGGCGTGTTTGGAGCTGCAGTATGCATGCGATGCTGCAGCTCCGACCCCGGAGCTTACGCTGGCGGTGGAGATGATGCATCCGCTGTGCATGGGGATCATGACGCGAGCGGCGTGCTTCATGCTCAAGAAAACTCCTGTCACATTGACGCTGAGGACCCGCTCGAAATCTGCTTTCGTGTTGTCGATGATTCTTGGCTTGGTCTCGTCAGATATGCCAGCATTGCAGATCATGATGTCGAGTTTTCCATATGTTGCAATGGTTCTGTCGACAGCTTCTTGGACGTGGTCTTCATTTGTGACGTCGCAATGGAGTTGGATGAGCCTGCAAGGTCTTTGCAAACTGAGTTGCCAAGTTCATCTTGGACATCTGCAATGACTACTTTAGCTCCATGTTCATAGAAGAGCTTCACAATTGCTTCACCAATGCCACTAGCTCCTCCAGTTACCATTGCTACTTTCCCCTGAAACCTTCACATACAAAAAACACAAGTTATAGTATTTCTCTTATAGTTTTCGAACATCCAAATGTAAAATTCAAAATATTAAATTAATCTAATTCAGTTTATCCCTAAAGATTAGTCAAATCGACTCTCGTGAAGCGAAACATATGACAAGTAAAAGTGAACGGAGGGAGTTCGAAAAATACATGGAAGTCAAGAAAAAACAGTTTGCCTAAAGAGTAATAGTGACTAGTCCTTAAATTTGGACAGAAAGGGAAAGATCTTATGCCCCATTACTCAAAACTGCTTAAAATATTCCAGCAGAACGTGCGAAGCAGCAGATATTGATCACCATGAATCTTTTTGAAAGATAAACAAAGCATGGTATAACAAACATCATCATAATAGTTTGCAGAATTACCCTTAGTTTAGGAAATTATTTTATCCAGCTTGGTCCATTTACAAACACTGTCACAACTCACAAGCTTTTTGATTTTTGAAATAAGTGAACAAATGCTCTCTACATTGAAGAAGAAAATATTGACATGTACAAGGAGAGACTACACAGCTTTGTCTTTTTTCTTAGCGTTTTAGGCAGCCTACACAAATAGAATATACTGCATACTGGAAGTGCAAACAAAATTTGGAATAGAAAACTCGTTTCTTCATCTCTATGGAATCCATGAATTAACAACAACAACATTGTTGGACAATAAAATTTTCGAGGCCGAAAATAAATAATCGAGACAAAAAAATATACTGCAACAATCAATTTATTGATTTCAATATGAATGCGAGTGTTACAATTTATTGATTTCAATATGAATGTGAGTGTTACAATCTCTATGAATGCTCTGATTCGCCTTTTCAAATATAAATTAAAGGGCTTAAAGCTTAATCTTGAATTTGAACTTGGTTTGCGGACTTGAGGGACTTGATCTTGACTTGTGCTTGAATTCAAGGGCTTTTGAGCTTGTTCTTGAATATTGTTGTCTTGATCTTGAATCTTGATGAACGCTTGAGTTTTTTAGAGAAATTGCGGCGTTTGATCCACAAGCTTTCTCTTGCTACTTGTTAGAGGTCTGGGGTGTCTCGGGTCCCTTTTCTGAATTATGAGACCCTATTTATAGTTGTAGGAAAGGAAGAGTCACGATGAATATGAACTTTCTTTGACCAATCAGATTTAAGTGATGTGACGCCTTTTTATGGACTTTTATTTCATGGGTCTGCTGTATCATTTTGACTTGTGGCACGGTCCTATTGGCTCCTTCACTTGACTTGGCATGCCACGTCATTTGACACGTGACGCTTATTTAGGCCTCTAGAATATGATAATACCTTGGGCTTAGTAAAGTGGGTTCATCATTTGTAGCCCAAATTAATGGACTAACCCAATAAATATTGGGCCTTATTTAAATCCATACACATTTGGACTTAAATAATTAATTCAATTATATTAATTCGCAATATTTATTTGGGACTAATATATTTTGAATTTAATATAATCCGAATTTTGTATGAATTTGAATTTAATAAAATTACATCGCCCACAAATGCCCCTACTTCAAGACTTATCGAGACAATTAATATTTTAGAGACTAGTCTTGAAATATAAATTTGATATTTTAATTACACAATTTATGTACAAACAGAATTATGACGGACTAATTTTTGTACATAAAAATATGTTATAACCATATGGGCCCTGCAAAATTGCAATATACATATAGTGTATTTAAATCCTTGGTACGCGTGAAAGTAAAGAAAAAAAATATATTACTTAACTTTCTTCTTTTGGCATTTGATGCCATAACGTGTACCTCCTTTTGTTTCTTTTCCTTTTCTCTTTTTTTTTTTAAATTTTGATAGGTCCTACAGATTCCTTTTTTTTCAAAAATTGAATCAATAGTAACAAACCTAATTTGATCAGATTGGTAAGGACCCGCTGCCTTAGCTTCTCCCAATTCAATTATATCATTAACTTTTTTTTCTTATCCTTTTTGAACTTGGACTCAAAAAATTTCGAACAAACAACCTTACATCCACGCCTATAAATAGGACCCTATACCTCATATGCTTTAACACTAATTTTGCAACTTCTTTCATCGATTGCTTTGAAACTAATTTGCTGATATTAGTAACGAGGTATTTCCTTTCTATTTCTTTGCAATTTTTTTTCTTTTCTTCTTCTTTTGTAGGGTTGAAGTAAATAATAATATACAACAATCGGCTTAAGGTGCGAGAGTTTTACTTCGCCTCCATCATCTTAAGTCCGACCAATTTTACCTGAAGATGGTGGACATCGGCTTAAGGTGCGAGAGTTTAACTTCGCCTCCGTCACATTAAGTCCGACCAATTTTACTTGAAGACGGTGGACATCGGCTTAAGGTGCGAGAGTTTAACTTCGCCTCCGTCACCTTAAGTCTGACCAATTTTATTTGAAGATGGTGGACATCGGCTTAAGGTGCGAGAGTTTAACTTCTCCTCCTTCACCTTAAGTCCGACCAATTTTACTTGAAGACGGTGGACATCGGCTTAAGGTGCGAGAGTTTAACTTCGCCTCCGTCACCTTAATTCCGACCAATTTTATTTGATGATGGTGGAAATCGGCTTAAGGTGCGAGAGTTTAACTTCGCCTCCGTCACCTTAAGTCTGACCAATTTTACTTGAAGACGGTACAATGGTTTTCTTTAAGTATGGGCCCTTTAACCGATGTATTTATGCGATGGTCTTCTCTAAGTATAGGCCCTTTTCAATGTTCAGCTTAAGGCGTGAGAGTCTAACTTTGCCTCCGTTACCCTAAGACCTGACGAATTCGGCTTCAAATATACGTGACTATATTTCACCAGAGCCAAACTCATGAAGAACTTTTTTTTTCTTTGACGGTATATATATATATATTTTCGAATCTTGATTTTGTGTCTAATCGAGATTCTTTTATTTATGCAGCTTGTAGAGATAGTTCGCTTTAGAGACTACACATCTTCATCCTCTAAAAGCAAGTATCTTCTAATTGAAGCCGATGACGGTACCGTTTTAATCAGGCTATTGACTGAAACTCCAATGGCAGGCAGGTATGCAGATCCGTGGCCACCCTTGCAAAATTCTCTCCATATATCGGATTAGACTCCAGAACATGACATTGGTGCTAATCGATTGGTTAAAGTATGGCTTCTTCGTACTCCCAACCAACGTCAATTGAATATTGTGAGTACCCTTCCTTGCTTAGGACGTCGGGTACTTAAAGGTGAAGTACGTTGGGGGGTACCATGGACATAACTGGTGAATATCATCATACTCAAGGATATTGGGAATGGACCGAGGACATATTGGCTAGAAGTGCACAAACCTTGAAGGCAACAAAAATATATGATGCCGTTTATGCTTTACTGTTTACCTATGATCGAAACTCAAACATATTACAGGCATTCCTTGAGGCTTGGTGTCCAAATACCAACACATTGCTTACTTCAGTTGGAGAGATATCCATATCCCTTTGGGACTTGTACAAAATTGGAGGTCTGCCTATCGGAGGCCTTCCTTATGAAGAAGTGGTGCCCGAAGCGAAGGAGCTTACATGTGTTAATGAAAAGAATGAGAGATTTATCCTTTGTTATTGTGAATCCTTGTTTATAGCCTTTAAGAATCTTCAAGAAGAAGAGGTTTCTAATCCGAGAGTTCCTTTAAGCAAGTGGATTAAATTTTGGTGCAAAAGGATATTAAGATACGAGTCAGCTCCACCGAGGAAGGAGAAAAAATCTGCTCGCTTGAAGTTAACCCATAACTCAATTGTGACTATTCCGAATGTAACGAAGTGGTCAAGTGAAGATGATGCCACGTTTTCTAAACTTGGAGTAAAGTATGAATATAGAACTAATACGTATTTAGCAGTGTTCTTATCATGTTGGTTGTGTACCTTTGTATTTCCCTTTAAGGATGGATTTTTCATTCGTCCAGGAACTTTTAGAATTGCAGCTATGATGGCAGATAAGCAATCTTTCAGTCTTGCCGTTCCAGTCCTATCAAGCATTTATAATGGTCTCAATAGAGTTTATAAATCTTCACAACTTGAGCAGCTCGGAGTATCCTTTCCTATCCATTATGTGTATGGTTGGCTTGCTCACTATTTTAAGACACATTTTCCACTTTCTAATGGACCATCTATTCCATTGATGACGACATATTCTGGCGAAGGCGGGGCAAGGTATTTTGATGGAGAGTTTGCTAGAAAACGCATCCATCAAGGAGATACTATTACTTGGGCTTCCACTATGCCGAGCCAGGCCGCTCTTTGTCATTTTGTGGATGATGATAAGAGTGACGAGTCAGAGGTAAGCTACTTCATAAGACTCCATTTTAACTTACTCCCTTTTAGATATGGAGGTTCATTCATACTTGAGCCATACAGTCCACACCGATTTAGCCGTCAGTTTGGATTTTATCAAGGCCTTCCCGGAGTCTTGAAAGATGATATTCGCAGTGCTTCATTAAGTGAAGGTCTTAAATTTCATCAAATTTGTGTATTGCATGGCTCTATGTCGAAAGTGACTTTCCCAAAAGTCACACCCAATGTGCGAAGATATTTATCCACACCGTATAAATCTTGGTGGGACAAAGTACATGGAAACTTTCTCAAAGTTAACTTACAATCTTTGGTGAACGCTGTAGGTCCGATTATTGACACTCCTTAAGAACATGGTGAGGAGGTCCCGATTGTGATTAAGCCTTCTATTTTGAAATCTAAGGTAGTCATTCCATTCAGGTTTAAGGGACCTCTACATGCAGAAATTCAAAAAGAGGAGTCGCCTGTCCTGACTGAACAAGCTTTCAATAAACGACCACCTAAAGACGAGAGCGAGAGTTATCATGGAGATCGTTGCTGGAGAAGGTAAAACCATTATTGGAAAAGAAAGGTGATTCTAACACCCATGTGGAGATTCTTGCTAGTTCATCGAAGACTCCGTCAGCTATCGAGAAGGTAATGACAACTCTTCTACCATTTCACAGTATATACATTGCCTTTATATACCCCTCATATTATGTTTTTCTTTGTAGGCGCGACCAAACAATGTCCAAATTTTGGAAGATCCTCATCAAAGTAAGCCACAAGATGGTAGTGAGTCTGTAGTAGGTCCAGACTCAAGGGAGTTACTTTTTTCATCCAAAGAGGTTACTTGTAACTCTTGCGGTAAAGTCAAAGCAAATGTGGAGTCAAACTTTTCCCGGCAACCAACAATAACCATGTTTGTTTTTTATGGCAAGAAGGTCATTTCGGAGCTTAAAAGGGAATTTATCATGAAGGCTTGGGCTAGTATCCGTACCAAACTTGCAGGCCTTACTCCAAATCGTGCTTCTTCTATCTAAGATGTCGTCGAAGTCATACTTAATGACATGAGTGGAATGGGGGTAGATATTTCCCCTTTGCAGTATTTATTGGGGTCTTTCTTTGGGATGACGGCTTCCTATTACCAAGCACGATCCGCTTTTGTTGATAAGACCACAACAATTAAAGAGTCAGAGCCATATTTAAAAGCCAAAGAGCATTTTGAGCTTGTATTGACGGAGAGGAATGAGAAATCTGAAGAAGTTTCTGCCGTCTGCAAATCTCTTGAGAAGGCAAGAAACAAGGTGAAGAAATTAAAAGTTCGCCAAGATGCTGCCAAGTAAGAAGCTGCAGAGATGGAATCCAAAGTTTTAGTTGCTGAAGAAGAGTTTTTCAAGTGTTCTGATGTCTCCCTTGCAACAACAAAAGCCTCAAAGGTCATGGAGAAGAAGAAGCAAGTCTTAGAGGATGCTTTACAAGATTTATTCAATTATAAGCTATACTTAGATTAGCCTTAGGATATGTCTTCCTTCAAACCTTCTTGTTGCTTTCTTTTACCCTTTTTATTGAGTAGTCGGATTTATTAGTCATAATGGAAACTCTTTTTTTTTATATTGCACATTTATTTTAATATTTCCTTTGAATTCCAACCCCAAGAATTGCTTGCTTATTTTGATGCATTGATGTCGTCATATTAAGCTCTGGATTTTCTCTTCCAAAATTGTTGCTCATTGGCTTCACGTCTTTGTATCACAACCCAGTTGGAATTACAACTTCAATTTGAAAGCCTTAAGAATTAAAGATTTTAACTTCATAATTGATAATTTCACGTGTGGTAGATCTATGCCTCAACTGTAAGCTTTGGGTATTCCAAATCCTATCGAAAGAGCTTCCTTTTTTATGGGTTGCCCCCATTGAGTCACAAGTATTTGACATAATTCCAACACTTAATTAAGATGTATTGTAACACCCTGATTTTCTGAACCGGAATGCTACACGGTGCTTATGATCCCAAGGGACCACAAGCTAACCCATGATTGATATCTGTACCTGTACACTGCATAATATACTTGTAGAATGCAAAAAACATGAATAATAGGCATAAGGTTCAACTGAATAGAATATCTAATAAATAATAACATCCATATAGGGTAGCAAATACCCAAAACAACTAAAAGTTGAATTTAAAATCTGAATTAAATCTGAAAGCCTCTAAATACTGTCTGAAATAAGGAGTTGAAGGAACATATCTCCAACTAACTCCATCTAGCAAAACTGAACTAAAATAATGAATGAAATAAAATAATATCGTCCTCGAATGGATGAGGACTTACTGCAACTCTGCATTGGAATGCTACTTCTGATCTGGCACTCGTGTCTCTGAACCTATGGTGTAACATGAAAGAAAGCACCATAGCGCTAACGCGTTAGTACGACTGGGAGTACTGAGTATACGAGTGAGGTAGGCTAAATACAAAAGGGTTTACATGCATGAACAATGCTAACTGACTGACTCATATGAACGTAAGAGTACAAACATGCATACATAGTAACTAAAATCGTGAATACATAATATCTGGATTTGTACGTTAATACATGGTTTACTGTTATCTAACATGACTGTTACTAAAATTTTGATAACATAGATGACTGTGTCTGACAGTCCTGAATCTGATGGAACTACCTGGGTTCCGTACTGTAACTGAATTGACTGTAACTGATAGTCCTGGTATACTAAAATCTGAAGAACTATCTGAGTTCTTTTACTGAGACTGGGACTGAAACAGTGGGAGGTAGTTGCGTAACCGACATGCCCCAATAATACATATAGCTAGGTTGGGGTCCAATCTCTGCCCCAACTGGAAGGGTGTCAATACCGCGCCACTGGTAAGGACAATTGTGAGTGACCCTTAGCTGGCAGGTACTCGAATGAGAATGGTGGGAACCTTAAACTGACAGGTTAATCCACTTCATCAATCCTAATCTGGCAGGTTAAGATGTCTCAACCTACGCTGGCTACGTAGTTCTGGAACACAAGGATGACTACTAAGAATCACACCCTAAACTGGTAGGTGAGTTCCCATCCTTGGGTTCACTCGGTGCTAACTTCTACTCCCATATGAAGAGACTGAACATGATTTAACTAGCTGTACATGGACTGAGTAACTGACTTTCGTTGACTGACGGAATAGTACTACTATCTGAGAATTTATTGAGATCATGAGATTTCTGAGATTTCCTGAGTCATATGACTAACTGAGTTCTATAGATCATGGCTTGACTGAGATTATCATGATAACGTGACATGGCTCTAGGCACACAACTATATTTTTTGGTTACTAGTACCCCCAGGACTCGATGGAAGGAAACTGACACACATAACTGACTTGATCATAAAATGGAGTCCACAATTCACCATATCATAAGTAGGAGATTTCACACTAAGCATAGTTCTCAACATCTTACGTATGGAAGGGAAATTCATACAACATGTGTATACTTTCATAGCTTTAATATCATGCTCAATCCATATCATAACAACGACGCATATCAATTACGTGGAATTTATGTGAAATCATAAAACATAGAGTATGGACTTGTCATTTAAGCACTATTAAATCATGGGACATGAATTTTATCATCCTAGGCCTTTTATCAAACACTTTGCATGCATTCTTTTAGCTTAGGTGTGTTTTCATGAATTTCCCCATTTTAAACCACATAAAGTTCATGGATTTCAACTAACGAACACATATACTTCATGAAAACACCTTTAGATATCATCTTGAAACTTAAACAACAATCATCAATATGTACATGGTCATATCACAACAAGATAATCACAATATAATATTTAAAACATGGTTCTTGAGCTCTATGAACGAAATGGATCCATAGATGAACACTACGCATACCTTAGATGGAAGATTCTTGATGATTGATGGAGAAATTTGCTTGAACTTGAATCCCCAATTGAAAACCTTAATGTGTTCTTGAGAGGATTTTGAAAGAAAGAGTATATTTTGGTGAAATAAGGTCTTAATTCCGTGTTTATGGAATATATATAGGGGTGGAAAGATGACTCAAATACCCTTCTAGATGCGTCATTTAATTTCTGTGAAAATTACCCGATTTGGGTCCCCGGCGCGACGCGAAGATATCGCGTTGCCCCCCGTTTGTGACCTGGAAACTCACCGCGATGTGGTGGAATCGCGGAGAGACACTGGAAATTGACAAATGTCATTTTGGCTTATGGCACGACGCGCTACTGACTGAAATGACGCTGCTGAAACTTTGAATTGCCATAACTTCTTCACCGGGTGTCTGTTTTAGGCGAATTTGATATCGACGGGAATCTTATTCAATTCTCTACAATTTGGAGGGTATAAATCTGACAAAATACCACCTATAAACCAAGTTATTCTCGTTCAAAGATGACCCATGTGAAATCACGCACGAAAACTTGGTGGATTCAAAAGTTCTTAGCTTGACTTACTCTAAGTGACTCTTATGAACATACTTAACAAATCATAAGCTCTATTATCACTAGGATACTCATCCTAATTCATGTACTCCAATATGAATCACAGGATAGGAGGTTTGATGTGTAGGAACAACGGTTCATTTTCTAGCTTAGAAATATATGGGGTATTACATGTATGCAGACTTGACTTTCATACTACGGATCAAATGGGGACATGTATTTTTTTTTTACACTCATGCGACTGAACTAAGAATGAAATTCCAAGCGCCTACGTACCTCAGTAAAGAGGATCAAGTCACAACGTAGTTATGGGTGAGTGTTTTTTTTTGTGTCCTGAGTTTTGCCTAGGCCGCCTCTTTCGAGGTTTTCAACCTAGCGGACATTTATTTAATTTTTTTAAGCCGTTCACAGTTTATAATCTTGCGGTCTAGGAGTATAAATGCATTTTATACTCGTGCCTTAAGGAGTATACATGCATTTTATACTTGTGCCTTAAGGAGTATACATGCAGTTTATACTCGTGCCTTAAGGAGTGTACATACAGTTTATACTAGTGCCTTAAGGAGTATACATGTAGTTTATACTCGTGCCTTAAGGAGTGTACATGCAGTTTATACTCGTGCCTTAAGGAGTATACATGTAGTTTATACTCGTGCCTTAAGGAGTGTACATGCAGTTTATACTCGTGCCTTAAGGAGTGTCATCTTCCTTCAAGTATAGTACTTCTTCAAGAATTTGGCATTGATGGGGCCAATCCTCACGCTATCTGCATCGACAAACTTGTAAGTACCATTTGAATAGGCCTCTTGTATGACATATGGTCCATCCCACTTCGGGGTGAATTTGCCCCCAGACTTACGAGAAGTGATGATGGGCCTTCTTACTGCAAGGACTTGATCTCCAACTTAGAAGCACCTCAAGCGAACCTTTTTCTTGAAAGAACGAGATAGACGGGCTTGGTAACATTTAAGATTTTTTTGAGCCTCCAGCCTCTTCTCATCAAGATCTTCTAACTCCGCAAGACGCAACTTAACATTTTCTTCATCAGTGAGCCCTTCTTGAATGACCAGTCTCAAAGAAGGTATTTGACGCTCAAGTGGAAGAACTGATTCAACTCCAAAAGTAAGTGAGTAGGGGGTTGCTTGCATCGGTGTATGGTAAGTTATCCTATACGCCCATAAAGCTTCTTCCATTCGCTCATGCCAGTCTCGTTTGGATTTGGAGACGACTTTCTTCAACAAGTTGCATAGAGTCTTATTGAATGCTTTAGCTAGACCATTGGCAGCAGCATGATACATTGAAGACTTGCGCTGCTTGAAGCCAAAGAGATCACAAATCTTATTCATCAGTTTGTTATCAAACGGCTTACCATTGTTAGTTATTATATATTGAGGGATTCCAAAGCGGTAGACGATATTCACTCGGATGAAGTTCATAATATTTTCTTTCTTTACTTACTTAAGAGCAACAACTTCTGCCCATTTTGAGAAGTAATCTGTCGCGGCCAAGATGTATAAGTGTCCACCAGAAGACTTAGGTAGTGGACCAACAACATCCATTCCCCAAGCATTGAATGACCAAGACGCTACAGTTGATGTAGCACCTCTGGAGGTTGATGTATGAAATTTGCATGGAATTGACAAACTTTTTATCTTCTAGCATAGTCCAAGCAATCTTTCACCATTATTGGCCAATAATATCCCATCCTTTTAATGTGAAAAATGGAGCTTTGGTCCAGACTGATGTGATCCACAAACTCCCGAGTGTGCTTCTTGGAAAATTTAAATTGCTTCTTCCTCTCCCAAACACCGTAAGAGTACTTCTTCAAATGATCTTCTGTACAGTATGTCTTTGTAGTAAAGGAAGCGAGGTGCACGACGACGAATGTCAGTCTTTCTTCTTGGATTTTCTGGAAGTATCCCATAACATAAGTAATCAATGATAGGTTGTCGCCAATATTCTTTTACAGCTTCAGACACGGCAACGAGGTATTCAACCTTGTTTTCCACATCCTCATCTGATGGAGGTACTACCCATTCTTGGCGGACATTAACTTGGGTCTGATTTGGAAGAGTCAGGGTTGAGGCCAGAGCAGCTAGGGCATCAACTTGCTTATTTTCTCTCCTTGGCACATGTTGGAGGGTTACTCCTCTAAGACACCCCATCAACTTTTATGCATAATCATGTTATGGTTGCAGTTCAGGATTTCTGACTTCATAGCTTCCCAAAAGCTGCTTGATCACCAATTGAGAGTCACCAAAGACTTGTAATTGCAGTTGTTTTATGTCCACTGCCATCTCAAGTCCAAGTATTAAGGCTTGATATTCAATAACATTATTAGAGAAATGATTTATTAGGGTAAAAGAGTATGGGATAACCTCTTCTTATGGAGTGACGAACACCACACCGGTACCAGCTCCATCTCGATGTGCAGCACCATCAAAGTGCATTTTCCATAGGGGTGTAGCTTCAATAACCATTGCATCTTCATCAGGAAGTTCATCGCTCAGTTCCCAATCATCAGGTATCGGGTGGTCTGCCAAGAAGTCAGTCAATGCTTATCCTTTTATAGCCTTTTGGGGAACATACACAATCACAAACTGTTGAAATTGAAAGTACCATCTTGCAAGTCGATCACTAAGGACTGGTTTCAAAATTACAAGCTTGATGGGATTTGCCCTAGAGACAAGCCGGACAACATGAGCTTGAAAGTAGTGATTTATCTTTTGAATCGAGAAGGCTAATGCCAAACATAACGTTTCAATTGGAGAATACTTTAGCTCATTTGGCGTCATCATTCTGCTCAAATAGTAAAGAGAGTTTTCCTTGCCTTCTCTATTTTCTTGAGCCAGTAGTGCTCCAACTGACCTATCTTGTGTCGCGAAGTAGAGTATCAATGGTTTCCCAGGTATGGGTATCGCAAGAACTGGTGGCTTCATTAAGTATGATTTGATACTCTCAAAGGCATTACTACAAACTTGGTCCCATTCGAAGGGAGTGTCCTTCTTCATGAGACAACTAAATAGTTGACATTTTCCATCTAGGTTTGAGATGAACCTCCTTAAATATGTTAGCCTTTCTTGAAGGCTTTTTAACTTATGAATATTTTGAGGCTCAGGCATCTTCAAAATCGCATCGATCTTGTCTTGATCAATTTCAATTCCTTGGTGTCGTACAATAAAGCCAAGAAACTTTCCAGAAGTAACTCCAAAGGCACACTTCAATGGATTCATCCTTAGTTGATATCTTCGAAGTAACTCGAATACCATTCTTAGGTCTTTTAAGTGGTCGTCTTTCTTTATTGACTTCACCACTAGATCATTCACATAGCATTCAAAATTTTTATGGAGTAGGCCATCAAAGATGTTCTACATAGTCCTTTGATAAGTGGCACCAACGTTCTTTAAACCAAAAGGCATCACCTTGTAGTAATAAATACCTTTAAGAGTATGAAATGCAGTGAGTTCTTCATTCTTTGGCGCCATACGGATTTGATTATAGCCGGATGAACCATCCATGAAGGACATTGCTTCATAACCAGTGGTGACATCAATCACCAACTCTGGTATAGGGATTGGAAATTCATCCTTAGGGCAGGCGTTGTTGAGATCCCAAAAGTCAACACAAACTCAAATTTAGCCATTCTTCTTCCGTACTGGAACAATACTTGAAATCCACGTGGGATATTTGACTTCATGAATAAATCCAGCTTCAATGAGTTTGTTAACTTCATTTTTGATCAGTGGAACCAACTCTGTCCTAAAGCGCCTTTGAGCTTGCTTAACAGGACGAGCACCATTCTTGACCGCCAACTGATGGACCGCTACTTTCGGATCTAAGCCAGACATTTCCTTATAACTCCAAGTGAAGACATCCATATATTCTTTGAGTATATTCATATATGTTATTTCTTTCTCCATCTCTAGAAAAGCACTCAGGTAAGTTGGTTTTGGGTCTTCATCGGTTCTAAGATTAACTTCTTTCAAGGGATGTATTGTGGCCTTCACTCCTTCTTCAAGTTGATATGGAGCATCTCCAACATCTTTCTCCCCTTGAGGATTATCTTCACTGACGGATATATGATAACACCAAAAGATATCTTCTATCTCTTCATCAACCTTCATTTGAGGCGAGACATCTTTCTTGTTCTGGGTCGTAACATGATATGAGGAGCCAACACTCTCTTCATCTTCTTTGCATTGCTTGGTATAAACCACAGTATGCGCTTTTTCTTTTAAAACCTTGTTGCATGAAACTACCAGTTTCGTCTGTCGCTTCATTCTAGAAGGAATCAAACTTTGGAAATCCTTTTGTATTTTAAGTGAAGAGTGCATCATCGTGCTTTGACGACTCCTTTTACACTTGTTGCTTTTCCTCTTATTTAGAGGTCCTAACCTTTTAAACAAAAAAGTTCTTGCAGTTGATTCTCCAAGTCGGTTAAAAACAGAAGCCCTTTCGTTGGATGAAGTGGACTTTTCTTCTACAGTGATGTAGTTTCTAACCGCCCTTCTTATGGAGATGCGAATTGGAGGTGGCTGCGTATATCCTAGGCCTTCACGTGCCTTCCTGGTCGTACCTTCCGACAGAAGTTTGCCCAACCTTGATGGCTCATTTGGATTGTATCCAGCTTTTACAAATAACTTGTATGCATTTGGATCGAAGCCATCCTTCGTACGTTTCGTAGGGAGTGTCATATCTTGTGGCAAATTTTGAGCCACATACTCTTCAAGAAGTCTTGAGGATGGATTTATTGCATCAATCTTTTTTATAGGTAAATTTAGCCCCTTTAGCACATTATCTTGGAAATCCGATGGGTGATCTTTCTCTTTTCTTACCTTCGGTACGTAACAAAGAATGAGAGTTGCCTTTTTTTTCAAAGAAGCGACACCTTTTTTATTTGAAGTGGAGAGAGGCTTCTTGGTGGCAACTTTTTCGACAGTCGCCGCGACCTTCTTAGATGCAAGATCGTCACACTTGGTCTCGGTGACATCTTCAAGCCTTTTCTCATCCACAACATGTTTTTTTAAGTAGAATTTTGCATCGGCAAAATGTGACTCAAATTCAGTGAATGGCTTATTATGGGCAACTATCTTTCTTTACACTCCGCCTTCGAGGTACTTCAAGCATTGATAGTAAGAGGACGAGATAATTTTGTTCCCGTGCACCCAAGGCCTACCAAGCAATATATTGTATGAAGTTTTGACATCGATCACATGCATCAATGGATTTGATTGAAAATCATCCATACAAATCCCCAACTTGATACATCCCATTTCCCTATGGCCCCCTTGATTGAAGCCTTGGATCATTATACGACTTTCTTCCAGTTCGCTAGTAGCGATGCCAAGTTCCTTCATCGTGCGGATAGGCAGGATGTTGACTCCAGATCCCTCATCAATCAAGATTTTAATGATCTTCTTTCCTAGAAATTGACCCACCATGTATAAGGGATGGTTATGTAGGGCCTCACCAAACAGAAAATTGTTATTTGTGAATGTGATTTTTGTATCACACACATGTGTCTCTTCACCAAGAGTTTCAGCAAGCTTTTCGAAAGGTGAAGGAACTTTCATGGGTTGATTCTCACCCTTTGACCCCTCTTTGGAGGTATTAAAACAAGATTCCTCAAAGTTGACTTAGGCAGTCTTTACACGAAATCAACTCGGTAAGAATTCCTCTAAAGTCACCGGACGCCGAGGTTTTTGGGGGTGAAGCTCTGTCACCCTCGTATTCTTTAGGAATTCAACCAACTTCTGTTTCTTTGGTTTCTTTAACATTCTCCTCCTAGTTGGTTGCTCGACTGACTCCTTTCGTGGACTCGTCTTCTTGCGTCTGCGTCTGGTTACTAGAGTCCAACCTTCATCATCGCCTTCATCAATAGAAGACCTGTCAGGCTTTAATATTTTCTCATTATGCTCTTCGACACATATTTGGATAGGATCAAGCGAGCCAAATGTGATGGAGATTTGATGAGAATTGACTGTCTCATCATCGAAGAAGATCTTCTTCTCTTTTGCCAGTTGCATGACTTTATCTTTAAAGATAAAGCATTTCTCCAGAGGGTGACTTATGAGCCTATGATATTTGCAATAATTAGGATCATTGGGCCTTCCATCTTCGTTGGGACGCTTCATCTCTGGGAGTTCAATGATCTTATACTCAAGGGGTTCATAAAAAATCTCAGCAACATCAGAATCAAGGAAGGGATATTCCTTTTCTTGCATCTCCTTTAAAGTTTTCTGATTTGGACGTGTCCCAGAAGTCGTCTTCACACTTTGCTACTTGATCATCTTTGTGGTGACCTTCACAGTAAAAACATCAACATTCATGGACTCCTTGTTTTCATTTTTGGGGACAAACTTACCCCATCTTTTGGGTTCCTGCTTATCCTTTCCCCTTCGAGGGTCATGGATAGGAGCTCCTTCCTTGCCAGCAGAATACATGCTCAACTCCATGTCATGATCATGAGTAGCTAACTCTTCAAAGGATTTTGGTTTAATTCCTTGCAAAATATAGAGAATCCCCCAGTGCATTCCTTGGACGCATATCTCTATTGTAGAAGCTTCACTGAGCCTATCTTTGCAGTTTAGACTCACATTTCTCCATCAATTGATGAAATTGATAACTGGATCATCCTTTTTTTTCTGAGTATTTATGAGCTCTATCATGCTCACTGTACGCCTTGTGCTATAAAACCGATTTAGGAACTCATGTTCCAATTGCTCCCAACTATCGATGGAGTTAGGATAGAGGTCCGTATACCAATCAAAGGCATTTCCCTTTAGGGAACGAACAAACTTTTTGACAAGATAGTCACCGTAAGTTCCTGCATTATTACATGTCTCAACAAAGTGCGCAACATGTTTCATATTACCTTTGCCCTCAAATTGTTGAAATTTGGGGGGTTAATAGCTGGCATGCATTTTGAGGCTATCTATTCTAGCAATGTAGGGCTTGGCATATGTAAGGGAAGACTTGGTGACAACATCATACTTGTCTTTGAGGGTCTCTTCAATAAATTCCCTCAATTACCCAATCGTGATAATTCCTTCAGCAAAAACTTACACCTCTTTAGTCGATGGTGTTTATTTTACAGGATTTTCTATCCCATGCACCTCTGGAGCTTTTCCCGGTGCATGGCTAGATTCTCCGTCTATCAATCCATCCACCCTATCCACTATCTTATTAATCTTAGCCTCTTGATTCTGAACATAGTTGGTCAGGCCTTCAATTGCCTTTGTTAGATTCGCAAGCTGTTCCTCCATAGACGAGGCATCAGTTACCATTGCTTGCATGATCACCGAAGACGTCGGAGAGTAACACGAATTATCACATAAGTTGATCTTTAAAGTGCTTAGCTTATGTGGTGTAAGTGGAGATGACGCATTTGTTGAGCGACCATCGCTCTTGGCTCCAGAGTATTTGGAACCGGAATGCTCAAGTAGAGCTAAAGTCTTTTTCAGTGATTCGGCCACACTACTTCCTCCTTCTGAAGCACTTGTATTGGACTTCGTTCCTTTTGGGGTTGAAGATCCAAAAACTGAAGCTGGAGCGGACGACATTGGATGTGTTTGTTGTCATAGCAAGCCTGCCTTGCTTCTTGTGACATCTCCCAGGCTTCTGAAAGTAACACCAAAGATGCTTTCTACTTCAGCAGATTGAATCTGCAGCCTTAGAAGCAGTTGACTGAGAATTGACCTTCTTGGAAGTCATTTCGTTGTTCTTAAACTTTGAAGTATGAAAAGTTGAGATGAGAGGTAGAGATTGTCCCACTGGGCGTGCCAGAATTTGTTGGACAATAAAATTTTCGAGGCCGAAAATAAATAATCGAGACAATAAAATATACTACAACAATCAATTTATTGATTTCAATATGAATGCGAGATCTTAAAGCTTAATCTTGAATTTGAACTTGGTTTTCGGACTTGAGGGACTTGATCTTGACTTGTGCTTGAATTCAAGGGCTTTTGAGCTTGTTCTTGAATATTGATGTCTTGATCTTGAATCTTGATTTGAATGCTTGAGCTTTTTAGAGAAATTGCGGCGTTTGATTCGCGAGCTTTCTCTTGCTACTTGTTAGAGGTTGGGGTGTCTAGGGTTCCTTTTCTGAATTATGAGACCCCTATTTATAGTTGTAGGAAAGGAAGAGTCATGATGAATATGGACTTCCTTTGACCAATCAGATTTAAGTGATGTGACACTTTTTTATGGGCTTTTATTTCATGGGCCTGCTGCACATTTTGACATGTGGCACAGTCCTATTGGCTCTTTCACTTGACTTGGCATGCCACGTCATTTGACACGTGGCGCTTATTTAGGCCTCTAGAATATGATAATATCTTGGGCTTAGTAAAGTGGGTTCATCATTTGTAGCCCAAATTAATGGACTAACCCAATAAATATTGGGCCTTATTTAAATCCATACACATTTGGACTTAAATAATTAATTCAATTATATTAATCCGCAATATTTATTTGGGACTAATATATTTTGAATTTAATATAATCCGAATTTTGTACGGATTTGAATTTAATAAAATTGCATTGCCCACAAACATACCTAGTGAAATCCCACAAATAGGGTCTAGGAGGGCGTGGGTGTACGCAGACCTTACCCTTATCTTTTCGGAGTAGACAGGTTGTTTCTAATGAATTAATAATGCAAAAAAGTTTTTTACAATTTTTTCTTCTTTTTTGTTCCATTCCAACTTATATGTTCATTATAATAAGGACAATGATATTTCAAGTCCATGTATCAACATTTTCCTTTTTGTCCTTTCTTTCTTTAGCTTCTGTCAATGAGGTCGACATATATAATTTCCTTTTTTTTTTTTTTTTTGAAGATTAGTTCAATTCTAAAATATGCAAACAAACATTGTGAAGATAATGGCAATAACTAAATGTACAAATATAAGGTGCATAAACAAAAGTAAATAAGAAAAAATTTTGGTTCCTTGGAGCAAAATATTGGAAGTGTTCGATAAGCTTATAATCACTTTTTGACTTATCTACGTGTTTGATAAACAAAGGTATATAGAAGATGTTAGGTCCTTAATCAATACTAATCAAGAAAATAAGTTTTTCTTCAATGAACCCCAAAACAATATACTAACACAAATGATCCCAAGTGCATTAACTAAATGCCATTAGATGATACAACGAAGAATCATTAAATGAAAATTCATATAAAAAACACAAGACATCATCGAATATCTTTTTCAAACAAACAAGAGATCTCACTGTTTTTGATTGGTTAGAAGCTAAGGAAGCTTTACTAAAAAACTCATACTAGACAAACCTCTTTTTGTTATATAATAATCCTAACACCACCAAATGAAATATTGACTACAAAAGATATACTTTTGTTGAGAAATGATTCAAAAAAGATTCTTGATCAAGTCTTTAGGAAGTTAGTGAGTTGTTAGTTAGTTTCCTTTATTCTAGCAAGTTTTGGAGATTATTAGCTAGTCAGTAAATCAGTGGGTTAGTGGACCTAAAGTATAGAATTTTCAGTTTATTGTGAGCCTATTTATAGGCATGTCTCTTTACTTTCAAATTGCAATCAGAAATAAAGAAATCACTGCAGTATTTTCTTATCTTTTGCTCTGTTTCTGTCCCGCTACTCATTTAGCTTCCTTTTTTTTTCTTTCTAACAAATCTGGTATCAGAGCCCAGTTTCTTTTTGAAATTGAGTGAATCGTGAGGCTTATCAATTGAGTATTTGAGTGGAACGAAAGAGAAGGTGTGAGGGCAAAACAAAATGACAGTAATCGTGAGGTTTCGCAACCACTCATGCTAAGTTTTTACTGGTGAAAAGTTTGAGTTTTGGAGTATCAAAATGAAAACTCTTTTCAAATCACAGAGGTTTGGGAGCTGGTGGAAGCAGGCTTTGTGGATCAAGCAGGCTCTGAAGAAGAGGCAGACAAATTGAAAGGGATAAAAAAGAACGACGCCAAAGCGTTGTTCCTGATTCAACAAGCAGTCCATGACACAATTTTTTCAAGAATTGCAACAGAAACAACATCTTCGGGGGCATGAAAGATTTTGAAAAAGGACTTTCAAGGTTCATCCAAGGTGATTACGGTAAAATTGTGGACTTACCATTGTGACTTTGAAACTTTTTCTATGAAAAGTACTGAATCTGTTCAAACTTATTTGTCTAGAGTTTCTTCTCTTGTTAATCAAATGAAGTCTTATGGTGAAGATATATCTGAGAAACTGTTGTAGCAAAAGTTTTAAGGAGTCTTACTCCAAAGTTTGAACATGTTGTTGCTGCGATAGAGAAATCTCATAACTTATCTGATTATATTTTGATGAACTAATGAGTTCTTTGCAAGCTCATGAAGAAAGGATCCTAAGGTCACATGAGAAAAATGAAGAGAAGGCATTTCAGGTGAAGGGTGAGTTCACTCATAAAAAAGATAAGTTAGAAAATTTTACAAATCATGGCCGAGGAAGAGATGACTTTCTAGGAAGAGGTCGTGGAAGAGGCCAAGGAGGAAGTCGAGATAGGGGAGGATCAAATGAAGAGAAACATAACATAATGTTTCTATGCAACTACTGCAGAAAATCAAGTCATAAAGAAGCTTATTGCTGGCAAAAGCAAAAGAATAAAAATAGCTAAGCAAGCTTTGCGGAGGAAAATGATGATGAAAGTAAATTGTTTATGGCCTTTTATTATGAAAAATAAACTCCTAACGATGTTTGGTTTTTGAACAACGGATGTTCCAACTATATGCCAGGAACAAGATCTTTGATCAAGGAGCTGGATGAGTCTAAAAAGTCAGACGTAAGGCTAGGAGACAACAAGAAGATTTAGGTTGAAGGCAGAGGTATTGTTAGCATTGTGACCAGTCAAGGTAATGCTAAGATTTTAGAAGATGTGATGTTTGTTCCTAGTCTATCTCATAATTTACTTAGCATAGGACAATTAATGATTAACGGATACTCAATTTCTTTTGACGATGGTGTTTGCACTATTAAAAATAAGAAATCTGAAAAAACCATTGCTAAAGTTCCAATGACTAACAATAAAATATTTCCTTTAGAAGTTTCAATGGTCGAGAAATGTACGATGGTAGCTAGTGGTGATAATGAAACTAGACTATGGCATCTGCGTTATGGGCATTTAAATGTTAATGGGTTGAAGTTATTGAGTCAAAAGAAAATGGTTTTTGGATTGCCAAAAGTTGAAAATCTTGATTTTTGTGAAAGTTGTGTTTATGGAAAACAAAGTAAAAAGGTTTTTCCTGTAGGCAAGTCTTGGAGAGCTTCTGTTTGTCTTGAGTTAGTTCATACAGATTTGTGCGGTCCTATGAGTGTTGAGTCCTTAGGGGGGAGTCGATATTTTTTGCTTTTTACTAATGACTATAGTCGTATGAGTTGGATATATTTCTTGAAATTTAAATTTAAAACATTTGACAATTTCAAGAAATTTAAATCTTTTGTTGAGAGGCAAAGTGGATGTTGACTCAAAACTCTTCGGATAGGTAGAGGTGGTGAGTTTATGTCTAAAGAATTCAGTTCCTTTTGTGAAGAAAATGAAATACATCGGGAGCTCACAACACCTTATACACCGGAGTAGAATGGTGTAGCCGAACCAAAGAACCACACAGTTGTTGAGATGAGCAGAAGCATGATGGAAGGGAGAAGTTTACCAAAATATTTTTGGGCTGAAGCTGTTGCCACTGTTGTCTATTTGTTGAATATTCCCCCAACTAAGGTTGTGTATAATCAAACACCATATGAAACTTGGAGAGGTAACAAGCCCAAGGTAAGCTACTTACGTGTCTTTGGTTGTATAGCTTATGCGTTGGTAAATTCACAAGATCGACATAAGCTTGATGAAAAATATGAAAAAATGTATATTTGTTGGATATAGTATACAATTCAAGGCTTATAAGCTATATAATCCAGTGACTGGCAAAATTACGATCAATAAAAATGTTGTGTTTAATGAAGATGCAAGATGAAACTTTAATTCTGAAAATGAAAGTTTAAATATTCAATTGTTGCCTTCTGACGATATTGTTGATCAAGAGTATATCGCAGATCCTAGTTTGGCTGGTCCATCTACTACTTCATCAGTTGCACTAGCAACTTCTCCAATATTAGAAGAACCTTCAGCTGAGCCAACTCCATTAAGAAGATAAACAAGAGATAAAAAACTAAATCCCAGATATGCTGACAGTACATCTTGTATTTTTGCTTTACTTGTTTCAGATCCTATTTTCTTTAAAGATGCCGAATGAGAGGATAAATGGTGCAAAGCTATGGAAGAAGAGTTGTTAGCTATTCAGAAGAATCAGACTTGGGACTTGGTAAATTTGCCCGAAGGAAAGAAGGCTATTGGGCTCAAATGGATGTTTAGAACTAAGTATCATGCAGATAGCAGCATTAAAAAATACAAGGCAAGGCTCGTCACAAAGGTTTATTCTCAACAACAAGGTATCGACTTCGACGAAACTTTTTCTCCTGTTACCCACTTTGAAACTGTGAGAACTTTTTTAGCCTTAGTTGCGAAATTAAATTGGCCATTGTACCAATTTGATGTTAAATTTACTTTTTTAAATGGTGATTTGGAAGAGGAAGTTTATGTCTCACAACCTAAAGGTTTTGTAGTTAATGGTAAAGAAGATAAGGTTTACAGGTTAAAAAAGGCACTTTATGGATTAAAGCAAACGCCGTGAGCATGGTAATTCAAAATTGATTTTTATTTCTAGGAGAGTGGCTTTGAAAAGAGTAACAATGAGCCTACTGTTTATATAAAAAGATGAGGTAAAAATGATTTTATGGTTGTATGTATTTATGTTGATGATATGATATATATGGATTCAAGTGAGTCTATTGTCACTGAATTTAAAGACTGGATGAAGAAATTTGAGATGTCTGATTTGGGAATGTTGCATTACTGTCTTGGTCTTGAGGTGAAACAAGAAGTTGATGGCATATTTCTTTCACAAAGAAAGTATGCAACAGATCTTTTGAAAAGGTTCAATATGGTAAATTGCAATGTTGTTGCTACTCCGATGAATATCAATGAGAAGTTGTATCGTGATGATGGTTCTGAAATGACAAATGCAACTTATTTTAGAAGTCTGGTTGGTGGTTTGAACTACTTGTCTCATACAAGGCTAGACATTGCTTTCTCTGTCGGTGTCGTATCTAGATTTACGCATAATCCAAGCAAACTTCACCTTAGAGCTGCAAAGAGAATATTGAGATATATCGTAGGGACATTAGAAAATAGAATTTGGTATTCTAAGGTAACAAATTTCACATTAACTGGTTTTACTGATACTGACTATGTAGGCAACATTGATGATAGAAAGAGCACATCTGGTTTCTTATTTAATCTCATATTCGAAGCAATTTCATGGAGTTCAAGGAAGTAGGAAGTGATGGCCTTATCAACTTCAGAGGCTGAGTATATTGCAGCAACTTTAGCAGCCTGTCAAGCAGTTTGGTTAAGGAGACTTGTTACAGATTTTAATCAGAAACTAGCTAGTGCGACTGAGATTTTTTGCGACAATAGATTTGATATTGCGATGACGAAAAAGCCAGCTTTCCACAGTAGAACAAAGCACATAGATGTTCTCTATCACTATATTCGAAATCTTGTTTCTACTGGAGAAATTACTTTGAAGTCTTGTGATACAAATGAGCAAGTAGCATACATCTTCACCAAATCACTTCCGCAAGCAAAGCACGAGTTCTTTAAAGGTCAACTTGGAGTTTGCAGTTTTGAATCAAGGGGGAGTGTTGAGAAATGATTCAAAAAAGATTCTTGACCAAGTCTTTAGGAAGTTAGTGAGTTGTTAGTTAGTTTTCTTTATTCTAGCAAGTTTTGTAGATTATTAGCTAGTCAGTAAATCAGTGGGTTAGTAGACCTAAAGTATAGAATTTTCAGTTTATTGTGAGCCTATTTATAGGCATGTCTCTTTACTTTCAAATTGCAATCAAAAATAAAGAAATCACTGCAGTATTTTCTTCTCTTTTGCTTTGTTTCTGTCCAGCTACTCATTTAGCTTCCTTTTTTTCCTTTCCAACAACTTTAAAGCTATATTGCTCGGACTCTTCAAAAATATCAACGTGTACGTGTCGAAAATGAAGAGTCCGCACAATTTAAGCTTTAAAGAGGACCAAAAATAGTAAACAAAATAGAGTATAAGTACATCAACTCTATCAGGCTGACGGTGTATATTATTTAAACTCAATAAAATATTATCAAAATTAATCAATCAAAAATGTATCAACTCTATCAGACCATTATTATGTAAACTCAATAAAATATTGTCAAAACTAATCAAACATAAAGTAAAGTCAAAATGAAACAAAACATCAGACACCAACAATGTAGCTTTCATACTATATCAAGCAACTGACTTCTTAAAACCAGAGTGAAATTTAGAATCAGCCTAAAGCCAAAGTAGCATCAACAATAAAAAGTAAGAAAATAGGGAGAGTCATTAGTTCCAACATGTATTGTTCAAAATTAGGACTCAACTAATTAATTAAAGAATGATCACATAATGACTAAAAACACATTGCAAACAACCTACAAATTTTATTGAAAATAGTGGAGAACTAAATTTTTACATAAACTACAATGTGCATTTTAAGAAAAAATATAAAACCTTAATATCTTGAAAGATATGATAGGGGCAAGGATGAATTCTGAATATCTCTTGTTTACTAATTGAGTTTCCTCTAGTGTGTGTCTGTATGGTGTCTATTGCTCTTTGATTTATACAGTGACAAGAGGAATGGATAGAAAAGATTGAAAATAGAAGTCATAAGATCTTTTTCCTCATAATACATGACGTGACCTTTAACTTGGCCTCAACTGGTATTTATGCTCTCCAACTTTGGGTGCGTACACGTAGGCACTTAAACTATTAGAAAGTTGACCAAGTAGACACATGCGTCCTATCTGACAATTTATGCGGACGTCACATAGGACACATGTGTCTACTTTTTCAACTTTATACAAGTTTAAGTGTCTAACTTGTGCACAGTAGAGAAACCACCTTTGCTCCAGGGGTTCATCTGAACCGAATCTCCTTCGACGAAAAATTATACTGTTTTAATACTATTTTAACATATTTAAAAATATTTTTATGCATATATAGTAGATGCGAACCTCCTTCGACTAGTTCGTATCTATACTTATGGACCCCCTTAATAGAAATTTTGGCTACCCTACTGCTTGTGTACACCCAAAGTTGGAAGGTAGAGATGCCGGTTGAGACTAAGTTAAAGGACACGTTGATGTATTATGCCATCTTTTTCAAAATAATTGCCTGATAAACTTTATTGAATAGGAGTTAGGTGCAGAAAATGTCAGATAGATGGAAGAAGAAATTAGGGGGAGAAATGGAAAAAAAAAAATATGAGTCACAATGATTGACCTTTGCACTTTAGTCTTAACATCATTTTGCCATTTTATCTTCTTCCATTTCTTTAAAATAGAAAAAGAAAATGAAATAGAAGTACTCTGGCTAACTATTTTAGAAATGAGGAAGAAAAAAAGCAGATAAAGAGGTCTAAAATTAAGTACTAAATCAGTTTTATAACATTCTTATGAACAAAATAAAATAGACTGATGATTAGAAAAAATCCTGCACAAATATATAATAAAACTTAGGATACCTTAAACCAAAGCTAGATCTAAGAAAAAAAAGGCTAAATTCACTTACTATTAACATAGTAGTCCATTTTTTTCTAATCAAACATCAAACATGGAATCAGGCCTCAAGAAGGAAAAAGTTTGGCTGCTATAACTAACTAACTTATACCTGAAAGTTAGGTAAACAGTTAGGCATATGCACTGATAACTGATAAGTCAATATCAATAACCAAATTGTAGTTGTTCGAAATTTATTTGTGTAATAAACTAACAAGTTGGTAACAATAATTACATTATACTTTACAAAAAGTAAGATCTGTAGTAGCGTCACAGTAATAATTAAATGCATCATATCATTCATAATAAACAACACCACTAATTGTTGACAAGAAACTAAGTGAGTATTTTCAAAATTGACATGATTTTCATTTCACATATTTCTTCTCATTCCAGGGCTTATTGGAAGCACCCAGAGGCGAACCCAGGATTTGAAGTGTCAAAGGCGCGCATAAGTTCTAAACAAAGACTCAAATTTGTGTTGATCGCTCACCTCGTTTAATGTGCAGTTTAGGTTCTAATTTATAAGATATACTTTCAATGAGGCTTTTCTAGAGATACGAACACTAAACAATTGATATTTCACTTAATACAAAAAAAACATTTTCTGTGTTCATATATTTGTTATTCATGCTTATATTATTAGTGTTGAACTAGACATATATTTATATTTTTTCTCCTTTATGCTTATTTGTGTTAAATCTCACGCTTTATTTGTAATTTGTGCTTAAATCTAATGGACCTTGAAACTTTTTTTGCCATTTTTTGCTTTTGCTAAAGCGATGAGAATTGTCTTTAAAACTAAAACTTAGTTGAGGAGAATAATATCTATCCATTTTAAATTTTCAATTCACAAGAATCAACAACAAATTCCTACAAAATAAAAAATTCATCGAGAATATAAATAAAATTAATTATTTATTTTTAATCAAAGTCCATAAACTTAAATAGAAGCAAGAAAAAAATACAAATAAATTTTACACACTAACTTTCAAGCAACAAATAAATATTAAAAGCATTTATGATTTAACATTATCCAAAGTGAAATAAAAAAATAAAAAAACAAAAGGAAGAGATGTATACCTGTTGGGGTCAAATGGAGAATTGAAATTGTAATTCTAGTTTCCACTTTTCAGGGCTTGGAATTTAGGGGAGTCAAATGGAGAATTGAAATAGCGCCTTGTAATTCTAGTTTCCACTTTCGGTGTTGTGGGGCCAGCTGAGCTGGTGGCAATTAAATGTTACTATGTTAGGTAAATGAAAAAAAAGGGACATTCATCAAGAATCAAACCCGCAACGCCGGGGCACAAAGGATGCTAGCATATGAGTTCAGAACCAGTGCACCCAGACATTTTTTGTTATTGAGGGTGCACAATTATATATATTAACTCTTTAGTAGGATATCTATACATATATATACGATTTTTTTTAAAAAGTTATCAGGTGCACGTGCACCCGAGGCTAACCACGTGGGTCCGCCTCTGAAAGCAGCCTCTCTACCTCTAAGGTAGTGGTACGGCCTGCATACATTCTACCCTCCCCAAACCCCACTTTGTGAGATTACACTGAGTATGTTGTTGTATATTTCTTCTCATTGTAGGCTTTTCTATTTCGCCGCAGGTAATTGCTGTTTGTAGTCAAGGACAAAGCTTTGGACATGGATAGAGGGAAATGTTGTATTGCTTCCTTTATGTTCAAAATCCATGAGATACATAAAGTACTAAGTGTTGGGTTTAATTGGTGTGAATGGAAAATGGAGGGACACAACCTTTGAGCAAAAGACATATTGTTTTGGAAAGGTGTGACTGTTCAGATAGTTGTGTCTGTTCAGAAAAAGACACAATATTTCGAATGAACAGACATGACTCTTTCAAAGGTTACACCTTTTAAGTGAACCATTTCAACCTTTCAGAAGAGGCATCTGATGGCTATATAAACCTGCTTTCATCCACAGGTTTAGAAAGGAATGAAAAATTTTCTGAAATAATTTTTTTTTCTTGTCTTCAAAACATTCTTTGTAATCAATCAAATCGTTAAGTGAGTTCGACGAATCCAATTATTTGAGGTACCACTATAGTTGGATTGAAAGTCATTTTATCCTGGGAGGAAGATTCCAAAAACCTCGGGTACAGTGAGAGAAATTATTCCTTAAGGACACTCCGTGAAGTCGGGGGACTTGGCTTTATATTTCTGTTTCATCTTAATTTCTGAAAAAATAAAACACACTTCTTAGAAAGATCACTTTGATCTTGTGTAGAAGGTGTTTTTGTACTTCATAGTGTTCTTGTTTTAAACTTGAACTAGTATTGAAGTTGTTGTGCGTAAATACAAATTCTTGTACTCGAAATACACCATAAAATAACAATCTTAAGGAATAACCCTTGCAGAATCTGTATTGCTTATTTTTGAAGATTAAAGCTTTAAACTTTCTACTCCGTTTGAACTTAACTAGTGATTCGAAGACATAAAATCTTCATCATAAGTTAAAGATCATTCGGTTGATGATTGAAAGTCATAAAAACTTCATCGTTAACTAGAAACAAGAAGAAGAGTTTAAAGTTGCTTAACTTTATAAATAGTATTCTGAAAATACTAAATTTTATTGTCTTATGGTGACAGGAAAAATGACTAACGAAAGTCAAATGCAAGATGCGACTACGACTGTGGGGGCGACAAGTATAGTCTCAACAAGTCGAGCAAATGATCCGCAACCAATGGCACCTGCGGAGAAGCTCAGAAAATTTGCGGGCATTGACTTTAAGCGATGACAGCAAAAGATGTTCTTTTACCTCACCACTTTATGCCTTCAAAGGTTCACTAGTGAGGATGCTCCTGAGGTGCCCGAGGGAACCTCGGACAAAGAGCATTTCATGATTGTAGAGGCTTGGAAGCACTCAGACTTCCTTTGCAGGAATTATATCTTGAGTGGTCTCCAAGACGACCTCTACAATGTTTACAGTAGAACTAAGACATCGAAGGAATTGTGGGGGGCACTAGAACAAAAATATAAGACAGAGTTGCAAGGTTTCTGGACTTAAAAATAATAGATAGCAAATTGGTTGTCTCTCAAGTTCAGAAATTGCAAGTGATCATCCATGATCTCTTAGCAGAAGGTATATCTTTGAAAAATACCTTAGTTGAACAAATTAAAAATGTTCTTAGTACTCACATAAACTATTTTGTAGGTTTGATTGTGAATGATGCATTTCAAGTAGCAGTGATCATTGAGAATCTACCACCTATGTGGAAAGACTTCAAAAACTACTTGAAGCACAAACGCAAGGAGATGACTGTCGAAGATCTTATTATCCGACTGCGTAGGATAATAAGGCTTCCGAGAGAAGGTCAAAAGGGAATTCTACAATTAATGAAGCACATATTGTAGAAGATGACCAAAATAATTCTAAGAAAAGAAAGAAAGTTGAACAAGGAAGCAATCAACCCAAGAAGAAATTCAAGGAAAAGTGCTTCAACTGTGGCAAAATTGGCCATAAGTCTACGGATTGTCGTGCCCCTAAGAAAGGCAAGAAAAAGGACCAAGCTAATATGGTTGAGTCCAGCAAAGAATGTGATGATCTGTGTGCTATGTTCTCAGAATGCAACTTGGTGGAGAATCCTCGCGAATGGTGGATGGATTCTGGTGCCACCCGCCATGTGTGTGCCAACAAAAAGTTGTTTTGGTCATTCGCTCCGGCTCAAGTAGAAGAAATGATCTACATGGCTAACTCCGCTACGGCTAAGGTAGAAGAAACAGGAAAAGTGGGCTTGAAAATGACTTCAAGAAAGGTCTTGACACTTAACAATGTCTTGTACGTTCCGGAGTTACGTAGGAACTTGATTTCTATTTCACTTCTAGACGAGAACGAATTCAAATGTGTAACCGTTTCTGAAAAAATTATAATTAGCAAAGGAGAAGTGTATGTAGGAAAAGACTATCTCACCGAGAGCCTTTATAAGATGAATGTAATGAATGTTGAAATCAATAAAAGTTCAAATTCTTCTTACTTGCTTGAGTATTATAATTTATGGCATGAACGTTTAGGCCATGTTAATTACAAAACATTACGAAAACTGATTAACTTAGAAGTTTTGTCAAACTTTGAGTGCAATAAATCAAAGTGTCAAACTTGTGTGGAATCAAAGTATGCTACGCATCCTTATAAGTCCGTTGAAAGAAATTCCAATCTCTTAGACTTAATCCACACTGACATTTGTGATATGAAGTCAACACCATCACATGGTGAAAAAAAGTATTTCATAACTTTCATAGACGATTGCACTAGATATTGTTATGTCTACTTGCTAAATAGTAAGGATGAAGAAATAGATGCGTTTAGGAAATACAAAACTGAAGTTGAAAATCAGTTAGAGAAAAAGATCAAAACTATAAGAAGTGATAAGAGCGTAGAATATGAATCTCCCTTCGCCGAAATATATGAAAAAAATAGAATTTTCCATCAAACTACGGCCCCGTATTCACCTCAATCTAATGAAATTCGGAAAGGAAAAACTGAAATTTGAAGAAAATGATGAATGCCTTATTTATAAGTTCCGGTTTATCGCAAAACTTGTGGGGGAAGGCTATCCTTACAGCCAATCGTATACTCAATAGAGTTCCCTATAGTAAGACATAATCAATTCCTTATGAAAAATGAAAATGAAGGAAACTCAACTTAAAATATTTCAAAATGTGGGGGTGTCTAGCAAAGATCCAAGTTCCAATGCCTAAAAGGGTTAAGATAGGACCTAAGACGGTGGACTTCGTGTTCATAGGATATGCTACAAGTAGTAAAGCATGTCGGTTTTTGGTTCATACATCTGAACATCCGGATATTAATGAAAATACGATAATTGAATCAGATAACGCTGAATTCTTTGAAAATATTTATCCGTATAAAACTAGACATGAACAGTCTATTGGAGGGTCTAAACGACCTCGAGATGAACCAAGTGAGAATGTACATAATGATGAGAATCCAAGACGTAGTACACGTCAAAGAACGTCAACCTTGTTTGGATCGAATTTTGTAACATTTCTCTTGGAAAATGAGCCTCAAATATTTAAGGAAGCGATGACATCTTCAGACTCATCCTTTTGGAAAGAGACAGTCGATAGTAAGATTGATTCAATTTTAAGCAACCATACGTGGGAATTGGTTGATCTTCCTCCAGGAAATAAACCTTCAGGATCTAAATGGATTTTCAAAAGGAAAATAAAAGCGGATGGTACTATTGACAAATACAAAGCAAGACTTGTAGTAAAAGGCTTCAAACAAAAAGAAGGCCTTGATTACTTTGATACATACTCGCCGGTAACAAGAATAACGTCGATTCGAATGTTAATTGCCTTGGCGGTAGTATATGGTCTTGAAATCCATCAAATGGATGTGAAAATCGCATTCCTAAATGGAGAATTGGAGGAAGAAATTTACATGAAACAACCTGAGGGTTTTGTGGTTCCAGGAAAGGAGAATAAGGTGTGTAAACTTATTAAGTCATTGTATGGACTAAAGTAAGCACCTAACAATGACATGCAAAGTTTGACCAAACCATGTTGGCAAACGGGTTCAAGATAAATGAATGTGATAAATGTGTTTACATTAAAGACACTCCGAATCACCAAGTCATTGTTTGTTTATATGTGGATGATATGTTGATCATCAGTAGAGACATTTCTGACATAAATGCAACGAAATGAATGCTCGAGAGAAAGTTTGATATGAAAGACCTTAGAGTTGTGGATGTGATCTTAGGTATAAGAATCCATAGAACTCCACAAGGGCTGGCACTGTCATAGTCTCATTATATCAAAAATATACTTGACAAATTCAAGTATATGGAATTCGGTATTGCCAAGACTCTATTGGATGTGAACTTTGCACTTCGAAAGAATGAAGGTGAAAGTGACTCACAGTTGGAGTACGCAAAAGTATTGGGATGTTTAATGTATATAATGAATTGTACACGACCAGACATAGCATGTGCTATTAGTAAGTTGATTCGGTACACAAGTAATCCCAACAAAACTCATTGGATGGCAATGAAAAGAGTTTTGGGGTATCTAAAATACACTCAAGACGATGCCTTGCATTATAATAAATATCTTGCGGTACTTGAAGGATATAGTGATGCAAATTGGATCACCAGATCGAACAAAGTAAAATCCATAAGTGGATATGTATTTACTATCGGTGGAGGAGCAGTCTCTTGTAAATCATCCAAACAAACTTGTATTGCTCGCTCTATAATGAAATCTGAATTTATCGCATTGGATAAAGCCGGTGAAGAAGCAGAATGGCTCCAAAATTTCTTGAAAGATATTCCTTATTGGCCCAAATCAGTGGCACCAGTATGTATACACTGTGATAGACAATCGGTAATAGGTAGGGCAGGGAGCATGATGTACAACGATAAATCTCGTCACATAAGACAGAGACATAATACCGTTAGAGAACTTCTCTCTAGTGGAATTATCACTGTTGACTATGTTAAGTCAAAGGATGATGTGTCGGATCCACTTACAAAAGGCCTATCTAGTGAAGGAGTCGAAAGGACATCCAAGGGAATGGGTTTAAGGCTTAGGACAAGTCAGCATGACAGTAACTCTACCTAGTAGGCTGGAGATCCCAAGAGCTAGGTTCAAGGAGATCAAACAAAGTTGTGTCTGACAGATTCAACATTGTCAATTACCCAACCCATTCTCATGATGTAGACAATGTTTAGTAAAGAAGGATAAGACTTAAAGTGAAAAGTCTTTTAATGATTATCTAAATTTGGCAGATTTGATCAAATAGTTTAATCTATAGGATTGAACGTTTAGAAATCACCTATGTGAGGGCGAAGTGGAAGCCGATTCAAGGAGAATGTTAGTAAAGGCCTATTCTCTAAGCTCTCATGAAACCGAGACGTGTTCATGGCTGAAAAGAACAAAACCGTGAGAACCATAAATGGTAAAAAATTGGTTGTGTGACATGTATTTTCTAGGTGTATATTAAAGCTCGACGGTTCAAAGATATCAAATCTACCGATTAACCGAGTGCATCCGATGCATGTTCACTACGGAAAGTTCAAAGGGAAACTCACTTATCCAGATGCAATCAGTCTTTGCTTGATGATCACATACTTGTCCGTAAAGTTTTACAAAGAATAGCCATTCCCCATTCATGTAGGGGATTGTTGGGTTTAATTGGTGTAAATGAAAAATAGAGGGACACAACCTTTGAGCAAGACATATTATTTTGAAAAAGGTGTGACTGTTCAGATAGTTGTGCCTGTTCAGAAAAAGACACAATGTTTCGAATGAACAGACATGACTCTTTCAAAGGATACACCTTTTAAGTGAACCATTGTCACCTTTCATAAGAGGCATCTGATGGCTATATAAACCTGCTTTCATCCACAGGTTTAGAAAGGAATGAAAATTTTTCTGAAATAAAAACTCTTCTTGTCTTCAAAACATTCTTTGTGATCAATCAAATCGTTGAGTGAGTTCGACGAATCCAATTATTTGAGGTACCACTATAGTTAGATTGAAAGTCATTTTATCCTGAGAGGAAGATTCCAAAAACCTCGGGTACAGTGAGGGGAATTATTCCTTAAGGACACTCCGTGAAATCGAGGGACTTGGCTTTATATTTCTGTTTCATCTTAATTTCTGAAAAAATAGAACACACTTCTTAGAAAGATCACTTTGATCTTGTGTAGAGGATGTTTTTGTACTTCATAGTGTTCTTGTTTTAAACTTGAACTAGTATTGAAGTTGTTGTGCCTAAATACAGATTCTTGTACCCGAAATACACCATAAAATAACACTAAGTCAGTCAATCCATATTACACTTTCCAAATTATGATAGGCTTTTATTATTCTTACAGAAAATTTTAGGGTCAGGCTATTACGTTGCTTGGAGCAGCTTCCTTCCAAATAAGAGGGTCAAATTAAATGTAAGAAGAATCACTACTAATTCGAGATGAAGTAGCACCCAAAGGTGTGTCCTAGCTAGTGGTCAAAGAAGTGGGTTGAGAACCTGAGATTTCAGGTTCAAATCCCAGCAGAGACAAATAACAAACTAGGTGATTCTTCCTAGTGCATTTAGTCAAGGTGCGCGAAAGCTCGCCTGGACACCATGTTATCAAACAAAAAAATTGAGATGAAGTAACTCTCTTAAGCTTGTCTTCAAACCTGAAGAAGGCTATTATGGTGCCTCTTACAAGATTAAGGCACACTAGATGGGTTTCAAGATATATTTGACTTACATGTTTTACCATGTCTCCTAATTGGTATTAGTGGTTTAATACTTGATCCTATTATGGTTAGCTCAGGAAGGTTTACTGCAAGAATGCAAGGGACATACAGCAAGCCTGCATAAAAATAGAGACCTAATCTTTCTTGTTTCCTCAGAAACTGGTCATCTAGAGTCCATGCAATTCAGTTCTCTATCCAATGTTCCAAACAGTTAAAAGTAAAGGTTGGATAATTCTGAATCAACAAGTCAATGCTTGTCTTTTCTGTCAGTTTCCGATATGTAAAGGGTGGTCGATCTCTGTTTGATTTGAAGATGGTGGCCAGCAGGATATATAATATTTGTAAGCGTAGAAATGGTGGAACATTTTCATTCATGAAATCCCGATTTGTTAGTCTTATCTTGACCTGAGGATTAAAGGAGATCGGGAGCATTTGGCAGGGACCTTAAGTTAACCGCTCATCCTCAAAATCCGGAGAACCTTTTTTATCTTCCTTGAGCTCACTTTAAACTGTAGAGTAGTCGAAGAGAAGAAAATAGAGATATGGAAGAGGAGGAGATTGACGATAATGCTGGTGGTTTGAGGATGCAACGAAAGAAGTACTAGAGAGAACATGAAATCAGAAATTATGAGAAGGCGAAAAGCGAGGCAGAGAAGGAAAAGACAGCTATATAATTTGTATTTGTAAACATGTATGATACAATGATCATTGGTGTCTAATTCATGGTCGCATACCTGCCACCTCCCACCAGCAACAGGTACCAAATAACTCTGTCCACCAAGACTAGAACAGATGGGAAGAAATCACCTTGTGCTTATCTCTGTTGGGTGTTTATCTCTAGTTTGTGCGTTTTCTCCAATTGTATTGTATTGTATTGTATTGTATTCTTTACTGGAAGTGTCTATTGAATGGCTGTCTCTTAATGAAGATTTTCAATCTCAGATTCAGATTCAGTTTCATTGAGATTGCCAAATTAGTTATGGAAACGGATATATATGCCTGTCACACTTGCAGCAACAATGACCAATATCTAATAGTTCTAAATAGATAGCCAAAGTCACCAACGGATCATATTGTTTATAGGATATCTTCTTAGACAGCAATTTAAACACAACAACACATGCAGTTTGCTGGTATCCAATAAATTACAAGTTGCCTACACCCGGTGGACTTTGCTCAACTTACAAAAACTTTAATGATCAACTGGTGGAAATGGATTTTTGAGACTAAACGCATGTTTAATCTACCATTATACACTTCAGCACAGATTAAATTCAAAAATTTACCTTTCAAAGCTGGCGGTGAATAGGCTGGTTGTGGCTTGTTGCTGTTGATGATAACTCGCAAACAAGGCAGCATTTTGAGTATTGTTACATAGCACAAAACCGACAGCATTTCATGAACTTCGATGTAGTTCAACAAAGTGGAGTCTAGCGAGGGTAGAGCGTGCGAGACCTTACCCACCTCAGAGACGGGGAGGAGGTTGTTTCTGATAGACCCTCTGCCCAAGATATTTATAGAACATCTGTTTCTCTGAGTCCAGTGAGTCGCTAAGATGTAAAACTAGTAAGCTACGGCATTCATGGGAGACCTGAAAAGCATCTTAGCATCATAGCTAGCTTGCCAATGGAGGGAGAGGTGGCTGTTGGCAAGGTCTGCGCACACTCTACCCTCCCCCGAGCCTACTTTGTGGGACTAGACTGGATAATATGTTGTTGTTGTTGCAACCAAATACACTTTTTTTTCCTATTTGATTTACTTATCTTATTTTTATTTTTTCAAACATTTGCTTCTCTGCCAGTAGACTGGCTTAATGATTTGCAGCAACTACAACAACAACATGTTCTCTTTATTTTTATATTTACTTTTTTATTTGGATTCTCCCACATTTTCTATTAGCAAGTATTCCATTCTTACTCCTTACTTCCAAAGACTCAAAAACGTTGCCCCCACTTCCCCCCACGAAGGAATAGAAGATAATATAGGGGAAAAGACTTGGTCAAATATCAAAAAATGTTAAATTTTCTTTAATCATACGTGTACACTATCCTCCCCAGTGCTTATGATTATTCAATATTTATTTGTGCTAGTAAGAGATATGGACTAGTGTAAAAAAGAAAGAAAAAAAGAAGAAGAGTAGCCCAATGCATTAAAGTTTTTGCGATGCGTGGGGTCCAAGAATGTCAGATCACAAAGTTCTATTGCACGCAGTCTTATCCTGCATTTCTGCAAGAGGTTGTTTGCATGACTTGAACTCGTGATCACATGATAACAACTTTATCAGGGGCGGCTCAAACACTTCGATGGCTGAAAATTGAACAGAGGCTTTGAACTTTTAAGTGTATTTATATATATATATATATATATATATATATATATATTCTTATAAAGTCTATATTTTAGATATTTTGAGATGCAAAGTTGTTAGTATTTTTTTATATAGTCGATTTCTTCTGATAATGTTTTTCGTTAATATAGCTAATGCATTTAATCTATCTTTAGACATAGTAGTTTAAAGTTTAAATACATCAAATTTCTAATAATTTTTTACTTTTATATAAGAAGTTTATTTTTTCTACCAATAATTCTTAATATTTTTTTTTTGTAAAAAGCCGAAATGAGGTCCCTCAAATTTGGGGGCTTAAGGCAGTTGCCTATTTTTAATTATATAGAGCCGGTCCTGAACTTTACCAATTATGCCGAGACTCAAGCATGAAAGCAACACGGAAAGAATTGCAATAAACCGGGAAATGGAAATAAAATTTTCAGAGAAAAATATAAAAATGCACAAATTCTAAGAAACTGTAGAATAAAAAAAAGATTCTTTCTTATCCAGGAAATACATAAGTAAATTGAACTCCTTAAGCAAATCAGCAATATTGATGAATACCCATTACCCAGAAAACTAAAAGGGTTGCAATTTCTAGCAGTAACAGATAAATTCATCAAAAGCGAAGCCCTTGAAGTAACGGGTAAAGTTGCTATTGAAGTCACGTGTTTAAGCTATGAAAACAACCTATGACAAAAACGTTAGGTAAAATTGCGACTCTTTGCAGTCCTTGTGGTCCTGCTCTCGATCGAAACTGTTGTTCTTTTAGCTTTGAAATTAAAGAAATAACAGAGAAAGAGTTGCAGAAAAAAAATATACTCCAATTGTATTGTAAAAGGAATTTTTTTTAATTAATAACTCAAAACATATGTTTATAGTTAAATTTATAACTATACTTTAATTTAAATTGGATAACTAATTCCTATTTAAATCTAAGCCACATAGGATCCTAATAATTTAAAACTACTAAAATTATAAAATTACTAAAATTATCTATTCCTACTTTATTTCTGAGACATATCTTCAACAGAAACACATTTATAAAGAAAGTTTTAATGCACGAGCCGCTGCTAATTTTAACAAATAAATCTGGTAGTGTATATTAGGCATTCTCTGCTTTCTGTGTGAAAAGAGTCTCTTTAGATATACTGTGCTTTCGAAAACGATTTCTCTATCTTCTTTCTACCATCACAAGAAGAGTAAAATATACCATATACTCTATTTCTTCAAACCTCACTTATGAGATTACTTATCGTTATTATATTATTAAGCAATTTTAATACTTTAAATTCATCAAAATTAAATATCTTTAGTCTGTCGTTAATTAGTAGATTTCGGCCCTCAGATCCAATGAGAACTTTAGAACATAAAGTTTTAACTAGAAACAGTAAAAAAAAGATTCCTTCAAATTTCAAAAATTGTAGCATGAAAAAGCAAATATCACACACTAAAAATATAGATAGACTAAAATAAGTGCCAACACTATATAATATACCAAAAATATAAAAATTACACCTTCAAATGTCATTTTCCATTAAATTGTTTTATATTTCACATTTTTTGATAAATTAATATATGAATAACTTATTTTTTTATAGCTACAAAACGACTTTTAAATACATCGAATTAATACGTTTATTTCTAAAATCTTTACAATTTTAAATTTTTCATAATTGGGGATGGTGAACAAAGCAAGAAAGATTTTACCACATTTTAAATTAATCAAATCTTTCTTGGTCTCATGATTATCTCCCAAATCCCACTTATCTTTTTTCTTTTTTTCCCTACTTTTCTACGCCATCCTTAAGCTAATAGTTGGTAAAGCTTGTACCTTTTTGATAAACCAATGAACTGTAATTTTCTAATAAATTAGTAGGACACCCATTGACCACATTTCAATCTTACTTGTCTTGCTGTGATCAAATTGTTGAAACATTTTTTTTTTTAAAAAAAAATATATTTTATATTAAGAGCGTAGTAGTTTAATTAACATTTGATTAAGAATACTTGAGATGTGTTTTTATTAGTTATCTGTGTTTGACTAACATTTTTGTGGCAAAATACAACTAATGAAGTTACTATTAATTTTTATTTGGAAAATATGAACTTTTAGTATTGATAATATTAGTATTTGTTAAAAAAATCGAAGACACTTAATTTTTGAAAGAAGCTACTCTTTTTTGCTTCTGTTTAAAAGCTGAAAAATAGATTCCTATTATTATTCAAAAATACCTATCTTTTCATCATACACTTGTATTTTTTATTTTTATTTTTTAAAAAAAAAATTGAGAAGATGCTTTCGTCTTTTAAAAGTTTAGGCAAATATGTTAATGGACCTAATTCTTTTACTATGGGTTGACTAGGGTTAGAACTTACACGCATTCGGTATATATATCAAGTTACATGCATGCCATGTGTTTAAATTTAGAGTTCATGTTACTTGATCATGATTAATTAACATGTATTTTACTTAATTTGATTACATAATCATGATAAAGAACATTAGCTTGATATATACACCGGGTGCGTGTAAGTTTTTACGGTTAACTAGTCTGGATCATTTACATGAGCATGCAAAATCTATACTTGAGGCATCCCTTTCCATCGTGCATTTTTCGAACAAAGAATTAAGACGATTATAAATAGAATTCAATCTTCAATAAACTGATATCTAAAGTTGGATGGATTTTCAAAAAATCAAGTGACGAAAACTACTTGGAACATGCCAAAATTATACCACGACAAGGACTCTAGGAGGTACTCCGAACCCCCTTCGACGAAAAATTATGTTATATATACATGATTAAAATTATGTTATATATATATATATATTAGATGTTGAACCCCCTTCGATTAATTCGTTTGTTCACTTACGAACCCCTTAATGAATATTCTGGCTCTGCCACTGGTACTAGAAATATTTTAAGAACAAAAAGGAAAAAAACAAAGGGTAATATGGCATTTGAACAACTTTAGAAATGTGATATTGCTCCCCGTTTATCTTTATTGTCCACTACATTAAAAATAGATATTTAAATTTCAACAATACTTATCTAATTTTAAAAATTAATGAATAATTTATCTGTTTTTATTTATTTTATCTTTAGTTATTAATTATAATTATTGCTTAATATTTTTTAAAATATTAAATTAATTATATTAAAAAAAGATATAGTAAAATTACCCAGTAAGTAATAACCCTACCAACAGAATAATTTCAACAACTTAAAGTGCACCAATAACGAAGCAATTGAAAATATAAAAAAATGGACAACATTCTGTACAAAGAAATATTTGGAGACAAACTTTATAAAATGACAAGAAAAACAACTGATCATCAAAGCATCCATATTTATCGTGGTGATAGAATAATTGAGATTCCTTTATTCTTAATCAGAAATATTACATTCAAATTTAAGTTCAAAATATAAAAAAAAAAAAAGTCATATTGGGAGCTTTTTTTCACACAAATGAGCGCTACATTACTCAAAAGTTAATTTAATCGTGCTCTAATATAAATATATAATATTTGATTAAAAAATAATTTTTTTTAAAAAAACTGATCATGAAAGCACAGCAGAGCAGCCATTGAGGAAGATACAGGTAAGCATACAAAAGCAACCAAAAGAGAAAAAGAAGAGAAGAAACATCATAGTGGTGCAGTGAATATAATCACAGAAAAAAAGAAACCTAAAACAAAAGTAGTATATACTAATAATAATAAAGAGCAAACACAAAAAATAAAACATTCTTTTTTCAGTAACAGCAGCAAAAGTTACTGTATCAGAATATTGATTAGTACCACCCCAATAATTCCTTAGCACGTTGTTAGCCTCACATGCATATATAGTAAACTCACCTTTTTCCTCCCCCTCCCCCTCACCCACGACTAATCTTTCTTAATTTTGTTTTTGGTATTCATTGAGTATTTGAAGTAGCCGGTAAAGTCGTTGTCATATGATGAAAAGGTTACGAGTTCAAGTCTTGAAAACAGCTCCTGACAGAAATGCAAGATAAAACTGCGTACAATACACCCTTGTGGTGGAGACCCTGCGCATAGCGAAAGCTTTGGTACACCAGACTGTTTATTTTTATTCATTAGGTATTTAGTACCGGTGTTACAAAATAAGGATAGTCAGATGTATTAAAATTTTTGTTATGTGTATGATCTGAAGAAAAAAAATCGAATCATAAAAATTTATTATAATCAGTCTTTCTTTACATTTCTGAAAAAGATTGCTTTCAGAAATTGAATTAAATTTGAATTTGCAAAAGTATACTATATAGGAATAAAGGAATAATTATCACTGTAATGGCAAGTCAAGTTGATACTAATCAATCTTCCTATGGGTATACTTATGGCTACCATGTACTAGTTACTGATTACTAGTACAAAAATGTATTAAAGATTTGTAATTAAAAGTCAAGCTGTCAATAAAATTTGCTAATTACTCCTCTCTATATGCATCATCATTTCAAATCAAAATCATATCAAAAGTATAAGCAAACACAATTTTGTTTCCCTCAACACTTTGTCCCTTATTTTCCCTTTACCATTTTGAATTGTCATTATCACTTGTAAGTGAAAAAAATTCAATCTTTCTCTCTACCCAAGTGACAAAATTCAATATTTTCCAATCTTTATCAATATCCAAGTTGAAAAATTCAATCTTTTTTTCAATACCCAAGTTCAAAAATTCAATCTTTTTTTCAATACCCAAGTTCAAAAATTCAATCTTTTTTTCAATACCCAAGTTCAAAAAATCAGTCTTATTCAGTATTTAGGAGTTTTCTGATTAAGATCTTGAAAGCCCAGTTCAAATATTACAAAATCTAGCAGTTTTTTTTGTATGTATTGCACTTCAGATCATACAGATTTTGCTATAAGGGTAATTCTTGGAAAGGAAAATTGACAATGCCAAGGCAGAATCAAGATATGGTGGAGGGTTTAGTACCCAAGATCCGTAAAAGGGGTTGTTCATCATCATCATCAGCATCATCTAAGGTGTATAATTACAGATTTAAACGAGCTATTTTAGTAGGCAAATCAAGAAACGGGCCCGGGCTGAGGTCCGGGCTCGGGCTTAGAGGTTCTAGATCTAGTACACCAGTGCCGAGTTGGAGGGCAACTCCATTGAGGAATGTTGTTGAGTCAACCAAACAGTCCCTTGGTGTTGGTGGTGGTGGGGTGTCACAGCCAGTGTCAGCTAGGAAGCTTGCTGCTACATTGTGGGAAATGAATGAAATGCCTTCACCAAAACTGGCTGAGGGTTTAGGGAAAAAAATGATGAAAAAGGAGAAACTTCGGGCTGGTCATATGGTTTCGGGCTCTGTTTCGGGCTCTTTACCTCCACATTTGTGTGATCCATCTCATAGCCCGGTTTCTGAGGTGAAATAATGAGCTCACTCTCTTGCTAGTACTTAATTTAGATTGTATTCTTCTTTTGGAATATGTTTGTATAATGGTGAAGAAACACACCTAAGGTATCCGGTTTTTCGAGTTTCATTCCTAAATTATAAGCAAAGAGAACAATTGATAGTTGATGCGCGTTCTGATAAATCATTCGTGATAGTTCAGGTAGGAAGCTCGCTCGCACACATGATAGTTCATGTGTGAAACTCGAAAACCGGGATATTTTAGGTGTGGTTTTGACTTCACTCTATTTTTTTTTGCCCAAGTGTTGTATCTTGATGTGGGAACTATATTTTGCTGAATTTAATTTGATTAGTTTGTTGTGGTTGTTAGAAATCCGTAGAAAATGATGTTTTTGATGTGTTTGTATTAGTCAATTCTCAAATATTAGTATAGTTAGGTAATTTCAAATACTAATGTGTGATTGGTTGTAACTTGTGAGGTAGATATATAGTGACAGTGACATTTTCATTCCCTTAAATATTTGAGTTTCGTGCTGATTATTTTGTTCAATCCTAGAGAGAAAGAAATGGATGTTGTATAGTGCAGTTGCTTTGTTGTATAATGTTTGTCTTGTTATTACTGGCTTTACAAAACTTGGTCTTATGATGTGTTGTTTTCCACTTGATGGGCTGTACCATACTCGTTTACTTGATGCATTATTTTATCTTAAGTTCGTTTTGGTAATGCATACTTGGATTGATTGTGCAGCGGATGGATCGATCTGGAACAGGAAGCTATCAGAAGAGGACATCAACAACTTCCCGTAGACAAAGGACAACAGACCATAATAATGGAATGTTAGATTCTTTGAGCAGTGCCAGTTTAATGGAGGTGGAAACCAATTCTTCCTATCGATCTTTTTATTGTTTTATTGTTCTTTATACCTCATCAGCATGAAATTTAGTTAATATCTACTTTTGGTATTCTTTCAAACGCCTTGTCTCTTTGTGTTTGTGCAAGTAAAAATGGAAATCACGGTTAGGTTGTTGTATTTTTGAAATGCATTGACATTTGACTGGCTGTGAATGCTTATGTTGCTGAAAAAAGAGTGATGCTTTTTGTAACTGTATAATGCAGCTTGAGACCAGGTCCTGTGCTCAGACTCCACGGGGATCAGTGGCTGGTTTTGGCAGCCGTCTGAAGGATGTCAGTAACGCTTTGACAACATCCAAAGAGCTTCTGAAAATAATCAATCGAATTTGGGCACATGCTGATCAACCTTCATCTAGCACGTCTCTTGTCTCCGCATTACACACTGAGCTGGAAAGGGCTCGCCTGCAGGTGAATCAGCTAATTCAAGAACAGCGCTCAGATCAAAATGAGATTAATTATCTCCTTAAATGCTTTGCTGAAGAGAAAGCGGCTTGGAAAAATAAAGAGCAACAGGCAGTTGAGACTGCAATTGAATCTGTTGCAAATGAACTTGAGGTTGAGAGAAAGCTAAGGCGGAGATTTGAGAGCTTGAACAAAAAGCTTGGCAAAGAGTTATCGGATACAAAAGCATCATTCGTGAAGGCAGTGAAAGAGCTTGAAAGCGAGAAAAGAGCCAGAGAAGTAATGGAACAGGTATGTGATGAATTAGCTAGAGACATTGGTGAAGATAGAGCTGAAGCAGAAGAGATGAAGAGGGAATCCGCAAAAGTTCAAGAAGAGATTGAACAGGAAAGAGAGATGCTCCAGTTAGCTGACAGATTGCGCGAGGAAAGGGCTCACATGAAACTCTCAGAAGCCAAGAATCATTTCGAGGAGAAAAATTCTGCTATTGACAAGCTAAGGAAGCAGCTTGAAGGATTCCTCGGAAAGAAAAAGACAAAAAGTAAGGGAAATGGTTGTGTAAATTTTAGGAATAGCGAAGAGATGACAGCATCGTTGAGTAAAGCTCTATTAGGTACCCATCAGAATGAAGAAAAAGAAGATGACGGAGAAGTGGAGAATGTTGCAGACTGTGGGGAAGACTCAGCAGAAAGTGATCTTCATTCAATTGAACTAAACATGGACAATTCCAATAAGAGTTACAATTGGGCTTATCCATGTGGTGCAGTCCGTGAATCAAAACGAATTTCAGCTGATGAAAGAAGAGCAAGAAACTCCATCGCTGGGCAGCCTAGAAGAAGCGCTCCCATTCAAAGGAGCATTTCTGGTGGAGTTGTTGAGTATGTTAATCAAGCTGCAAATCTTCCAACTTCAGGAGATGGATTAGACAGCGAACGACTTCATGAACTCGAGAAACTAGGCCAACGATATAGTTATCTGGATGAAGCGCAGAGACTTAAAGCAGTGAAAGGCCTCAAGGATCATCTATTAGCTGGTTCCGGGACAGGTTCTTGCAGAGACATTTCCAGTCCCATCCGACAGTGGGAGCAACCTTGGCCTTCTAGAGATCCGTGTGCTACAATTCAGGAAAGATCAAGCACTATTCAGGGAAGCGCCACAAAATCAAGGCTAGGAGAAGGCCAAAGTGTCAGAAGATCCAGACGGTGAGATTGGTTGAATACGTGTGAACCTGTCAAGGAGAAGGAAAAACAACGGTCAGGAAGAAGCGGCCTTCTAACTATAAGAACTTACTAAATTGGTTCCACTATGGCCTAAGTTATCTTGTTACCCAACAGTTCAAACTTAAGGGGAGGAGCCAAGATTGGGCAATACACTTTGACATGTCCAAAAGGGGTTAACATCTTGTTGATTACACTCCGGATGTCATTTCCAGTTGTTTTCTACTCCCAGTTTCTCGTTACAAATGACTCCCTTTTGTTAAGGCGTGTTTGAATTAGTCGTCGAAATCCCCGTAGACAGTTGTGCTGATTTTAGCACACTGCTCACTGTATAAAAAATTCCCAGCTACTACTTTGATGCTTTTCGAAAGTGTGTACATTTTCTCTTCTATGAAAGGTACCTTCATAACCTATGCATCATGTTTGAGCTTTATTAACCAACGGTATTAAATTTGAGACACACACTCTTTATTTGGTCTACTTCATAATTCAGATTTTAATTTCTTTAATTTAATTGAAATGAAATTTACACATTCGTTTAATAATATACGTATTTTGCGCAAGTGACCTTTCAGATTATGATAAACATTTTATAGACCAGGTTACATATTAGTCACGTTTTGACTGCCAAAAATTTTTCTGAGTCATCACTACTTAACATGAACAACTGAACATGGAGCATATAATTACACAGGAATGGCAATATACTACAACCATAACATACCCTTTGTGGTCCTGCAAAGTGACGCCGGGGGAGGGTAGAGCAATATACTATCCCTGTAAGACATTTCTCTCAAGAATATTAATACCATCGTCGCCCACAGGAAAAAAAACGGAGGAAAAGAACAACTTCAGATCAAATAGACAATAACGTTGCTTGTTGTTTAGTAAAGAAAGACTGGGTAGAGCTAGCTCATTTTGTTACATATGGCGATGTCATTCAATATTCATCTCAATTTACAACACAAAATTGACAAATATGATCTTAGTCCATTCAACTGCAGCTCGACGGGAAAAGGACTAGTCTTAACATTATTGTCTAAATCACCTCGTAGCAGTTCTTGCACTCATTGATGTATGATAATTGGTGCTTCTATCTTTCCTGTAAGAAGTGTAAACATCGTCATATTGATTTGGTTCATTTGGATTAGTTGTGGCTCCAAGTCCTAATCGCCCTGAGCTATTTGATCCAGGTTTCTCCAGTACACTTCCATCAGCATAAGCTCCAGTTTCCGGGTCAACTTGAAGGTTCGGAGGTGGAGGAATGCAAGCCCCTCCCTTCCGGACAGGAGAGTCTCTCTCATAGTCCTCATAATTGTTGGCTGAATCAGATTGTTTAATAGGTCCTTCTGATGGATTAACTTCACCAATCTCTCTAAAAAATTTAGACACCCTTTCGAGAATTTCAGATTCTGACACAGTGGAGGGTGGTATGACGGTGGGGATATCCAAAGGGCTCATGGGAGAGTAAGGCACCCCACTACCGATCTGCATCTTCCGGACCATACCAGGAATAAGACCAGGAGGGAACAAGGGGTAAGGAGGTAGTTTTTCACCTACATTTGCAGTTGATGCTGGCGTCAGATGACCTGCCGTCTGTAGGTTTGCTGGTGGAACAGAAGATGGTACATGCATTAACCCAGGATTTCCTGTAGGCGGAACAGCACCAGGATGAAACTGCTGTGGTGCCACAGATGGTATAGGAGGAACTTGTTTGCCTGGATCGGCTAAATGTGCTAAACTTTGCTGGTCAGGCCTCCACTGTAGAGTACTCTGATTTGCTGCCTGGTGCATTAATCCTAGGAAACCATAAACACCACCATAAGAAATACAGACAAGAGTGCATTTTCACATTTGCAACTAACTATAAAGAATGCTGTTTTATGAATCTCTGATGTTCCACATCTTGGTACTCCTGATTCCAGCTATAAAGGAAAACAATTACCTACAGCAGCAGAAGTATCTGCTGTTATTAATTCATTTGGAGGAACAGAAAAAATTGCAGGTTGTCCACCCGTCATCTCATTTTCAAGTGCACGAATAGTATCCTGATCATAAACTTCCTTCGTACCCCAAAACTGTAGAATTTTTTGAAGCCGAGATTGATTTTCTTCCTTGTTTTGTGGGTTGTGGTATATCCTTGCAAGCATGGGACCCAAAACGGGCTTAAAAGCAAGTGCTTCATTGTCAAGCTCAAGAGGATTGATTCGTCGCTGCAAGCTGTACAATTCACAAAATAAAATGAGAATATAGTTGATTGTCATTTCCTTTAGTAAGGGGGTTTACCCGAAAAGATATTGAAAAGATCAACTGTATGAACCCCAATAGTTCATTTGATAAAGTTTTTTTTTTTTTTTTGAAACCGGTAACTTCATTTGATAAAGTAATTTTAAGGAGCAGTTTTCAGAGACCACCTTTGTGGTTTGGCTTTGTAGCACTGACCTCCCTAGTGATTTGTTTATCTCTCTTATACTGATTTCTTTGTAACATTCTTTAAATTTATTTCTCAGTAACAAAAAAATTGTGACCTAACTGATTTGCCCTCTATGATATACTCAATGTTTTATTAAGTCAACATAGTATTTGGCCAAAAGTTGCAGGTACACAAGTATACCATCTAGTAGAAAACCTAAAAAACAAAATACAGTTTTCTTCACACAACACCCAATCTTTTATACATAAAGAGAACAGCCCAGAGCGGCAAAAGAGAATTGCGCTTCAAAACCAACACCAAATAAATCAGAATACATGATACCTATAGGCTTCTGATCATTGAAAAAGTGATGATGTAAGCTACTTCCCCATAGGGTTCTTACGTACTCCCACAACTACCAATGCCACCTCCACCTTCAAACTGAAATGTCGTCCACTCACACTTCAGTAGTTCTTGTTGACATCAAATTACAAATCCTAGCAAGATTTCGCCCATCTAATGAACTCCAACTGCCCATGCTACCACCTTTGAACCAATATCCAACCAGCAGTACCAATTTCTACAAGCAAAGACCAAGCATTTCATCCTAAACACCAATGTGCACCATCTCCACTCTATAGTACTACTTCTGCTAGGTTTTTGCTAAAAATACTATTCAAAGAAATGGCAAAAAGATTTTTAGCTTGTTACAGAGAAAGACATTAATCACAAGAATTAGCCCACAAGAATCTGTAATAAGAGGTAAAAGATGGTCCCTATTCATTTTGACAATCAAGAGTAATTTCAGAGTGTCTTCTTTTTATTACTACAATTTACAAGACAAGCTTAGTGTATCTTAGCTACTATGAGAAAGTCAATACCATGCACCAAAGAAGCAATAAGACATATTTTTCACTTGAAGAAGTTTTAAAAGACTTAGGAAAACATAAACAAAAAGTGAAGGAGAACTTAGAATTAATATATCTAGGAGTTTGCAGTAAATCATTAACCGCCAAGATATCAAATGTTACCTATCAAATAATATGTCATTGGCGAGATAGACTACATGCAATTGCCTCTCTGAATCATCTATGGAAAACACCCTGTCTCTGAGTGCCTCAGCCAAAGCAGGTACAAATGGAGATCTCTGCATAAACCAACTCTTGGCACCTTTAATTGACTCTTTTGTACCAGTAAGATTATTTATAACATTACTCAGCTCCATCTCTACATCTGATGGAAGAGGCCTAGATAGACCTTTGAAAGATCCATATGAATTATCATAATCTGTTCGGCCAAAAGGCTGAGAGTGATGCTGATCATAAAATGGTGGAAAAGGGGGTCGATGCAAATGGGATGGACCCAACATTGCAGCAGAAGCATTGGAGGCATTATATGGAGGCGTTAAGGGTGATGGACTCATCATAGGATTTGGTGGATGCATCATAGGCAAAGAAGAGGATGGGAAAGGAGGATTGAAGGCCCCACCAGGTGGTCGAGTAGACATCCAAAGCTTATATCGATAGTAATAATGACCTTCGCCACCAAAGAGGAAACTGTAAGCAGGATTGTCTTGCTGCTTTTCACGGATCATGGCTTCAAAATCAGGACCATTCTTGACAGCATATTCAATTGTTTTATCAATACGCTTTTGGAGTTCAGGATCAGATGGTGGAGGAGAAGGAGGTGGGGGAGTATCATACGGATTGAAGAAAGGTGATGGAGCAAGGTGAGGAGGCATGTGTGGTGGAAAAGCAGGAGGTGGTTGTTGTTGATGCTGAAGGTGAAGAAGATGTGGAGGGGGTGCATGAGAATGGAGTTGTGGTTGTTGCATAGGGCGAGGATAAGGGAACTGTTGAAGAGAAGAATGTGGGGATAGAAATGGAGGACCATGAATTGGAGGAGGAAACTGTTGATGTTGGGGATGGAAACCAAACTGTTGTTGCTGTTGAGTGTTAGCTGCTTGGTGCTGCTGTTGAGCAAATGCCATAGCAGCAGCATAATCAGGAGCTTGTCGATCCATCAGCAGTAGCAAGAATTAGTAGGACATGAATATTAGAACTGTTACAGAAGTCCCGGATTAAAACATAATCAGCTAAACTAAAAATTATATAAAAACTGAACTCAACTCTAGCAGAAGAAAATGAAGGAATGAAAAAGGTACACAAAAACGAACAAAGAGAGCAATAAAAACTGCTTCCCGATTTCATAGAATGTGCAGAATATAATTTTTCTACTTTAGCATAAGTAATAATACAACACATGTTTCATTTTGTTATTTTTCAGAAGGATGCATTTTAACAAAGACATGAAGCTCAAACCACTTCATACTGCCTCATATGAGTCTAAACCTCAGACAGAAAGGAAAAAGAACAATGTTCAAACTGATAAGAGAAACACCCAGAAGGAGAATACTTAGAGATGCACCAAGCACAAAAACAGATTTCCTTTCCTATGTTTTTAAAACCAAATTATGTAAAAGGGAAATTACAAATGCTTCACTTATTCAAAAATCCTTGTTACGATGATCACACACAAGATGAGGAAAACTTCACAGCTTTGAAAACTACAAAATTTCCAGCATATATGATCGAGGTTTACCCCACACAACTTCAAGTACTTGTTTTCATCTTCACACAGGATTTTTCTGTAGAAAAGTAAGAAGCACTTTATGCTGAACAGATAATCAACTACCACCTGGTTATATTGTTTAAGCATTGCACTTAATGTGTCTTGAGCCCTAATTCTTGGTAAACAGCTTGTAATTTGTTGCAACTTAACCTTTGAACTTAATGAACAAGAAGTTCTCTTCCAAGTTTTATGTACTAGAGGTTTCATTCAAAGACAACAAAGGAATGTAATACAAGCCCTTCTTTCTTTCTTTGTTCATCGTCATCTTCTTCCTCATTTGAAAGACATGTCACGGGACACCCTTGGCATCCTTTTTCCTTTTTACTTAATTCTTTGGAGTTGATAAGCAAAAGAAGTTAGGAGGCATTGGCCTTTTCCAGTAAACAAATGCGGCTGTCACTCCTCTCAATTAGCATCCCACAACGGATGGCCAATTCAATTCATGCATTCACTTATGATGCTTTTGGAATATTGTTGTATCTGTTCAATGGACCGGGTTGATTCACCTGTTTCATCTCACTGAATATTCGCCTGCTGCACTACATAGCTTGGGTTATAAGCCCATTATACCAGGCCCAATTTAGCATTCCTCTTTTGTATTCTTATTCTACTTCCTCCTCCCTTTCTTACTTCAAAACCCACCAAAGGGCATATCCAAGTCGATTTCCCAACCCCGGAAGAGTTGTATCACCCCCAACATTTGGTTTTAATACCCCACTTCAATCCCAGCCCAAGCACTCCCCTCCATATTGATGTCAATTGTGCTCTCAAATCCAAATCCCCTGCCGAAGTTTCCTCCCTCCAAGTCAGTCTGGAACAGGGGTTCACTTATTTTCCCACTCTTCTACCTTCCATTTAGGCCTTCCATTCTCTTCTTCTTCTCTAGTTCCATCATCACCTCACAGTTATCTATTTCTTCTGTTTCAGTTATATTGTGTTGACTCTAATTCATTTACACAGTACACAGAAAATTTTCAACTGACTCTTTCAATGAAAGTTAAATATGTTAGACAGACCCAAGTATGAATATCAGGTGCAACCGTACAAGTGTAAATCTAAACCTCCTGCAATCAATTTGGAAGTTTGTAGTGTACTTTGAAGGATTTTTAGTAAGTACACTTATCCACGGTATACCCGTCTCATGGGCATGTCATGTTTAACACGAAAACTCCTAAATAGGAATTTCAAAAGTTCCCATTGCCACGGGTATGAAAGCTCATGGTTCTTGTACACTTTTTCCCTTATTCTAATAGCTATTTACCTGTTCCAATTTCGTTATTCTTTAACAAAACCATGTATATTGACATTAAAAAGAAGCCAAATCGGCAGTTAGGAAATGTTAAAAAAAAATAATCAACTAAGCAAGTGTCAACATATAATTAACTTAATGGCGAATTTGCAAAGATTTCTTACATTTTCTTCATAAAAGCGCACTTCTTTGTAAATCTTACGGGCTCTCATGAAATGTAGCTCAAGCACTAAGACAACAAACCAATCATGAAAACTTGACTAGGTTTATTAAATCCATCATCATGGTGGGGTAAGCAAGATATACCCTCAAAACAAAAAAGGGAGCACACTGGCCTTTACAGTGAGCTTGCCGATTTGTTATAATACCTGCATAATTCTAACCAGATACCAAACAACCCCTTAAAACTTATGTCTTCCAAATTGAACGAAAAACCAAAATATAGTGATACATATTTCATCTTTAATGGTGTTATTATTGTTTTCCTTTTCCTACTACAGAAGAAAATTCAAAAAATGCATCCTATGGTATCAGCACACAACAGATTTGGAGCATTTATCAAATCGAAAAGCAAAAAAATAAAATCATGTATGCTAGTAAAAACAAGCATAACTACTATCCGCATAGCTAATACCTGCATTACTAATACCAGTATAATCATAACCAGCTACAAAACAGCCCCTTAAAAATTATGCCTTTCTTCCAAATTGAAGGAAAACCAAAATATAATGCTAAATATTTCATCTTTTATGGTCTTACTACTACAGAAAAATTGAGAAATTTGATTACAAAAATACTAACTACGGTATCAATACACATCAAATTTGGAGCATTTATCAAATTGATTAGCAAAAAAAAAAAAAGTCATCTATACTTGTAAAAATAATTATATCGAAATTAGAAGGAACTTACGTAGACTGCATATACTCTACTCTTCCAATACCCGATTTTGTGGTAATATACAAAGCTCTAATTCATCGGCGGAAGATGGAATTGGCAGCTCAGAGAAGTGGTGACCCGAAGAAACTGAACATTGGAAATTGGGTCATTTGGAGCCCAATTCGTTTTAAGTTAGAAGGAACTTGGGCCTGTGAGCTTGATATCTACGAGCCCTTTCGTTCAATGGGCCCAAGTTCTAAGCCCATCTAATTACCCAAAATGGTGATAGTTTAAGGAAAAATAAAATATACACCTTAACTTATCATATTTACACAAATTCTCACTCTTACAAAGTAAATACAAAAATCTCAACTAATTATGCATCTTCATTGGACGTATCGGGAAGTTAATTATATATCCCGATAGACCCAAAATTGAAAAAAATATCGGGAGCTAATTATGTATCTTTATAAGGGAAAATGTATCTTCGTTAGATGTATTATGTATCTTGACAGATCCAAAATCGAAAAAATACCGGGAGCTAATTATGTATCTCGACAGACGCAAAATCAAAATTTTCAGTAATTATGCAAAATGTCGGATTTTTTTTTGTAATCAAGCTCCAAACTATCGTGATTTATGCATACCACTACTTAATTTATCATAATTGCTTAAAATCTCAAACTTTTTAAATAATTGCCTAAATCCTTGATTTACTTAAAAGCTGAGATACATCCAGAAGAATGTGATGTATCCGTATGGATTAAATCAAGAACTTTTAATATTCTGGAAAAAAAAATTGGGATAGGAAGTAATTAGCTCCAGAAGGATTGGGATTTATGTAACTTTTATGTAAAAATATTGTGGCATATAGAGAGAGTATTGGATTTTATAGCAGATACGTGTGCATAAACTAATTATTCTCTACATGGATATAATTAGGGAGAGATATTGTATAAGCGAAGATGCATTTATTACGCGCTCGAATATAGCGTGTTTCGCATTATTATGTGTGTGGATACAATATTCCTCTACATTTGAAATTAAAAAAATTACATACACTCTATCCTTTTCAGACCCGACTTTGTGAGAATATACAACTCAATTTCGTCGCCGGGAACGAAGTTCTCAGCTCAGAGAAGTGGTGACCCGAAGAAGTTTGGGTTATTTGGAGCCCAATTTGCTTTAAGTTAGAGGGAGCTTGGGCCTGCTAGCTGGAAATCCATGAGCCCTTCCCTCCAATCGGCCCAATTGTTTTTAGAGCTCAATTTTTTTTTTTTTATGCTAAAGATATACTTCATATTTAGAGCTCAAATCGCAATCTCTGATTAATAATGAAGGACGGCTGACAACTTCACTACAATCTACAATCATTAGTGATTAACCCCCCCTCCCTTTTCAGTTTATAGTTAATTGAATATCGAGTTTAAGCAAGTAATTTAGATTATATATTTTATATTAATAATAATACTAAGAGAAAAGTATTATATAACAATAATAGTAAAAAAAAAAAAAAAAAAAATGGTTAACATTAATGTTTGAAATTAGTGAAAAACGAGTCGAGGGTACCTCTCAATTTCATAAAAATAGAGATAAGATTTGCGTGTAATTTATCCTTCAGTCCTCCGTGTTAAGTTTTTTGTCTTGATTTTCTTACCAAAATTGAGTTTTAATTTTCTATTGAAGAAAAATAAAAGTAGTATCATATTTTTTTTTTATTTTTCCTTAAATGAAAATATAAAACTTTTTCATATTTGGCTAACCTCTTTCTTTGAGGAAAGAAAGACATCTATAAATAGAAGACCTCCCTTCTCGTACCATAACACAATAACATCCACAATGTAGTCGTTTTAAGATTCTTGTTTAGAGGGAGATTTTCTCTCAATTAGTTTTTATGTTTTTTTAAATTAGGTTTTATATGTAGGTCAATTAGTCAAACCATATAATAATTTTATGCTTTTTGTATTGTTTTATTTGTCATCTGATTTATTATCTCTATGGTTTGCAAACTTTAAGCTCCGCATGACGCCCTCTCGATTTTGAACCCAACACTTCACTCATTACACCGATGTTATTGTTTGAAAGTAGTGAGAAACATGGTAAAAATTGAATAATGTTTAATATTTTGAAAACAAGTCAAAATGGAAGGAGCACTATGTAGATTGAAGTGATGCATGAAACATTTTGTAGAACATAGCCATCTCTAGTTGAACTCTCTTTCTTTCGGCCAATTCAAAGTTAGGCACAGAAAGAATGTGACATGTTGTGATGTTCTTTTACTTTTTTTGTTTTAGAATTTTCTGGAGCTGATTTTTCCACTATGGTTGGTGACTGATTTGTCCAATTCTCCAAAATGTTTGAATGAGAAAAATTTGAATGAAGTCCAAATTTTGACGTGGAATTGGACATCTTTGAAGACCCTCCTGCTTAATAAATATTTTTTCTCTTTCATTATATGAGGCCACTATACTACTAAGGAGGAGGGTGTGTGTGTGTTTCTAAATAATGTAACAATTAACAAGTGTTACGCCATCAAAGATTATTGTGGGGTGGTAAGTACTCTTCCATTCTTAATCGGAGGTGTCGAGTTTGAGTCGTTGCCTTTGATAGAGAGCTCTTTACGGCTCATAGTGAGGCTTCCCAATGTGAACCTAGATTAGTTTGATTGCAATATGGATATCAGACACCAAATATTAGTTAGACCAATGAATTTCAATTCAACACGTGAAAGGCAGTCGATGAGTGAAGAAAGAGGATACTCGACACGTAATTTATACGGACACACAAAAGCCCAAATAGATAATGGTCCTATAATGTGGGCCTATAAAGAGGGCTGGCTTTGCTCATTGATCTTGTGGGCCCCATGTACAGCGGGCCCCAGTACTTGAGGTCCAATTTGCATGGGGAAAAAAGGGACCATTCCGAGCGAGGCCCAACACGTAGAAAAGGAGGTGAAAATAGCGGCAACCGGCCCTTCTTTGTCCATATTTGTAAAAAAAAAGTTCATCATAATCGTGAAGTTTTATGATAATATTCTTGAGTTTTAAATGTAGATTTGAAACTTCAAGACGGTAACTATTTTTTAATCGTCGAATTAACAAGTGACTATTTATTCGTAAAAAGGAGACATTATTATTTCAGTACACTTCTACATAACCTACCCTCAAATAATATGATAGGATGAATGCAATATTTTCATTTTTAATTAAAAATATCAAATTCAAGATTCGAATTGATAAGTTCCTAATAAAAAATCCATCTCTTGTAAATGTGAAATGAGATAATATGGAATATATGAAAGAGTGGATATACATCCACTAAATTAGCCATCAGTCGTATTTGGAAGAATTTAACTTACCATCAATTATATTCTAAGAAATTCATTTTATCTATGTAGAATAAACAATAACGGAATATACGATAATCAATTATTAGTGATGACTATTACTACTACTTTCGACCATTACATTTTGAAAATAGTTAGGATGGCAAAATCAATCAATTTTCTCCAAATGGGGGGAAAATGATGAGAAGAAAATAGTGGTCTTACTACTTTACCAACTAGTCTTATAAATTATAGTATTTGAGTATTAGAAATTCAAGCTTTTTAAAAAGAGTTTGTATAAGTTGTTCGACAAGTATTTGTATTTATGAACTTTTAATATGATCAAAATATATTTAACTATTTGGGAGAACTATTATTTTAGATATAGTCCTCCTAACTGCCACGTCTCCCCAAAATTTCAACGGGGTCCAAAATAACAGCTCATGATTGTATCAATTATATGAAACAAATTATATAAATGAAAAAGTACCAAATTTTAGGAAGCAAAATAAAATAAATTATTCAATACTCTGTCACGAAACTAACAAAAAGTGGATAGTATTAGTAAAAATGGCAAATGAATATTTAAGAAAATTCAATAAGTGTGTTTTTTGGAATATCGTTCAATATTCGATACTTATATTAAGACATTGAATAACTCGAATTCACATCGAGTTTGACCCATTAAAGCACACATGACATGACATTTTTTATAATCAGAATGTGAAATCGAGACCTCTAATTAAGAGTGAAGGAACCTTATCAGTTCTACTACAATCCCTTGCGATAACATAACAATAATTATTGTTGTTATGTTATGTTATGTTACTGTAATTATCGTTCAACTATCTAAAACAAGTGTGGAATACTATTCTATTTGAGATGAAAAGTGTAAGAATTAATACCCAAAGTAGCCAGAACATTAATTAATTTAGTAATGAGGAAATAATTTAAATGTCTTCTTAGTCGAGGAGTACACATGTTAATAATGTGTAGTCATAATACTTAGAAAATTAATTGTAGCACGCATTATGAACTAAACAAAATTAAATATGATCTTCTAATAATGATAATAATTCTTTGACCTGTCTTCTAATTCTATGAGGCACATGTGATTAGCATATAAGCATAGTAGTTAGAAAAATTAATTGTGCTGCGCAGTACGTAAATGCTAAATTGTATACTGCACATATTAGGAGCACTAAATTAAATATGGCTTTCAATTATGGAAGTGATTTTTTGACCTGTTTTCTAATTGGAGGAGGCACATGTTATTAGCTTATAATTTAAGCTTAGTAGTTAGAAAATTATTTGTACAATACTACACAAAATTAAGTATGGCTTCCAATAATAATGACAATAATTCTTTGACCTGATCTGCTGATTCGATAAGACACATGTTATTGATATATAAACATAATACTTAAAAAGTCACTAATTGTTTTTAAGCATGAATTCTTCACGTTGTGCTTTGTTTTCGATACTTGAATTTGCTATATTTTATTTGAGTCGAAGATCTATAAAAAAATAATATCTTTACCTTTAATTTGCAAGACACGTACGAGTAAAACTCCATACACAATATTTTTCTCTGATTCTATTTGTGGAATTACACTGACACGTTGTTGTTGTTGTATATCTTTATTTTAATTCTTAGTTTTATCATTAATTTAACACAAGATGCGGATCAAAATTTGGATTATGATTCATTGTTCTCGGTCGATACATAATGTTGGGGCAGTTTTTATTTTTAATTGCATTGCAATTGTACATATCTGAAACAAATAATAATAATAATTAATTAACATTTTTGATTCACGGAATAATTAATAATAAAACTATTTTTAATTACAATATTCTCTCCTATTTGCAATAATGCATTCAAATCAGCTGAGGGACACTTGGTTATTATTTGCTTCACTTACCAGGCTACGTTTTGTATTTTCCCCCCACCGCTTATATATTCCTTTTTTTATTACTAAATACCGTCGGTACAATTTTTTTTTTTGAAATTCTTTTTCTTACGTATATTATTAGAAACAATAATGTCAGAAAAATAAGTCGTAGTTAATATTTTTTGTGGAAATAGTTAATTGTCACAGATTTGGTGATGGATTTTGACTTGGAAATAGGAGTCCAGATATGAAATGAAGTAGTTCATTTGTATTTCCTTTGGGTTAATTTCATGTTACACCAAAGGTAATAAATTATACTTTTAAAAAAAAAAAATAGAAAAAATAGAGTGATGTTTTAACTATGAAAATAGTTTAGTATTTTGGTGATAAAGTTGAGTAATTTTTCATCACTAAAAAAAATAGTTTTAGTGACTAAGACCAGATCATTTTTGTAACTTACCTAAACTATCTCATGAGTAATATTTTGTCATGTACATTGCAGATTCTTTACCTATCATTAAATATTTTAAAAATTAGATCTGTTCCACAACCAAACAACAACATCAAACAAATACATGGATATTTGGAGACTCAAAGGTCTCATTTAGATTCTATATTTCTATTACAATAATAGCACCACTAACTAATATATATATGTGTGTGTTCGACATTCGTTTTTTACTATATAGCTCCCACATTCGATCGTGTACCTTATTTGGTACAAGCATATATAGTTGTTGAATTATGGGTTTAGATGAAATGCGGTAAAGTAAAGGAGGCGGCTTATCAAAATGGGACATGTAGAAGTGTATGTCACGCTAGCTATATTCAGTAGTTTGATCGTTCTTAAAGAATTTAAGTTAATATAATTAAATATTTATTTTAAACCAATTAACCCAAAAGGTAGCATACTACTACTCGAAATTAATATAACTATAAATTTGCGAGAGGTGAGATTGAGATGGTTTGGGCATGTGATGAGAAGGGGCACTGATGCCCCAGTTCGTAGGTGTGAGAGTTTAGTTTTGAATGGTTTTAGGCGGGGTAGAGGTAGGCTGAATGATACAAAAAATAAACTACTAAAACGAAATTAATCCTAAAGAACCAAAAAATAGCAACTATATACAAGAAAGGAGATGAAGTAGAAGAACACACGGATTCAACATAAAAGAAGAGAAAAGTGCATAAATATAAAGGATAGATAGTGAGACATACACCTACACCAATGAATAGCACCAAGGTGTGTATCAAACACCAAGACACACAATACCAATGGAGGATAACACCACACTCTTAGGTGGACCAAAGGAATTCACACTCCTCAATCACACTTTTTTTGTCAATTGATCAACACAAGTGAAGTCCATTAAATGTATTAATCCCTAGTTTAGATGTCTTTTTCAAGACCTACACTAAGATGGTTTTTCCAAGCCCTACACTAAGGAAAGAAAATATAATTTGAGTAATACTCAATCAATTCATCAAAGTCTAATGAAAAAAGAAGCTAAAATGTCTATTTAAACTTATTATAACACAATGACTAAAATGCCCTTAATGAGAGCTTCAAGAAAGGCTCCTCTTGAGTATTATTTTGTAGTGTAAAAAGTCCATCATGCCCTTAATGTGAGGTGCCTATGGTGTGTAAGATCCCTCCTCCTTTCTTCACTTGGACAAGGCTTTGAAAAGGCTCCAAAAGGTCTTTAATCACTTGCACCATTCGAGACTTGAACCTTCTACAAACTCTTGTACTCTTTGTGCACTTTATGCTTGTATTATCCTCTCCATCTTAAAAGAAATTTATCCTCAAATTCACACTTTGCAAAATCAAAGAGAGGAACAACAAGCACACAATCCCCATGATAGGAGGGTTAGCATTAGTACCATAATTATATGGACACACCAAGGGAGTACACTTTTGAAATATAATCAATAATCCTTTGCTATGATCATAAAACACTTACTACAAGTATCACAAAGTACATGGCTAAGATAGATATCAAGAAGAGAGGAGTGTAACCTGAAATCACCATCACATATATCAACAAGCCAAGGTTGTTCACATTTAAAATACATCCATGGGTCCTTTGTGTGTGATATGAAAAGCTTAACATGAATGGCACAAAGAAGGTGGTTTTGTCCAATATCAAGAGATAAAGAAACTACAATAGTCTTCATGGCTTTACTATACCCAAAAGGTAAGACTGTCTTTGGCTTAGGAACCATAAGATACATTTGTTTTATTACCTCTACAAAGGACCTCATCAAATACGGTTCCACTATTGATCCTAAGGTCCAACTTACCCACATATCATTATTATTCAAACAAGGAATCCAACCACCAAACCTACTACTTCTACAAATTACACGTTTAAAATTAACATGGTTATCATCATAGGTAAAGAGAAAGTATAGAAAGGAATCAAGTATGAAGACTTCATGCCGAGGGGGTACACTTTTAAAATACAACCAGCAATCCCTTGTTTTGACAATGAAATATTTAGTATGAGCATTACAAAGGATAGGAATAAGACAAACATCAAGGGGGAATGAGCACAAACTGAGACAATTTTTTTTCCACCTCACTAGTGCACTGGGATCAAATGGATGAAGTATCCAAGGGCATAAGCTGAGGCTACTCAGTCCTTTTACTAGAAAATCATGCCCACAATCACCCAAGGCATTACTCACAACTGTGACATACACATGGTCACTATGAACAAGACTAAAATCATGGTTTTCATCACACAAGTTCAAAGGACCATATTCATTATCTAGATCAACATTACAAGCCTCAACACTAACTTGAAAATTTTCAATCATATCATTCACATGTTCAAATAGTGGACTATATTCGTGAGTAAGTTGATCATCATTCACAACCTCACTAGTTGTTGGCAACTCACATACCAATGTAGACTCACCTTGTTTTTCACAAGGGTTAACTAGTGTGTGAATACTCTTGTCACTTGGTAATGGAACCTTATTCAAGTTATAAGTACTAACACTAGGTGGACACAAATTATTTTTATGAAAATAATTGATTTTGTCATCTAAAGGATCAACTAGTACTTGCGTACTCACAACAAGAGCTTGGTCCTTATGCAACCTAACAACAAGATTCATACACTTCTTCACTAAGCAAATTCGAAACTACACCACTTTGGCCACTACTAGCCACATCACAATAATTTAAGTTTCTAGGAGTGTAGAAGATAGCTTTGTTACCTTGTAGATTATGGAAAGTGTGTTCTTCACTTGGTTTTGCATTATGGCAGCCTTCATGCTACACATTACAAGGGAATATGTCAAGGTTTTTCTTTGGACTCACTTCTTCATCACTTATCCCAAAATTGGAACTTTCGGCCAAGGGCTTGAAGGAAACTTCCTTGGGCTTCTCTTTAGGACTTCTAGGGTCTTAAACCTGCACACGAGAAGAAAAAATACTAGGCAAAATGCTAGTATTTGGGTTAGTGAGTAAAAAGGATTCTTTGTGGACAAGATCCACAATCAAGCATTTCTTTTCGTCTCCAACTTCACTACCCGTGGTTTCCTTTTCCCTTTCCCTATTTTCTTCACATTCCTCTTGTATCCCACCACTAAGTTTCTCTCCATCTTGAGGCTTGACCTCATTCTTCTTGAATTCTAACTTGTGGAGAGGAGGCATTGAATTTGGTTAATGATGGGTTTGGATTTGTGGCATGGGGTTTTGTGGAGTGTAGGGTTTTTGGTCAAGTGGATTTAGGACTTGGTGGTTTGAATTTTGTGGAGGTTTTGGTGGACATAGTCTATCAACCCCTGTTTTATTCATAATAATGTCACCCTCCATGGATCCCAAATCACCCCTAATGGATCCTATATCACCCTTCATGGATCTCAAGTCACCTTTTATAAGGTCCAAATCACCCTTCAAGTCTCGATTTAGTGTATCCAACTGAGCCATCAAGACTCCCAAAACATCATTTCCCAAAGGTTGGGATGTGGCACCTTCGAATTCCATTACAATTGTACCTAACAAGAAGTAAAAAACAGCAAAATAAAAACCTACAAAACGAACAAACACGTTAGTTCAATAAACCTCACCACACTCGCACTCGGATCTTACACTTGGTCTCACAAGTGTTGAAAACTTGACAATACTTGGCAAGTGAATGAGTGGTGAATATGCTTTGGACCAGAATCAATTTTTATTTGATATGACTCAAATAAAAATAATGTACAGACTTGGATCAGCAAACTACTATGAATTAAAAATGAGAAAACACACACAAAAATCAAAGACACGAAATAAACGAACTCTAAACTAATTATCAACCTAGTAGGAAGTTACTAGTTTGCTAATTAGTGGTAGAATCAACTCAAAAACAACTAGAAATAACAAATGAAAACTTAGAAGTCTAATTTTGGACTCAATTTGGTTGTTTATATAAGCGATGACGTGGCAAATTATGATTGGACGTCACTTTTCAAAATTTTCAAATCCCAATTCACTTGTTTTGGCCAAACACACTTAGGAGAAGAAGAAATTTCGATTTTAGGGGGGAAATTGAAGGTTTAAAGCCTTTTTGAAGATTCAAATGAATTCAAAATGGATTGGTCCCCTCAAGTGTACTTTCAATTGTACTTGTTTGTCCCCTATTCCTTTTTGAAAGACTTAGAATATGCTAGAGAATATTCTTGTGCAAACACTTAGTACACTCTCTTTCTTCTTCCTTTTTGGATCAAACAAGCTACTTGAATATTCTTTTTCAACAAGATTTGAAGATGATGGATGAACAAGATGAATATTCAAGAGTTGACCAAGGTTTGACCACTAAGCAAATGAATCCCAAATTTAATTTTTCTTTTAGATCTAGATTCCTTTAGCCAAGATAAGTTCAAATATCAACAAATCAGCCACAACACGCCACAAACAAGGTATTCACATCAAAACCATCAAAACAATGGTGGATCTAGCTCAAAAACAACCAAATCTTGTTCTAAACTTAGATCTAGACTCTTTAAGTGCTAGAGAACAAGAATCTAACACTAGAAACTATCAAAACAAGCTAAAAATTAGTAGATCTAAGTTGAGAAATTCGGATCTACTATCAAACACACAAGATTCAACACTTTTTTTGTATTTTTTTTGACTCTAGACTCTTTTTTGTTGTTGAGATTTTCTTAGATTCAAGGCTTAGAGTTGTGGGAACAACTCTAATACATGGCTCTGATACCAAATGATACAAAAAATAAACTACTAAAACAAAATTAATCCTAAAGAATAAAAAATCAGCAACTACAAGAAAAGAGATGAAGTAGAAGAACACATGGATTCAACATAAAAGAAGAGAAAAGTGCATAAATATAAAGGATAGATAGTGAGACATACACCTACACCAATGAATAGCATCAAGGTGTGTATCAAACAACAAGACACACAACACTGATGGAGGATAACGCCACACTCTTAGGTGGACCAAAGGAATTCACACTCCTCAATCACACCTTTCTTGTCAATTGATCAACACAAGTGAAGTCCATCAAATGTATTAATCCCTAGTTTAGATGTCTTTTTCAAGATCTACACTAAGATGGTTTTTCCAAGCCCTACACTAAGGAAAGAAAATATAATTTGAGTAATACTCAATCAATTCATCAAAGTCTAATGAAAAAAGAAGCTAAAATGTCTATTTATACTTATTCCAACATAATGACTAAAATGCTTTGATGAGGGCTTCAAGAAAGGCTCCTCTTGAGTGTTATTTTATAGTGTAAAAAGTCCATCATGCCCTTAATGTGAGGTGCCTATGGTGTGTAAGATCCCTCTCCCTTTCTTCACTTGGACAAGGCTTTGAAAAAGGCTCCAAAAGGTCTTCAATCACTTGCACCATTCGAGACTTGAACCTTCTACAAGCTTTTGTACTCTTTGTGCTCTTTATGCTTATATCATCTGAAGAAACATTGGAGGGAGGTGATTAGATGTGATATGAATCAGTTACATCTTACTGGGGACATGATCCTAGATAGAAAATTATGGAACACGCGAATTAGGTTAGAGGGTTGGTGCGGATGGGTGAGGCGTAGCTAGTAGATAGGAGTGCTTTGGTGTAACCTTGCTAGTAGTCGTAGGAGAGTTGGGGTGAGGGGTGTGTTTGCAACATAATTTATATTCATGGAAAATAAATTTTAACCACAAACAAAAATATGAATAAACAAGAATTTTTTATTGATAAACGATTGTGGGTACAAATCTGTTCCTCCCTTGATTCTTCTCTCGATTCTCTCCGTAATTCGAGGGCCGTTAGTAGGGTATTTATCGAACATAGGATGATCTCTTTATGAATATCCCATGATTTTGTGGGATATTGCTGATCTTTTTACGAATACCCATCAGTTTATGGGATATTCAAGATGCCTGTTTCAGGGAACATGTTACCCTTTAAATATGCGAGATTTAAGGTAAAGTAGCCTTCTAAAACTCTAACAGAATTTGGATTCTTATTGAAGAGTCCACAAATTTTAGATGTCTACAAATGCCCCTACTTCAAGGCTTGTCGAAGTGTAAATTTGATGACGAGTCTTGAAGTACCAATAGAGCTTCCATCTTTATGCGGTGGCTATAGATTTGCAGCTATGATTTATGAGAGAAGAGATGAAGGGCAGATTTGGTCCCACTGGACGTGCCAATTTGTTTGCAACATAATTTAAATTCATGTAAAATAAATTTTAACCACAAACAAATATGAAGAAACAAGAATTTTTTATTGATAAACGATTGTGGTTACAAATCTGTTCCTCCTTTGATTCTTCTCTCTTGATTTTCTCCGTAATTCGAGTGTCGTTTAGTGGCTTATTCTCGAATATAGGATGATCTTTTATGAGTATCCCATGATTTTTTGTGGGATATTGGAGATGATGATCTTTTTTACGAATACCCATCAGCTTATGGGATATTCAAGATGCTTGTTTCAGGGAACATGTTACCCTTTAAATAAGCGAGATTTATGGTAAAGTAGCCTTCTAGATTCTAATGGAATTTGGATTCTTATTGAAGAGTCCACAAATTTTAGATGTCTACAAATGCCCCCTACTTCAAGGCTTGTCGAAGTGTAGATTTGATGACGAGTTTTGAAGTACCAATAGAGCTTCCATCTTTATGCGGTGGCTACAGATTTGCAGATCTGATTTATGAGAGAAGAGATGAAGGGCATATTTGGTCCCACTGGGCGTGCCAATTTGTTTGCAATATAATTTAAATTCATGAAAAATAAATTTTAACCACAAACAAAAATATGAAGAAACAAGAATTTTTTTATTAATAACGAATATGGGTACAAATCTGTTCCTTCCTTGATTCTTCTCTCGATTTTCTCTGTAATTCAAGGGCCGTTAGTGATGTATTTCTCGAACATAGGATGATCTCTTTATGAATATCCCATGATTTTGTGGGATATTGCTGATTTTTTTTACGAATACCCATCAGTTTATGGGATATTCAAGATGTCTGTTTCAGGGAACATGTTACCCTTTAAGTAGGCGAGATTTACGGTAAAGTAGCCTTCTAGAACTCTAACAGAATTTGAATTCTTATTGAAGAGTCCACAAATTTTAGATGTCTACAGGGTGACCTCTTGGTTTGATAACTTAGTGTAATACTTTGTGGGTGTTTTTTTTCCTATTATTTCATCTTGTTTCATGCTTTATTTCAACTTTGTTTACTGTCTTTTGTCCTGAATCGGGATCCTATCGAAAATAACTTTTCTACTTTTTCGGAAATAGTATTATGAATTATGCACATTTTACCGTCTACAAATCCTACTATATAAAAATAGAATGAATATATTGTTATTATACATGATTTATTATATCTGTATATAGAATTACTAATTTATGATAAGCTCAAAAATCTATAGATTGCTCGTGAATTGGAGCCATAGATGAAAGAAGGTGGTTTCTGACTTTTTTGTTTTGAATCAATTGGAAAGTGGTTGAAAGGAAGTACATGGAGCATGTGAAATATGCATACATTTTAATGATTAGAGTTTTGCGATCAAATCAACATATTGAGCTGAATTTAAATGAATCAAATTAAAATAAAATAAAATTTATAAATAAATAAATTATTAATCCATCGAAAAGTTAGTTTATTGTAATAAATTGAGTTAAAATTTCCCATCTAATTATTGCTAAGATTTTGCAATTTTTTTTATTTTTTTTTTTATAATTTTATACTATTCTATAAATTATTGTTTTTATGTATTATGACTACATATAATATGGAGCACCAAATTTAAAAAAAATAATCTTTTTGCTTTGATAAGATTTCTCGTGAATCAACTTAATGAAATGTGCAAATAATAAGCGGATCAATAATCCATCCATACATAAACGATTTTAGATTTTCAATTTTATGAGCCAGTTTTTTCGTCTCTAACCAAAGTGATGAAATCGAGAAATTTTGATAAAAATATTTAAGATTATAGATATACACATATACATATATATTCTAAAAAATAACTTTTTCTTATATACAAAATATAACTTATTTGTTAAACGATATTCAACTGACCATATTTTTTTTTGCACATATAACCATTCATCTAACACGAATGAATGTATATAATGATATCAACATATTCCCCCAACAACTTCAATTATATATATTTGTCTGTTCCCAACATGTACTTTAAAAAACAACTTGGCTAACCTTTTGAAGGGCAGAAAAGGTTGAGTTTCTGAATCTGCCTGGAAATTGAGGTGAGATATATTTGTCTCAAACACACATACACAAAATATAATTACAAGATTGTACATTGCTGTATAAACTTTTATTATTTGCTTTACAAAATTATTGTCGGGTGCAAATTGTAAATTTTTGAATAATTCAATAGGAGTATAATATTTTCTTTTTAGAGTCCAAATAACATGTGACAACACATATTTCTTGGACAACAAACTATACATGTTGATAATGTTTGATGGTACCAAATAATAATCACACCAAATTTGACTATTTAAATTCTGATACATCATTATCAAATAAGTTACTTCGTCTGTCTCAAATTATTTGTCGTGATATTTTAAAATGAATGTCTCCAATTATTTATCATTTTAGAAGTTGAAGACAAAATTAATAACCTTCTACATTTTATCTTTGCTAATAATTGTTTTTTATGATTACAGACACCTTAATAAGAGAGATTATATATCTTAAAACATAAATATCTATAAAATAATTAATATTTCCTCTCAGTTAAAAGGCATATAAAAAAGAAACACAATAAATAGTTTAAGAGAGAGGAAGCTATGTATCAACTTTATAAGATTCTCCATGTTGAAATTTCATAAACTCAAACTCCTCTTAAACAAAATATTCCAAAAAAATACTATGTATATATATATAAACAAGATTATTTGCAAATGAATGATATGATAATATGACAAAAAGGAAACAAGAGGAGGGAATTGAAACACCAAAGCAAAGAAGAAAATGAAGTCTACTTCTTTGTTTCAATTGGACAAATCTTATCTCTTTATTTATATTTCCTTGTTGCTTATTGGAAAGTGAAGTAGATCTGGGGATTTTTCTATTTAATATTGTCTCCTTTTGTTAGTTTTCTCATACTATCATCATCATATTAATTATAGAACTATATATAGTAACTGCCAAAATGTCAATGATGTTGCTTTCATACTTCATACACGTGAGCCGTGACATTTTTTTACACACTACAATTTGAATTTTTCATCCTATTGATGAAATTTTGGAGGAAGATATTTTTTTTTTTACCCATTTACAATTTTACATGTTTACGATAATAATAAAATTAGTATAATTATATCTATTTTTATTTAGTTGCGAAGATAGAGAGATTGTTTGTGATAAATCATCGACGCAAATAAAATCTATTAAGCTCAAGTATGAAAAAAAAATAAAATATAACAATAAAGAAATGATCATGTCAAAGATAAACGAGAAGAACAATAGCAAAATGACAAATATGACATGACAGAAGCAAATATATAAAACAATGGGTAATAATATAGTACTCTAAGAAAAACTAGACGATGTTCGAATACCTACTAAAGTCACTTATTTAAGGTTATGTTTTCGATAAGCTGTAAGTGTGCAATATCCTATCTAATCACTTCTCTCCGGCACTACTTCGACCTACCTCTTTAATTTCTCATTCTTATGGCTTCTATACATGCTTCTTTTAGGCAATTTTTTTAAAATCAAAGTCCTAATTGAAATTGTTGATGTACAAGTACTACTTCGTTTCTACAAGGAAATTGAAATAGAAGAATTATTTTTTTACTAGTACAAGTAAATCTAGTGTGTACGTAGTATACAATTTTTTACTTTACGATCAACGCGTGTAATATGATTTTGAATCGTCTTATGATTATTTATGACAAACACATATATGACAGCATCATCTTTCTTGAAGTTCTCCTAATTTTGTTTGCTAATAGCTAGCTAGCTCTTATATATAACCAAGAAAAGAGGCACTTTGGATTTTGGAATCTACCCACCCTGCCCAAGTAAGTTTTATTCACCGGGAAAAGGCATCGTTTCCATCCCAAACTATACCCGAAGAATTGAATCCACACCTAAACTATACTAGTGACCTATTACACACCTAAACTATAAAAAAGTGAAACTATTTACACCCTGTCAGGCTACCACCACTTGCATGTGGTGTAGTGTTTTACACGCGCTGCCACGTCAGCACCACGTCAGTAAAAAAAATCATTTTTTTATAGTTAAGGTGTGTAATAGGTCACTTATATAGTTTAGGTGTGAATTCGACTTTTCGACTATAGTTTGGGATGGAAACGATGCATTTTTCCTTAATGTTTTTAACCGTTTACTTTTGTTATTTAATAGGCTGGACGCGCCTAAAATAAGTGTAACACACGCGCCTTAGAATGGGGGTCGCGGGGAGGTAATAATATCACTTTTATATAGTTAATGTGTGTAATAAGTCACTTATATAATTTAGGTGTGGCTTAGACTTTTCTTGTATAGTATGGGGTGGAAATGATGTCTTTTCCCAATTTAAATAACCCATTCCCAATTATTTCCTGTTTTTCACTAGACACTCCCACAAACTCTCACGGTTGGTTGTTTGATTCGGAAAATCTCTCGCTATGAAAAGCGTTCGAAGATAAAGATTAGATCATAAGAATTTATTTTACGCAGCCTCACTCATTTCCACTTCTTGTACTCAGTCTCATTTTATATTTCTGTAGGGAATCATTTCAACGATTTAAACCCGTAATCTCCCCTAAACGATACCTTGTCGGTACACATGCAGATCGAGGACAGAATATGAGGAGGCCCCCTCCCCCTTGCTTTGCTTCTGATTAGTTTGCAGTGCCGTTGGTTTAGTAGCACTTGCTACAGCCTACAGGTGTCAGCTTGCCTACAAGCTAGTAAACATACGAACATGGTCCCTGCTTGCCTGTTTCTTTGCCAATGAATTATACTATTCTCAAATCTCCACTAGATTCTTCTATTTTTACTACTCTTCATTTTAATTTGTTTGTTTAATTTTGATAGAAATCTAAAATAATATTGTGTACAATAGATTCTTGTAATCAAATTTTTCTCCGAAACCCTACGTCTAACAGGAGCTTTACTGCAGTGGGTTGCCCCCCGTTTCTTTTGTTGATTTTGAATTGCCACAAACTTAAAAAAAAAAAGAACTTTTAAAATATGCGGTTTCGTGTCATATGAAAAGTTGGATTTAAAAGTTGTCAATTTTTTTTTAAAGAAATTCTTTTTAAAATGAATTAAAAAGAAAGTAAGACAAACAAATTGAAATGCAAAAGAGATTTCACTATAAGCGAATTTCAACAATGAGATCAAAGCAAATCAAGGTTTCTTGTTCATGAAATTCTAGATTTTCTTGGTTTCCTTCAGTATTCTTTACATTCAGTTCTTTTGTGGATAGCATTTTGAATATGGTTACTCTTTATGAAAATATTGGAGCTAATAAAGAAAAAAGGGAGCACTATTACTATCAATGTTGTTCGGACTCTCCAATAATGCCGCATATGTATCGGACCATCCAAAAATAACACTATATTTAAAGAATTCAACACACACTCGTCATAATTTTTGAACAATTCGAGCAACATAGATTACCACTAACTACTGATGCTAATTTAAAGAATCTCTAATTTCTTAAATATCATGTTCATGAACCAACCCAATGTTATGCTACCATAAAATGTTGTACTTAATTTAAAGAAAATTACGTACGTTTATTTTGAGTTACATAGATCGAGAGTACTTGCAAAACAGTAAATTGCACTGAATACAATGATTGATTTTTCACATCACACAAATAACTTAAACCAACGTACTGTTGTACTTGCATATCTCACTGTCTCATTATCACCTTTGTGAAATTAATTTCTTGCAACTTTAATTTTTATTTTTTTTTTGAGAAAAAAAAACGAAGAAGAGGGTTTCACATCCAAAAAAAAAACATAAGGGGACATCCTTTGGTCCATTTGATATATAAAGAATACTAATTCTGAAAAAAAAAAAAAGGTGAGATTATTTAATTTCATTGAAGTTTTATATTTGATGAAAGTAATTTCAAAATTAGTTAGTATATTAGTATAATTTTCTGTACTATTTTTATTCCACGTTTTAACGCGAGATAATATTCACGAAATAATACAATCAAAAAACCAACATGTCTGAAGATTGCTCTTCTTCTAAGATCCCTTAAGTAGATCAATGTTAAAACCGTAAATAAAAATGTATCCAAAATTTTCTATTATAAAATCAAACACATAATTTTATATTATACTTTATACATACCATTTTTATCTTATAAATTGAATCACCCCAAAAAGCATATACAAAAATCACTGTTTAATTTCGGTATTATAATTTCAATAATTTGTTTATAACACAACAATTGTTTTTATTGATGAAATAAGGATAATAATTTTAGAATATGTATATTTCTTATTTGATAATGGATATTATTTAGTCACTCCCTTTTTTATTTCATATATAAAATAATTTCATGACATATTTCAATCATTCCATCTGTCTACCCTTATGTACTCATCGATTAGGTCTAAGTGATGAGATTAAACCTGTCAAACGGGCCGGGCTGGCCCGGCCCGAACCGGCCCTACATATCAAACCGGACCGGTTTGACCCGGCCTGGTAAGCCCTAGGGCTTTAGGGTTCCGGGTTCCGGTCCGGTTTTTTTTTAAAACTGGGCCCGGTTAACCCGGCCCGGACCAACCCGGTCCAGGCCCGCCGGTTAACCGGCCCGGAATTAAAAAAAAAAAAAAAAAAATTATTGGGCCAAACTAGCCGTTGGCCCAACGGCTATATTACCGTTTTTGGGTCCAAACGGCTAGTTTGGGCCCATTAACTTTAAAAAAAAAAAAAAATATTTTTTAATCCCCAAAATAAATCTATAAATACCCTACAACTTCAAATCATTTCTCACACAATTTTTCACTCTCTCAAATCTCATTCTCTCTCAAATCTCAATTCTCAATTCTCAAATATTCAATATATTTAATTTCTTAAAGTGTTCAATTTAAATTTTTAATTTTTCGTTTACAAAGTACGAGCGGAAGTTTCTAAAGTCGCAATCTTCGGATACTTCCAAAATTTGGTATTGTCGTTCCATCTCTTACGTTTAATTTTTATTTATTGTATTAATTGTTTAATATTTAATTTTATTATATTTGTGTATTTTGAATATTTTTAGTTTAATTTAATTTATATTATGGATAAATTAAAAAACCTCGCTACTAAAGGTGTTAGAAATTTTTGTCCCGGAAGCGGTAGTGGTAGTAAAAAGCGAATTACTAGCGGTAGAGGTAGTTCAAGTAATAGATATACCCGTGTGACTTCGCCTCCGGTACCGCTTGGTACACCTTTTGAGGAAGAAATAGGTGTAGGTGCTCACGATATGGATTATGTAGAATTTCAGAAAAATTACGGTATAGAAGAAGAAAATGAAGTAGATGCAGTTAATGTAGACGAAGATGATGAAAATATTGCTGAAACACCCGCAGTAGGACATGCTAACGTTAGATCTGAATCAGTTAATCTCCCTTCCCGTCCTCCCAGTGCCCCAAAACCCCGTAAAAGAACTAGTATTGCATGGCAATTTTTTGAACGTATATCAGATATTGAGGTGCAGTGCAATATTTGTCAACAAAAATATAAGCATAGAAGTGGCGGTAAGCAAGGGGGTACGGGTACGTTAATGAGACATATAGCTGAAGATCACACTAGAGAGTTGAATATTGCAAAAGGTGGTGGGGATGTTGGTGGGTCAACGCAAACTAGAATGGACCCAACAACCGGTCAAGTAGCGAAAAGGTATAATAAATTGAGGGACAGAGAAGAAATAGCTAAAATGGTAGCTGTGGGTTGTTTGCCTTTTAGTTTTCCTTCTTCTGATGCCTTTATTCGTTATATACAAGCAATTTATAATCCTATGTTTAATGGTATTCCTAGAACTACTTGTCGGTCTGATATTTTTAGACTCCATTCACAATATTGTTTTTATTTATCAACATTCTTAAAAAATATTCAATGTAGATTGTCCCTAACTTCCGATCTTGGTCGTGCTGTAAATAAAAATGATTATTTAACCGTTACTTGTCATTGGATGGATAGTAATTTCATAATGCAAAAACGTATTCTTGCTTTTTTATATGATGAAAATCGGAAACATACTGGACAATTTATTGCTGATTCTATTATTAAAATTGCCGGATATTATGGTATAGAAAATAAAATTTTATGTATTGCTTTTGATAATGCTTCTAACAACAAGACTGCTATAACAAAAATAAAATCTACGCTATCTCCGCCCTTTCCTGAAATTTTTCATGTTAAGTGTGCATGTCATATATATAATTTAATTGTAAAAGATGGTCTTGACTTTTTTGAGGTTTATATTGAAAAAATTCGTCTTGCTGTTGGTTTTATTCAAGGAAATAATCGTAGATCTAGAATTAAAGAATTTAAAGTTAAATGTCAAGAAAATGGACTTGCACCGATTTTGATGCCTGAGGAAATTGATATTAGATGGAATTCTACGTATGAATTTTTAAAAACTTGTTATAAATATAGAATTCCTATTACACTAGCTTTTAACCAACATTGTGGTTCATTTGCTGATTCTGCTGATTGCATGCTACATAATTCTGATTGGGTTATAATTAATGATCTTGTTAAGTTCTTAGAAAAATTTTATGTAGCTACGGTTGAATTTTTCGGTGCATACTATCCTACTGTTTGTAATATTTTGGCATATATAGCCGATATTTCTGGTTTGCTCCGACAATATAAAGATAAAGAAGGTTATAAAGAAGCTGTTGGCGCTATGTTTACGAAATTTAAAAAATATTTCTTCCCGATTCCCCCTATTTACTTGGTTGCTGCTATGTTAAATCCGTGCATGAAATATAATCATATGTGTCACTTTAGTACTCTTATTTATACTAACTTAGAAATAAATACTAACCATGATTCTGAACAAGTACAACCTGATTTGTGGACGGCTACGGCTGATGCAAAAGATTATATAGAAAAATTATATAATCACTATGCTGATTTATTTGATTCAGCCGTACCTACAAATATCACTCCAACTGTCGCTCCTCATCCTCCCGAGGAGCCATCAGCTTCTAAAAGGCCGGCACATAGTGGTTTTCCTGATTCGTTTTATGATTTAACTTGTTGGAACAGTGTGGATGAGAGAGCTTACACATCAACTTATCGGGAAGAGCTGAAATATTATCTGCGGACGCCACCAGAGGATCGCAGACGACGGATCAACACGCTGGATTGGTGGAGGAATAATGAATCACAATATCCTGTACTTTCAAGATTAGCCAGAGATATCTTGAATGTTCCTATGTCAACCGTTGCATCAGAGAGCGCCTTCAGTCAGGGACGACAGCAGCTTGGAGACAACCGACACTCATTGGGAAGCAACGCAATGAATGTTTTAGTTTGTCTCAGAGATTGGATTAGAGCAGAAAGAAGAAACCAAGGAATGGAACCAGAGCCCAACGACGACCTCAAACTTGAAGAAATTATGACTTCACGGGAGAACTCAGCAGAATCAAGTCCAATGCATGTTTTTTCCCCCGTTGACTTCGACTACCCTATGCAAGTTCCAATTAATATAAACATGAATGAGTTGGAAAAAATGATGCATAATTTATAGATTTTTCATTCATGTAAATTATAAATTTTGGATCATTTTGCAATCAATAAAATTCCACAAATTCATTCACTCCTTAGTCGTTGTTTTTTATTTTTTTTTATTTAACGATTTATAATTTTAATATCTTCTATACAAGTGTATATTTAATGTATACATGTGTATATGTTTATATATCTTATATAGAAGTGTATATTTAATGTATACATGTGTATATATCTTCTATAGAAGTGTATATTTAATGTATACATTGTGTATATAGCGTATATAGTGTATATTTGACCGGTTTTTAACCGGGTTTGACCGGGTTTGACCGGGTTTTAGTGGGTTTGACCGGGTTTGACCGGGTTTTAGTGGATTTAAAGTATTACATATACATAGAATAGAGTGTATATATGTGAATAGATCTTCTAAAGATGTGTATATTTAACGTATACATGTGTATATATTTTATAAATTAGTATATAACTATACAAATATATATTGTAATGTATATATATTGTAGTATATCTCATTTAAAGTATTACATATACATAGAATAGAGTGTATGAATGTTAATAGATCTTCTATAGACGTGTATATTTAACGTATAGTCGTTGTTTTTTATTTTTTTTTATTTAACGATTTATAATTTTAATATCTTCTATACAAGTGTATATTTAATGTATACACGTGTATATATCTTCTATAAAAGTGTATATTTAATGTATATATTATGTATATAGCGTATATAGTGTATATTTGACCGGTTTTTAACCGGGTTTGACCGGATTTGATCGGGTTTTAGTGGGTTTGACCGGATTGGGTTAAGTGGGCCGGTTCCGGGTGAGTTTTAATATTTTTACTGTGCAGCCCGGCCCGGCCCGGATCGGTTAAGGCCAAACCCGGCCCGTAACCGGCCCGGAACCCGGTAAGAATGAGAGGGTCGATTCCGGGTTGAACCGGCCCGGCCCGTTAGACAGTCTTAGATGAGATAAGGAAAGATATTGATGGAACTATTTTATTCCTAATCTCATAATTTTAGTATAATGGTGGAATAAAGTAGTTTAGAAGTTGATTTATACCTCACATCATATAAAATAAAGTTATTCCTAAATTTTACCTCGAGATTATTATCCTTATCCCACAATACATATCAAAAAATCTCATAGTATACTGAATATATATCTTGAACCGGGGTCTATCGAAAACAACCTTTCTACTTCTTCGGAGGTAGCGGTATGAACTGCGTACATCTTACCCTCTCCAGACTCCACGCCGTAGGAATACACTGATTTTGTTATTGTTGTTGTTGTTGTATATATATACACCGTAAAAATACATTAAAAAAGACTTTAACTATTGTGCTAACAAAAGCATCATCACAGAAATCGAAGAAGCAGATCAGCCTTTTGGTACACCTTCAGAAATACAAGATAGATGTTCTACAAGTATGGAAGCATTGCGTAATAAAATTAGGAATGAAATTGTTGAGAATTTTTGTGATGTACTAATTATTTTTGTCGTTAATTTTGTAGATATCTCTTGCTGATGGGAGGTGATAGATTTTTCATAGTGCACGAAAGTTGATCCGAACACTACCATTATTTAAAAAAAAAGAGGTTAAATTCAAACCATTTATCCCATCCCTAAGGTCTTTTTAAATACAAACCTTCCTACCTGTCCTCTTCACGTTTCCTACGTCATTTATATAACGCCATTGCTCTCTCCCTTTTTCTCCTATCTCCATAACCCATTTCTCTTCTCACAACAACAACTCCAAATTCTTCAGGTGCATTGAGAACAACACACTTATAATTATCATGGAAGAAATTGTTGAAAGTGAGAAAGTACATTTATTCGAGAAGCCATTGACACCGAGCGATGTAGGTAAGCTAAATCGATTAGTTATACCTAAACAAAATGCGGAGAAGTACTTTCCACTCAGCGAATCGATAAACGATTCAGGTGAAAAGGGATATTTATTGAGTTTTGAAGATGAATTAGGGAAATTATGGAAGTTTCGTTATTCTTATTGGAATAGTAGTCAGAGTTATGTATTGACTAAAGGATGGAGTCGTTTTGTTAAGGATAAAAAATTGGAGTCTGGTGATGTTGTTTTGTTTGAAAGGCATAGAGTTGACTTCGATCGACAGTTTATTGGGTGGAGGAGGAAGAATGGTGGTGGCGGTGACGGTGGTGGTGGTGGTGCTGCTGAGTATGTTTATAGGCCGTTGGTGGGTGGTCCCTACCAAAATGAGTTTCGTCATGCAGGTATTATTTTTTTCTATCTAGATAAGTGATAATTTATTTGAAACTATTTTTAAGATAAATTTATCTCATTACTAATTGAAATAAAATCGCAATACAACTTCTATCGGAATTAGTTACTTTGAAATTGCACATCAAAAGTGGAATAACTATCTGAGCACTAAAACATAACATTATTTCGCATTGAAACCTATTTATCTTTCTGTTTTTTCATTTTTCAGATTTTTTTTTTACTGTTATCTACATGCAGACAATTACTACACGTATCTTCTTTTATTTTCTTCCCATGAAAAACGTGAGTATTTAAAGAAAATAGTTTTTGTTCTTAAAATGCAAAATGATGTATATAAATATTGAAGTTATATTTGATCATGAATGTAAATGAAAGTTGTTTGTGAATTTTCGCAAGTAATTTGAAATAGAAAAAGTGAAAATAACTTTTTTTTTTTTTTTTTTTGTGCGTGTGGCTATCAAATTACTGAAAATTCATAGATTCAATTTCAAATCGAATTCTACAGTTTTATCTAACCATGTTTTTTGAAATTCAACTCAGTTGGTTAGCTACCGAACTTTTCTTTTTTTATTTATGAAAGTTCGCTTCCTCATCTTGCCATTTACTCCCCATTTTCCTTCCCTCTTCTACCGTCAAATTTCAAACAAAAAAAAAGAAAAGAAAAGAAAAAACTTAACTTGGACATCAAATCAATAAATACATTTATATGTCTTTCATATACAATTTATTAATCTCACTTAATCATTTTTTAGCTGTTACGATTAATTAAACATGCACCAAGTATCATATTTGGACGATTATGTTTTTTTTTTTAATTTATCGATTTGAATTTGTGATTATTAATACTCTATATAGGAAGAGGAGTAATGCACAATCAAACAACAACAAATGGGAACAACACAAGGAGACAAGTAAGGTTGTTTGGGGTGAACCTAGAATGCGAGGTCGATGACTCGTCTTCATGGTCTGAGTCATCGACCCCAGATGGTTCATTATCATCGAACCATCACCAACAAAGTCAGGATTATCAGGGTCAAGTTGGTCAACACTATTACCAATACGTGCATAATTCTAATCCTCATGTTGTTCCTGCAGCTTCATCCTATAATAATTATTACCACAACAATAACATGGTACGCTCCTTGTTTTATTATTAGTGAAAATTTTGAATTTTCTTGCTTGAATAAGTGCGTGTTTGGATATGAATTGAGTGATATTTTAGAAAGTTCACATTGGAAATTAAATTGAAAAAAGTATTTAAAGGCTGAAGCTACATTTAGATAAGTATTTCATCCGAAAAATATTTTCGTGTTTTACTTGAAAAATCAGTTGATACTACATCAAACTTTTGAAAAATATATTTCTTACGTATCATTTTAACTGTTGTTTTAGTTTTATTAAGTTCAAAATAAAAATGGATTGATTTTTTTTTCATCTAAAATATTGTGTAAGCTTCTTTAATACTACTAAGCATATAATTGGAGATAATTAAAACTAGATAATATTGAATATGTGATTGGTGAAATGAAAATTTTAAGCTAAAACGACAATTAAAATGGGAGGAGCAATTAGTGTAAGTATTGAAAATGTGATTGATCAGTCCAAATTCCAAGTTTGATATTCCTGTTTCCTTTAGTGAGACAAATCTATACATACTCTACAGTAACCCTACATAATATTTAATTCTTAAAATACAATGTATCTAGCTAACAATTGTATTATTTAAATCAGAAATAGGTCAGTAAATGACAATATACAGACCAATAAACATTATAAATATACTACTATTATAAAGTATTCTAGTTGAACAAGTAATGTTCTTTATTTTTGTGGTGGCAATCAATTTTGCTACTTGTTGAAAATCATGTAAGCTGTATTGGATTTTGGTGCTAGTTTTCTTTGCTCAACTAGTTAACTACCTTCCTCACTTCTGTCTTTTATTAACCTTTTTTTTTTTTAATATAGAAAATTGTGTTTAGACCTAAATTGAGTGATATTAGAAAAAAAAATATTTAAAGATAAGATTTTAAAAATGGTATTTGAAAACTAAAATTGTATTGAAATATGCATGGCACTTGAAAAAAGCAAAAAACATTTATATCTAAATTGGTCCATATATTGATAAAATGAAAAAAACAAAAAAACTATATCGATTAAGCTTTTAAATGCACAATGTAAATGTTTTCTTGAAAATGTCATTTTCAAAACTATTTATCCAGATAGAAGATAAGAATAGGTATGGACTAGTAGTAGTAATAGCAAATAATGTATTTGGTTTAATTTAATGTGAGATATCCTCTTTACTCTTTCTCTTGTGGGGGTCAAATGAAAATAGTAAGATAATTTTCGTCCTAATTTATGTAACATTATTTGATTAGATACAAAATTTAAGGAAAAAAAGAAAGACATTTGAAATTTATAATTAAAGATAAGTTTTAGATATTCGTATAATTCTAAATTATCTCATTAAAAATAAAATAAGAATTTTGAGATTAAATTTTTCTAAACATTAGTGACCTTTTCTATACATATTAACAATGAAAATATGTCAGATAAATCGTGACAACAAGAGCGAGAGGACACTCGACTTCTCATTGACATCATTTGTTTTGATCTATATTTTTAATTGCTATAGCATAATACTTTTACTGAGAACATATAATAGGATATCGTTTTAGAATAGAGAAAGAGTAGTACGCTCTCTAAAAGATTTGCTAGGAGCTTTTCGATGACCTGCTATCTTGATAATATCAGAGATTGATTTCGTAGGAAACATTACTATTATAAAGAACGGGGAATCTTAGTAGCTTAGTTGGTTAGTTACCTGAACTTCCACCTTGTTGGTGAGGGTTCGATTTCTCACATTGTAATTCCCTCCCCCATTCTCCTTCCCCTACCCCTAATTTAAAATAAAAAAAATTACTATTATAAAGAACGACTGTCATAGAAAAATCAGCCTATACTCTATCAGGGTCTTTTCTTTAATCTTTCCTTTCCATTTTTAACACAAATGAAAGGGATTTTTTATTCTTTTTCTTCTTGCTACGTACTTTGTGTTTTTCACATGTTAGGAGTCGTGTGAAAGGAGAATTCATAGGGAACACATCGATAAAATGATTATGAAGAGTGGGAATATCTTTAATTTGGTCTGTGGTCCTAACTACCATAGTAGGCAACATTCAAAAACTTGAAGCAAACTTCAACCAACCATATGATATTTTTGGGTCACATGATAAAATGATAAAAAAAGCATATTATATAGTCAACTTTGCTGCTCACAACTAGAGTTGGACTTCTCTTTAGGAACCAAATCAAACTCTGTGAGCTAACACATCATAGACTTGTGATCATACTCCTCATGTGACACAACTTTCTATAACTCATGTTCTAAAAAAAAGGGGGGGCGGGGGGGGGGGGGGTTGGTGCTTTGGGGTGTTTTTCATGAGTCGAGAGTCTATCAGGAAGGACCTTTCTATCTCTAAGGTAGAGGTACGGTCAGCATTCACTCTCCTCCTCATACCCCACTTTATGAGGCTACACGAGGTATGTTGTTGAAAAAACGGGAGTGCTTTGGAGTGTGTTTCTTGAGCCGGGGGGTTCTATCTAAAACGGTCGAGGTAGGATTTGTATGCACTCTATTCTTCATAGACCTTACCTTAGGAACGACACCGAGTATGTTGTTCTAAAAAAGACATCTTTTTTATGTTTGAATAATTTAATTTTATACTTTTCATGCTACTCTTAGTAAGATAAGTTTATATTCACACAAATATTATACATTTTAACTTTAGAAGTTTCAATTTTATTTTATTTTTTCTAAATTTCATATCTAGTCAAACAGACAAATTTAAAATGAAATCGAAGGAGTATTATTTTAGCTTGGAAAGTGACATCATACAACTTTTTGCAAGATAATTCGTATTAAATTTTTTCGTGATGTTCTTTTCAGGCCTAGGTAACACTTTTGATTTTTTGAAATTGGACAAAAAAAAAATTCTCCACTATTAAAGAAAAAGACCTGATTGGTCATTTAAGTTCGTTATGAGTTATGACTAAGAAATACTTATAACAGTAGGATTAAGATGTCCAAGGATTATTGTTGTTTTATAAGCAATAGGAAAAACCACACAGTAGTCAGAATTTTCACTAGGCGGATTCAAAATACAAACAATTCAACATGGGAAGAAGTTAACGGGATTCACGCCTATTTTATATACATTGTAATTTTTCGATGAAGAGAGTTTGAATGAACTCCTTTCGTTACCCTAGCTCCGCCCATGATCGCGAGTATAGCGTACTATTAATGAGGCATGGGTAAAAGTCAAGTGCATGACGTTTTCCAAGCCTTTAACATGAAGCAAAATACTATTGAAATTGCAATAAATTTTGAATACTTTGCTATCTGTATCACCAAATAACCCAATGGTCCAGACAGGGATGGTCATATATACACACACTACAATAATTACTCCTAACTTTTCTTTCAGTTTCTTGAAACATCACATACCTTTATTTTTTTAATAATGTCATTGCTAATAATTATACTGTATGGTCGTTGTAACAGGATATGGATTACTCAAGAGATATCAAGCAGATGAGATATCATAACCAGGGATAAGATCTGTGGATGTTGACATAAAGGATTGACTATCATGGGCCACTTGGAAATATCAAAAACAAGCAATTTAAAGAAAATTAAAAAGGGAAAATCCCAGATTTTCTGGCTATATGCTTTTGCAGAAAGGTGATGTATAGCATCTCAACTTGAACACCTCCAAGTCCAAGGGGAAAGTAAATGAAAAAAGTTGGAACTTTGATAAAGACATCAGGGTGTTTTGAGGGGTGGGTAGTTGGACAGTAAAGGTGGACCATCCAAGTATAGGTTGATGTAAACATAAGTCCAAATGGTAATAATATGGGCTGTTTGTTTATGACGATCTCGTCGATCTTTGAAACTGAGACATAGTCGTTATTGTTTATTTACAAGAATTTATAAATATATAGTGAAACAAGCTTCTTTTTTTCTTTTGGAAGGGGTTGGGGGGTTGGTTTACTATACTAATGTAACTTTACAGAGTATACTAATCTATTTCATTCTAGGAAAGCCTATGACATCGAATTTTGGAGATTTACATTCTACCTAAATAACTTTATTTCAAGCTTGTAACAGCTTGAACAAACTATCTTGCGCACAGGCAACATTCCAAACTTGTCTCATACTGATAGTTAGGAGCCACTAGACTCGAGATAAGCTATTACGAAGCACCACTAGCACAGGTTCAGACAACCAAAGAGGACCAAAGACGCAAATAACCATTTTTTTCCTTTATTAGTAGTGGCGGTGTGAGGGTTGTTTGTACATATTAAGATTATTTCATTGCACATGTTACTTCTAACTGATACAAGTACCAAGTAACTTTGCCACAAGACTCGGATAGATAAGAAGAAATCATGCTATCAATACGAGTCTGAGGTAATTCTGCCATCAATGCTTAGACAAACTATGTTATCATAAATCATTATTTTTGACAATCAAATGCAGTTGTATCATTTTATTGATCCAAACCAAGCAAGATCGTGTGATTTCACTAAGTCTCATCAACAACAACAACATACCCAGAGTATTCCCACATAGTGGAGTCTGGGGAGGGTAGAGTATACGCAGAGCATGCCACTACATCAAGTGAAGTAGAGGCTGTTTCCGATAGACTGCCGGCTTAGGACCGATAACAGTATTACAAACACAAAACGTAAATGCATATAAACTAGTACAGTATGCAAAATAAACTAACACCGCTAGCCACAAGATAATACTACAGCCACAAGATAATACTAAAACTATCTATCCGAAATCATAGACATCACTCAAACACCACGAACAAGAAACTCCAAACACAAATAAAGTACGCTTCCTTACTGTTACCGACACACTCCTACCCCCTAACCCTCTACCCTAATCCACATCCTCTACATCTTCCTATTAAGGGTCATGTCCTCCGTAAGCTATAACTGCTCCATTTCATGCCTAATCACCTCCCTCCAATATTTCTTCGGCCTACCTCTACCCCACCTAAAACCATCCATCGTCAGTGTCTCACACCTCCGTACTGGAGCATTAGAACCCCTCCTTATCACGTGCCCGAACCAACGTAACCCCACTTCTCCCATCTTGTCCTCCACCAAAGCCACTCCCACCTTTTCCCGAATAATCTCATTCCTCACCCTATCTACCCTATCTTTCCTAGTATGGCCACACACCCATCAGAACATCCTCATCTCCGTCACCTTCAACTTTGTAATGTGGGAGTTCTTAACTGGCTAACACCCCGCTCCATACAACATAGCCGATAAGACCGCCACTCTCTAGAACTTACCTTTAAGCTTCGGAGACACCTTCTTATCACATAAAACTCCCCGAAGCAAGCCTTCATTTCAACCACCCTGCCCTAATACGGTGTGTGACATCCTCGTCAATCTCACCATTCCCCTGAATCATAGACCCCAGATACTTGAAACTCTCCCTCTTCTGAATGACCTGAGAATCCAGTTTCACTACCACGTCAGCCTCCTGCGACACATCACTAAACTTACACTCCAAGTGCTCCGTCTTGGTCCTACTCATCTGAAATCCTTTAGACTCAAGGGTCTGTCTCCAAATCTCCAACTTATCATTAACTCCTCCCTGAGTCTCGTCAATCATCAATCAGTACCACATCATTAGCAAATAACATACACCAAGGCACCGCCACTTGAATATGTTGCGGAAAAACATCCATCACCAAGGCAAATATAAAAGGGCTAAGAGTCGATCCTTGGTGCAACCCTGTCAAAATCGAAAAGTTCTCTGAATCTCCACCTACCTTCCTCATACGAGTCTTCGCGCCATTATACATGTCGTGAATTGACCTAATGTATGCCACGGGCACCTCTATAGCCTCCAAGCACCTCCACAGAATCTCCCTGGGAACTCTATCATATGTCTTCTCAAGATTAATAAACACCATATGCAAGTCCTTCTTCCTCTCCCGAAATTGTTCCACTAATCTCCTCACAAGGTGAATGGTCTCAGAAGTTGAGCGACCTGGCATGCAACCGAACTGATTCTCGCCTCAGTAGTCGAGCGACCTGGCATAAAACCGAACAGATTCTCAGAGATAGTCACGATCCTTCTCAGCCTCAACTCTACCACCCTTTCCCAAACCTTCATAGTATGACTTAACAACTTGATACCTCTGTAGTTGTTGAACTCTGGATGTCCCCTTGTTCTTATATAATGGAATCATCGTACTACACCTCCACGCTTCAGGCATCTTTGCCGCCCTAAAAATGATGTTAAAACAACCTTGTCAGCCACTCCAAACCTGCCCCGCCAGTGCTCTTCCAAAAATCCACTCGAATCTCGTCTGGCCCCGTCGCCCTAGCCCGACACATCCTGCGAATAGCCCCTTGACCTCCTCAACCTTGATACGCATGCAATAACCATAATCGCGACACTTCTCAGAGTTCTCCAAGTCCCCAAGCATGAAACCTTTGTCCCCCTCGTCGTTCAAAAGTTTATGAAAATAGGATTGCCACCTCTTCCTAATGAACCATCCTCAACCAACACTGAACCATCCTCTCCCTTGATGCATTTCACTTGGTTATGTCACGAGCCCTCCGCTCCCTGGCCTTGGCAAGCCTATACAACTTCTTATCCACGCCTTTCTCCTCTAAAGCCGCATACAAGCTCTCAAAAGTTGCTATCTTAGCCGCCGTAACCGCTAACTTAGCCTCTCTTCTAGCTAACCTTATACTCCTCTTTATTCGTCTGTCTCTCCTCATCATCCTTGCTCTCAACCATCTTAACACTATGTCTACCTATGAAAAATTAAATAACCAACCTAAAGTATTATAACGGAAGAGAATAGAAATCATCATAGGCTTAGACCTCTGCTGCACGGTCAATTTACAGACTACAATGTTGCTCATACCAAGTGCCCATTGGGAAGGATTCACATATGATAAGTTTTCTGGTGTTTATCGTGCATATTTAGCTTGGTCGCTCTTCAACTACAGGTTGATGTTTAGCTATTCTCCGCATTAGATGTTACACCTTTAAAAGATGAAAGTTTCAAGCATCTAGATATGGTTTAAGCACACTTATAAATAGTTACTGGCTCTCCATTGTTCATATCACAAGGTTACCCATCTGTCCTGGCAAAACTACACGCATAGATTATAGAAAACAGACTCGAGATCAATATTAATATCCTCACTGGGTATTGGAGAATGCGGTTGATGGTAAAAAACAACATCCTTAACAAGGTTGAGCTCCAAAAGAAAAAAGGAGTAGATATTGAGAAGTCAATTACCATGAACGGTTATATTCATACAACTAAAGATGCACCAACAAATAAAAAATGAAAAACAGCTCTTGAAAACGAGTAAATTATTAATTACTTAAGATATGGACTATGGTACAAGCCACATCTCTCACACATGCCCAATGTTCAGCTCAAGTTGCAACCAGTTTCTAGAATTTAACAATAGGATTAGCAACCAAAGATGCAAAACAAGGTAGCTTTACCTTTGTCAAAGTCAACCGTTGAGAATCCAGACTGGAAATTACCACCATCGACTTCGACACAGGACCCTCACGAGTTCCCAATGATCCTGCAAGTGGGAGGGTCACTAGATGTTGTCACTAAATGTACATTTGAATTTAGACCTGGCGAACAATTGTGAAATTAACTCCTCTTGTAACAATAAGCCAATCATCAAACCAAGTAAAGGAGCAAACAGGAAGGGTAGTTTTTTCTTCCTTGGCTTCAAGCTTCCTTGCATTTAAGCATGCGAGGGAAGCAAACAGTGTCTTTGCTTTAAGAAAAATCAATTGTGAAAGTAATATTGACAACTCTCAATATAAATTTTTTTTTGGTTCTGGAAAGGGTATGAAATTCACAGAAAGATGCAGTGTACATTCTGAACAAGGTATTCACGATTGTTAGGCACTAAAAAGCAATTGAATGAGTAGCAGTGATTAAAGAACAAGGACTACCAGAATAATTCCTGATGCCTCCTAATGGAGGAGCAATGTCAAGGATATACCTATGACATCACAGGATTTCTTTTAATAAAATGTGCTCAAAAGAAAACCAATGTACTTGAAGTGAGAGCCGCTCCCCAAGATGGCGGGAGTTTCTGCAACTTGGAGGCACATTGGCAAATTTATTCAATCTGATGTCTCCCCAATTTCCCCCTCTCCATGTTGAATTTAAACCACACCATCAATGGATAATATAAAATTTAAACATAAGCAATACTGTAAAGAATCGAGGTATAGTTACCTTATTGTTCCAAGCAATGCATCAACAAGACTATTAAAATAAGCAATGCATCTCTATAGACTAGAAAATTTCAGGCGTGAGACGAAGGCAGAACATTGCCAAACTAACGTCAAACAACAGTACAATGAAAACCGCGATTCTAGTTATATACATGAACGAGAAATAGAAAAACTCATTAATATGATTGTCTCGACAGAAACAAAGGAGGACACCGTACAAGTTCCTGCAGCTGGTTTTGCAAAAACGAACTCACAAATTGTCCATTAGAGCTCAAGTTTGTCTTTTGGAATTGGATGCATCAGGGTCTTTGGAAGATTTTTCGTCTTTAGTTTTCTCCATGGTTTGTTGGATACCTTCTTGATATCCTTGTATGAAACTTTTAAGTGCATCTTTATATGCAGAAGCTCTCGTCATGTAAACTCGTTGCAGTGCTGGTCGTAGTGTCTCCATGCCACCTCTTGCAGCCACAGCTGGGGATAAAATGTGCAATAGTTTCATAACTCAATAGAAACGATTTCAATACGACTGTAAGGATATATCAACAAATTGAAGAGACTACAAGAAAATATACAATGTGATAACTGAAAATGTTGTGCAACCAGTTACATGGTTAAGAGAAAGTTTAGATGGATAAAACAAACAAGTCTGGTTATTTTCAGCATAAATTATCGCAGATTTTTTTGTGAAAATAAGACATCCAGGATCTTGCAGCATGTTATACCTGAATCTTTTTAGCAAAATTATATCTCAAGAAACTCTCAAGAGAGTATGTGATTGTTAACATCTAAAATACAGAGTTAGAACAAAGCTTTAAGTAACTCCAGGATTATATCCTCAAAAGTCAAAAGTCACACAAGCTTTCAGCTTTAATTGTTCTCGTTAAACACTATGGATGAAATTGTGTGCAATATACAAGCTATGATTATCTCTTATTTATGTAGAAATAATTTTAGCCTATTGGAAGTTTCAAAAACTAGGACCTCAGAGATTAGGTTAAGAAATTAATAGGATCAAAATATACACTTATTTATCAATTCTTACACACTGTTGCTCAGACTCTTCAAAACACATGCGTGTCAGATTCTCCAAAAGAAGTGTATTTTTGGAGAATCCGATACGAGTGCGGCATCAAAAGTGAAGAATCCGTGCAACTTAGCTCGTATATCCACTTATGATTCCATTCAAGAAGACTACGTGCAGGGTCGAGAAAACAAGATGACTAGTAGAAATTCAGTACTGAAATTGGAGTAGGATACGAATAATTGACTCAAAGTTTTAAGTCATATGAAGTAAAAAGGGCAGCCCGGTGCACTAAAGCTACCGCTATGCGCGGTGTCCGGGGAAGGGCCCCACCACAAGGGTGTATCGTACGCAGCCTTACCTTGCATTTATGCCAGAGGCTGTTTCCAAGGCTTGAACCCGTGACCTCCTGGTCACATGGCAGCAACTCAAAGTTTTAAGTCATATGAAGTAATCAAACAAAAAAATGAATAAATTGATTAGTGCTTAACATGGCTATAGACAAACCTAAATTGAATAGTGGATTCTAAAATAAATGTGTGAACCTGAGCAAATTTTGGTTGCATCACGTAAACCATCAGGTATTTGAATATCAAAAGGTCATCATAGAATCAAAACATATGCAAGAAACTTCCTAGTTACTTTTTGGGGTCTTGTTAACCAAAAGCTTCAGATAATGCTCCATTTCACAAATACTTACCAAAATGAGTCAAAAAATGATAATTCAAGCAGCTGTGTAAATTCAACCACAAGTAGTTTAAACATTAAAAGGTCATCAGAGTTTAAAAAAAGTACGACAAAAGATCTCCTTTGAACTTCCTTTCCCCTAATATGATCTACTTTTGAAAAGCTCAATATAATCCTCAATCATACAGCTACCAGCTACTATGAACCTGAACTATGATAATACAATGAATACTCTAAGAAAACTTGATCCGAAGAAAGCCAAAATGGCGAAAACTAATTTGTTCAGGAGACTCTTCACGGGATAATCCATTAGTATTGACGATTAACTATTAATCTCTTTCCTAAATGGGCCGAGAATTTAGCTAGATCTAATACAACATAGGCTTCATAAGCCAATGCAGTACTGAAGAAGGCGAAAAGACAAGTGTTAGTGACAGTTGGAGCTTTAAGTGCAAGGGCAATTAAAAGCGGTCTTTAGTAAAGAAAGGTGAAACAGGAAAAAAAGTTCATATATGTAATGCAAGAAAATATTAATATAATAACAAACAACAATGCTATGGACCATGACTTTAAAGAAACACATTAATTGTGTGCCTCACTTCAAGAAAACGTGTGCTTCACTTCCCACTTTTCGCTTCAAGCCCCATAGACTTTGGCCTCATTTGTTTGCACTTAATGGAAGTCTGAATCTGAATGGTTCAGACTTCAGACCATTAAGTGTATTTGTTTATTATTAAGATTTTAGCTCTTAATAGGTCTAAATAGGTCTTAATCATTCGGATCTAGAATCAAGTCTTAATAGGTCTGAAGAGCTATTCTGATGTTTGATAATATTCATCACTCTATTCATAATCAGCAGTCACCGCCACTAACCACCTCTGCCACCGCTACCATTGTCAACCAGACAACCACCACCCATCACCACCACCCACCTCCACCATCGACAAACAAATATCGCTACCAACAACTATTGTCAATCGCTACCACACCTACTGCCTCTATTATTATATTATCTTCACCGCCACCACCGCCGTTGACAGCACCACCATCATCAACCACTACCGGTCAATCCCTACTGCCGACCAACTCATCTATCACAGCTAGCACCACCACTAACTACCACTATTACATCACAACCTCCACACAATTTTCGGCCGCCATCACCATTGTCACTAGTAACGCCACCTCTACCACCACTTCAACCGCTACCATCGCTACAATTTATCTCTACTAACAACCATCTCCACCATCCCAACAAACAACATCTCCATCTAGCACCAACACATCATCAACCATCATGCATTCGTGTTTCAGCCAACACAATCAACACCTCAAACTACTAACATCAAGCAACGTCACATCACAACCACCACCACCACCATCAATCGCTACCATCATAACAGTCACTACAATACCAACCATCACAACTATCACCACCAACATTATTTATCACTAACATCAATCATTGTCACCGCAACCACTATTATAAACCATCTTCACCTTCACTAACAAACATAAACGTTTTTTCTCAATCAAATAATAATTTTGTTGTATTAAATTACATACTTTTATAATATATAATTAATTTTTTATTTGAATTATATTTTTTATTTTATTATATATATAAATAAAAAAAATCTGCACATTCAAATGTTGAAAAACAAACATTCTTAATCATTCAGTTTTCAAATCTAAAGACAACATCTTAATCATTCAGATGTGCATTCAGATTCAGACGTCTGAATCTTAAAAAAAACAAATGCAGCCTTTGTCATGTTTTTGCATTTTTTGCTTTTAAGATCCTGACTCCCACCATTCATATACAATATCATTCAAACCAGAAAGAAGTAGGAGGTATGTCCTGGAATGTATATACGAATATATCTAAGGATATATTTGTTTCCGATAAATTTTACAGTGACAGAATAAATTGCAATCAAAAATAAAATATGAAGAAACAAGAATTTTTATTGATAAACAATATGGGTACAAATCTGTTTCTCCTTTGATTCCACTCTCTTGATCTCTTGATTTCTCCGTAATTCGAGGGTCGTTAGTAGCGTATTTCTCGAACGTAGGATGATCTCTTTATGAATATCTCATGATTTTGTGGAATATTGGAGATCTGATCTTTCTTGAAATTATGGGATATTCAAGATATTTCTTCAAGGGAGCGAGCCACCCTTTTCATAGTCATAATTTAGGGTTGATGTAGAGTAGCCTCCAAGAACTCTAACAGAATTTGGATTCTTCTTGTAGAGTTCTACAAGATTTCGATGTCTATATTAGAGTAGCGTCCTAGAACTCTAACGGAATTTGGATTCTTCTTGTAGAATTCTACAAGATTTCGATGTCTACAAATGTCAAGAACTCTTACAGAATTTGGATTCTTCTTGTAGAGTTCTACAAATTTCGATGTCTACAAATGTCAGCTTGTCGAAGTGTAGACTTAATGATGAGTCTTGAAGTACCTATAGAGCTTCCATCTTTATGCCGGCTACAGATTTGTAGATCTGATTTATGAAGGAAGAGATGAAGGGCAAATTTGGTCATAAATTGCAATCACAAATAAAATATGAAGAAACAAAAAATTTTATTGATAAACATTATGGGTATAAATTTGTTTCTCCCTTGATTCCTCTCTCTTGATCTCTTGATTTCTCCGTAATTCGATGGCCGTTAGTAGCGTATTTCTCAAACGTAGGAATATTTGAATTTAATCTCCATGAAAGGAGAGTTTGGAGAGTTTGTAGATCTTCTTGATGTATTTGATTATCAAGAAGAGAAGAATTTGATCTCTTTATGATATTCCATGAGTTTATGAAATTATCTAGAGATATTCTCATGAATTTGTGGATATTTGAGATTCGATCTTTTTACGAATACTCATAAATTGATGGGATATTCAAGATATTTCTTCAAGGGAGTAAGCCACCCTTTTTATAGGCATAATTTAGGGTTGATGTAGAGTAGCCTCCAAGAACTCTAACAGAATTTGGATTCTTCTTGTAGAGTTCTACAAGATTTCGATGTCTACAGTGGAATAGCGTCAAGAACTCTGGACTCTAACAAAATTTGGGTTCTTCTTGTAGAGTTCTACAAGATTTCGATGTCTACAAATGTCAAGAACTCTAACAGAATTTGGATTCTTCTTGTAGAATTCTACAAGATTTCGATGTCTACAAATGCCCCTACTTCAAGGCTTGTCGAAGTGTAACTTGATGACGAGTCTTGAAGTATGCATAGAGCTTCCATCTTTATGCCGGCTACAGATTTGCAGATCTGATTTATGAGAGAAGAGATTAAGGGAAAATTTGGTCCCATTGGGCGTGCCAATCTGTTTCCGATAAATTTTACAATGACAGAAATAAATTGCAATCACAAAATAAAACATGAAGAAACAAGAATTTTTATTGATAAACAATATGGGTACAAATCTATTTCTCCCTTGATTCCTCTATCTTGATCTCTCCGTAATTCGAGGGCCGTTAGCAGCGTATTTCTCAAACGTAGGAATATTCGAATTTAATCTCCATGAAAGGAGAGTTTGTAGATCTTCTTGATGTATTTGATTATCAAGAAAAGAGGAATTTGATCTCATTATGATATTCCATGAGTTTATGACTCTCATCAGGATGGAAACCTGCACATGTTCAAAGCCCAGGTTTGCCTGGACTGGAGTTCCTTCATCCCTTCCTTTTAGTCTATAAGGTTAGATTAGACTGACATGCTAAGTCAATCCATCTAGGAATAGGATGAGTAGCTATGACCGTGCCATACTTGTACTGGATGGATATTTATGAATATCTCATGAATTTGTGGGATATTTGAGATCCGATCTTTTTACGAATACTCATGAATTCTTGGGATATTCAAGATATTTCTTCAAAGGAGTAAGACATCCTTTTTATAGGCATAATTTAGGATTGATGTAGAGTAGCCTCCAAGAATTCTAACAGAATTTGGATTCTTCTTGTAGAGTTCTACAAGATTTCGATGTCTACAGTAGAGTAGCGTCCAAGAACTCTAACAGAATTTGGATTCTTCTTGTAGAGTTCTACAAGATTTCGACGTCTATAAATGTGAAGAACTCTAACAAAATTTGGATTCTTCTTCTAGAGTTCTACAAGATATCGATGTCTACAATACCGTTTACAATATGTTGAGTCAAAGTACCTTTATTGATCCAACATCTCTGGTAAAGTTTCCTTGTATAAAGTGGAAGAATAGCAATCATATATGAAAGACAACTGGTAAGGTATTTTACCTAGGTCCTCTAATGTTGAGGGTTCCTTCTCCTTTCTGTTACCGCTTTCTTCACCCAACTCGCCTTCAGTCTCACGCTTCTTTTTGTAATCATTGGGCCGAAGTTCAGGACCAATGTCCCTCACCCAGCTTGCGGCATAAAGCCTAGACGCTTCCTTAAGCACCTGAACCAAAATCACCAACAACAGACGACAATTACTGATACATGCATCATCATAATTCATTCAAAAGATTCTACCAGCAAGAATATGAAAAGAACACTCACAAGATAGCGTTCCTTCATAGTTAGCTTCCTACGTTTTTTGAAGTGCGGAGGGTTCGGTAAAGATGAAGGAAAAGCAATCTCCTTCAGATCATATCGAACATAATCAGATACTTTCCTCCAAACTACCTTCAGCTTCATTTTGAGTTCTGAAGTACCCTTATATGTAATGCATAAACTCCACTTTAGTAGATCAAACAACAAACATACATACATACAGGAGTGAGTGCTATATATGTATCAAAGCTAGAGGAATTATTTTCTGGTATATCAGCCAAATAACTGTTCACCGGATGCAACATGAAAAATGCAAGATCTGCAGAAACTGGTTCTCTCACTAACCCAAGAACTAGTTACTTTCCATAAAGAAATAAAACTGAAGTGTGCAAGACAGAGAAATTTAGTTTAACCGTTGCTGTAGAATTGAAATTACGCCACCAGATTTATAGCCAAAATCATGATGGATCAAAATATGTCTCCTTGATCAAACTGTCCTTCCTACCTTCATAGTGAAAATAAGTTCTAACATCCTAAAGTCATTAAGACTGATGTTTACAATCTACCAATAATAAAATCATTACATATTTGTATGTGTGTGCACACTTTGGTTAAAACAGATAGCAAATGGAACTACAAAAAGATCATCACTTTGCAAGCTCAATCCATGTGTTCTTCGGGCAAGATACTTCCATCAGCACAAGAGACAACTATTTCCGCTTTAACGCTTACAATAATATACCCAATGCAATCACACAAGTGGGGTTTGGGGAGGGTTATATGTACACATACCTTACCCCTTACTTGTAGGGATTGAGAGGGCATTTCCTATAGATCCTCCGCTCAAAAAGTGAAGTTATTAGGAAAAGGGTCGCAACGTTGAAACAACAGATAGCAAAAAACTATTGAAGAACAAGAAATCACGTGATTAATAAATGCTACTCCCTCTGCCCCAATTGATATGACTTCCATTCCTTTTTAGTCGGTCCTAAAAAGAATGACACGTTTCTATATTTAGAATAATTTAACTTTAAAGTACCTATTTACCCTTAATGAAACGACTTATAGTCACACAAACATCTATGACTTATTTTACACTACAAGTTCAAAAGTCTTTCTTTCTTAAATTCCGTATCAAGTCAAACTAACTCATAAATTGAGACGGAGGGAGTACTATTTATGAAGACAAGATGATATGAGACTAGTCCTTGCCTATCCCGACTAAAGAGCGAACATACTCTGCTACTATTAACCTTCTACCCTGATTCTCGACGTCCTTATATACATTTCCATCTAGAGGGTCATGTCCTCAGTAAGCTGAATATGTTTCACGTCTTGTCTAGTCACCTCTCTCACAGTTTTGCTCCAACACTTCAGTTCTAAAAAACACTACTAACATTTAGTTCATGTCTATTCATCTACTCCCTCAGTCCCTATTTTTGTGGCACCATTTGACCGTACATGAAGTTCAAGAAATAACAGAAAACTTTGTTATGTTTACTAATTTACACTTACTAAAGTCATTTTAATGCTTCCTTTTAAATTGACTTTTCTTATTAAGTGTGATTATAAAATGAGCCGTTAAGGGTGCCACATAAATTGGGATAGAGGTAGTATACTTTTGCGGAATTCTCTTTCGGGCAAATCATCAAACACATTGTCATCACAAATAAAATCTACACAATTTGTATTCCAAAGCGCATAATTATTGCTACATGAACAAGATGCATTAGATAACTCACCAGTAGTGAACCAAACAATGCCCCTGCTCACCTTCGTTCGTTCAAATCTGGTGAACCAAAATACAGTGAAAATGCTACTGCTACTATATAGATGTAGAAGTAAATAATTTCTGTTGCTACTGCAAAATTTGATAAATATTTATCAGCACTCCTTTTCTTTTTGGCTAAATCAGCACTCCTTTTCACTAATGATCAAGCAATCTAACTTAAAGAGTAAAAATTGAAGTCATGATATTTTGGCACTCAAAGTTTATTGTTTTTAATTTTGTCCTTTCCGTTCAAAAAACAAGTGAACAATATAATTAATATATTTGTAGCCCTGAAATAATAAGTAATTTTTGGTCGTCGTCACAAAAGTTTATATTTTTGTATTGCAACACAACAGAAGTAATGTCACTTAATTCCTAGTAATCGTAATATAACATAAGTTATGTCACTTAATTTCTGTTGAACTTATATAGATTGAGGCAAAAAAATAATTAAAATTTACACAAATACACAACTTATGTTTTCAATATTACAAAAAATCACAATTCCCTAAACATATTACAAAAATTCCAACATATACGCAGAATGTTATGTATATGTCGGTTATATTAATAGGGAGAGAGAGTAAATTAATTAAAAAAAGTGGAAGAGAATGTAATTACTTTCAAAAGGATTGGTATTTATGTTATTTATACAAATTATGTTGCAAAATATTTACATAATTTATGCCGAGTGAGGCAAAATTTCAATTCTATAACTCATAAATTATGTGGTAAAAGGCAAAATGTATTCCTACATAACTTATTCGAGCGAAGTGAAAGTCTTCTAAACTGTTGCTGAGCAAATTACATAATGCACAATTTATGTTGAATAACTTAATCCCTATAAACTTTGTTAGACAAGGCAAAAGTTTTCTACACTTATGCCTAGTAAAATTAGGTCATAAATAAGTGTGCATTATCTCACAAATTTCTATTAAATGTTAACAGTGATACTGGGCCACCTAGCATCGGCTACATATATACACAAGATAACTATTACTTATTACATAAAATTCCTTGTTTGAAAAGTAATTACAAAAATTCCATATTAATTACATAGAATCTCTTCCTTTTAGACTTTCTCTCTCTTTTGCCTCATACATTCCAAAACATCTAATTTTTGCTCTATTTTTAGTTTGATTTTTGCTCCATTATTGCGCTCTTTATTTTACGCATAATTTCAAGCTACGTGATTTGGGGGTTTCAAATTTGTTCAAATAAAATCTATTATTTCAAATTATTATGGAAATAATTTATTTCATAGTAAATTTTCAAATAAAGTCTATTATTTCAAATTATTATGGAAATAATTTATTTCATAATAATTAGTTGGTCTATTATTTCAAATTCTTATGAAAACAATTTATTTCATAATAAATTTTCATAAAATCAAATAATGCATTTTATTTTCAGTCGTTCAAATTTGTTCTATATTATAGAAGAGAGGTCCATTATTTCTTCTATACCTTAATTTTAACTATAATATGCATTACAAATTATTATGAAAATAAAATCAGATTCAATTATTTCTATAATCAACGACTTGAAAGTTGATTTGAACTATAATATCCAAATTATTTCTCCTTTTTGGTTGCATGTACGATTTTATCAAATTATCTGCTTTTGCAATGTCATACATAGAAAGACAAGTATAATAAAAACGAATATACTTGCATCATACATAGAAAGTAAGTGTAATACATTTTCATACCTATAACACATACTGTTGTTGGAGTGTAAATCATACATATAACACTGGCATCATGCATAGAAAGTAAAGTATAATATGTTCTCATACAAATAATGTGAAATGTTTTTACTTAAATACAAATCATACATAGAAAGTAAATTATAGTACATTCACATACATATAGAACATGTTGTTGTTGGAGTATAAATCATACATATAACACTGATATCTGTTTCAACATAATTTAATTCATGGAAAATAAATTTCAACCACAAATAAAAATATGAAGAAACAATAATTTTTATTGATAAACGATGTGGATACAAATCTGTTCCTCCCTTGATCCTGCTCTCTTGATTTTCTCCTTAATTCGAGGGTCGTCAGTAGCGTGTTTCTCGAATGTAGAAAGATTTGGATATAAATATCTCCGTAATTCAAGGATTGTTAGTGGCGTATTTCTCGAACGTAGGAACAATTGGATTTGATATCCATGAAAAGAGGATTTATGGATCTTCTTGATGTATTTCATTATCAAGAAGAGGGGGTTTTGATCCCTTTGTCATATTCCATGAGTTTATGGAATTATCTAGAAATATTCGAGATTTATGAATATCTCATGAATTTGTAGGATATTTAGGATGCCCCTTCAAACGGATATTTGCCCCCTTTATATAGGCATAATTTAGGGTTTAAGGTAGAGTAGTCACCAAGCTAGATTTAAGGTAAAGTAGCCCCCAAGAACTATAACCAAAATTGAACTCTTTTTATAGAGTCCACAAAATCCCACTGTCTACAAATGCCCTCTACTTCAAGGCTTGTCGGAGTGTAGACTTGATGAAACTCAAAGACGAGTCTTGAAGTACCGTTTCCATCCTTATGATCCTGCGGCTACAGATTTGCATATTTGATTTATGAGAGAAGAGATGAAGGGCAGATTTGGTCCCACTGGGCGTGCCAATTTATTTTCAACATAATTTAATTCATGAAAAATAAACTTCAACCACAAATAAAAATATGAAGAAATAACAATTTTTATTGATAAACAATGTGGGTACAAATCTGTTTCTTCCTTGATTCTTCTCTCTTGATTTTCTCCTTAATTCGAGGGCCGTCAGTAGCGTATTTCTCGAATGTAAGAAGATTTGGATATGAATTTCTCCATAATTCAAGAGTCGTTAGTAGCGTATTTCTCGAACGTAGGAATAATTGGATTTGATATCCGTGAAAGGAGGATTTATGGATCTTCTTGATGTATTTCATTATCAAGAAGAGAGGGTTTTGACCCCTTTGTCATATTCCATGAGTTTATGGAATAATCTAGAAATATTTGAGATTTATGAATATCTCATTATTTTTTTTATATTTGGAATGCTCCTTTAAAGGGATATTTGTCCCCTTTATATAGGCGTAATTTAGGGTTTAAAGTAGAGTAGCCACCAAGCTAGATTTAGGGTAAAGTAGCCCCCAAGAACTCTAACCAAAATTGAACTCTTTTTGTAGAGTCCACAAAATTTCAATGTCTACAACATCATACATAGAAAAAAATGTGTAATACACATACGTGTAAATTTCATAAACCATGTTAAAATATCATCCAAACTGGGTAATGCATTATAATTTCTCATACAATATTGTGCAAGTTTTTACTAAAAAAAAAATACACTAAGAGGGGGCAGAGGCGCCGTTGGATGTTCGTGATGGCGCGGATGGTGGCGACAGTGGTAGAGGAACAAGAAACGACGTTGATCTTGGCGGTTCGTATCCCTTGCGTATTCACCAGCGTGAGGAAGAGGAGTGGAGCGGTGAAGGCTCTGTTGACTGTTCGTGATGGCGACAGTGGGAGAGGAACGAGAAACAACGTCGATCTTGGCGACTGATTGTCCTTGCGTGTTCACCGGCGTAAAGAAGAGGAGTAGAGCGGTGACCGTCGTAAACCAACGACAGCGGCGTTGGTTTTTTTTAGGGAGACGAGGAGAGATGTTTCAGGATATTTTTTGAATTTGAATTATAGTTACTATTTTTAAGCATCCACAAAATCAGAACATTAATTATTGTCGTTATTAAGGTAAGAAAATAATTGGATCTAATTTCATTTCCATAATTTAAGGAGAAACAGTTTCCTCATACATTGGAGTTACGTATGAGGTACATTGACAGGTATATGTATTTTTCCAAATCTGAGAGAAAGAAAGTCAATTAGGGATCTTATGTAATTAGTTTAATTTAGGATGGAATTTTTGTTGTTTATATGAATATAAAAGCAGACCCGTTGTTAAATAATAGAAGCAACCCAATTGTAATGGATGGTCTTTTTCATACACTTTGTAAATATATGAATGGTCTGAGAGTTTTATAACATACGAAAATAAAAATATTCTTACACTTTCCTTTCTCTCTCTTCTCTTTTTTCTCTCTCTATTGGATTAGGGTATCAACCAAACAAATTCATGACGATCCAACCTATTTTGGCGGTTAACATGGTATCAAAGCATAGATTCGTGTAGCTCTCACTCACGCTTTCTTTCAATCCTACCATCGAGGAATTTTTCTGACGATCTTCTCTGAGACATTTGGTATTCCAGCGATATTTGGTGTTTCTTTCATCATTTTGGTCTTTCTGGTGAGAATTTTGTTGAACAAGACTTGTACTTCTTCAAGCTGTTGAAGAAGAGAACAATCTTTTTTTTCTGGTATTGAGCTTTTATTGTTGTGCATTGACTTATCATGACTTGTATGTTGCTGGTTTGGCTCTATTAGCTGATTATGTTGTTGGTTTAGCTTTGTATTGATTTATTGGAATCTGTATGTTGGTGGTTTAGCTTGTTTATTGTTCGTTTTATTGCTAGTCATATTGTTGGTTTAACTAGTTTTAGCTATTTTAGTTGTTTTTAGCTGGTTGTTATGACGGATAACACCAATACTTCTTCCTGTGATGGATTCACGTCTTTCCTCATCGACCCACCTTACCTGTTTTATATTCACCCATCTGATAATCCTAACACTCCTCTAGTTTCTCCTCTCTTTGATAGAAATAATTTCGTTGCTTGGAGGTGGAACATGCTTGTGGCTTTCTCAGCCAAAAACAAGCTCGGCTAATATTGAGAGAAATCCCCAACCACCAAAAAATTCCTCATATTATTTAGGATTAGAATGGTGCAATGACATGCTAATAGCCTGAATGACAAATTCACTATTCAAGAATATTGTACTTAGTTTAATAGGATACACTACCGCTAAAGAAATTTGACAGGATCTCAATGAACGTTCTAGTCAATCAAAAGGTTTCAAATACATTTAAATCCAGCGACAAATTAGTTCTACCACTCAGGATTCCTCAGTTATAGCGACTTATTTCACCAAATTATGGAGTTTATGGGATGAACTTCATACATCTTATGTAGGCCCCAATTGCACATGTGGTGCTCTACCAAAATTGCTAGAAGAGCAACAACTATTTCAATTCCTAAGTTATTTAAATGAATGTTACTCATATTGCAAAACTAACATCTTGATGATGTCTCTTATGCCTTCTATCTATAAGGTATTTTCTGTGTTGCAGCATAATGAACATCAAAAGGAACATTCACTAGCTATTCCTAGTTTTTCAAATAATTCTGCCTCTTTACCAGTATCCACTAGCTCTTTTAATCCTTATAGGAGAAAGATTCAGGCTAATTCTAATCATAGAATTCCTTTTGATTCAAGAAGAAGGAACATTGATTATAATCAGAGAATCCAGTTTGAGTCCAGAAAAAAGAATTCTAGTATTAATGTTAATGACCACTGCAAGTACTGCAAAAGACCTAGTCATTTTTTTTATGATTGTCATAGATTTTATAGGTTCCCAACAGATTTTAAACTAACTAAGAACAAGAAAACTTCTAAATCCTGTGTGCAGAATGCAAAATCTGCATATGAATCTGATTTTTTTTTATTTGTTCTTATTGGTTTCAACAATGATCAATTTCAACACTATCAATATCTTCTAAGTCTATAACAACAAACTTCTTCTTTTGAAGGAATATTTGATGAAAATGTTGTTTTTAGTGCTTTTGCAGGTTTGTTTATCAGCTCTATTGTTAATAATTTTGATTCATATATGTGTGTTGCTTCTTATCTAGGTAGTTCTAGTTTTTGAATTTTAGATTCAGGGGCAACTAACCACATGACCCCACAAAAACATCATTTACACAATATACAATCTTTATCCACTCCATATCTAATCATTCTTCCCAATGGATACAAAGTGAAAGTTATATCCACTGGATCATTCAAATGTAGACATGGCTTAATTCTGCACAATGTACTTTTTGTTCCTTCTTTTCATTTTGATCTGATTTTTATTCACAAATTATTTGTACAACTTCAATATTCTGCCATTCTTACCATTTTTACTTGTTTTTTACAGGACCTTTCTCTAAAGAGGTCACTGAAAATTGGTAAAGCTAGTAATGGGTTATATTTTCTTCATCAAGATCACTCTATTGCACCATCTTCCAGTTTTTCTACTCATTAACTACCCGTCTCTAATATTTTTTGTAATTTTTCAATTACCAAATATGATTTTGATGATTCTTCCTTTTCTTTTCATCTAGTACTCGTGTTTCACCTACTCTTAGTAGTGATTCTTATGTTTCTAATACTTCTCTTGTACATATTTTAGTTGCAAATAAAACAAATATTTTTTGACATCAAAGGCTAGGTCATTTACCTTTTTCACAAAATAAAGTTTATCCCTTGTTCAGTTGATCAGTTATCTCTTAAACAATAATTTTTGTATCGAGTTTGTCCTATGGCTAGACAACAAAGATCCATTTTTCTATGAGCTCCATCAAGTCAACTGTTCCATTTTAATTGGTATATGTTGATATATGGAGACTTTACAACACTAAAACCTATAATAATTACACATATTTTTTACTTTTGTTGATGATTTTTTAAAGTCACATGGACATATTTACTGGTATGTAAAAGCAATGTCTTGTCTATTTTAAAAATCTTTGTGAACAATATTCAAAGTCATTTCCAAGGATCTGTTCAGACTTTTAGAATAGATAATGCCCTTAAATTAGAAGGCAATCACCTTTGTAAGCAATTTTTTAATGCTCATGAGATACTTCACCAAACTTCTATCCCTCATACCCCCTAACAAAATGGAGTTGTTAAGAGAAAATACAAACATCTACTTAAAGTATATAGATCACTTCTTTTTCAATCTAATCTTCCTAAACAATATTGGGGTGAATGTGTTTTGACAACCACATATCTTATTAACAGATTATTCTCCACTATTTTACACAACTTATCCCCCATTAAGAGGTTGTATGGATCTCTTCCCTATTACAGCCACCTCAAATATTTGACTGTCTTTGCTATGTTGCCTATCCTAAAATAGGTAGGGATAAATTTCAATCAAGGTCTGCCTCTGCTGTTTTTCTTGGTTTCCCTTTCGTTAAGAAAGCATATAAACTTTTGAAACTTAAGTCACACTCTATTTTTTACTCTAGAGATGTTATCTTTCATGAAAACATATTTCCCTATCATACTTCAGATTTCCTTCAGTCATTCCCCATGCCTCCATTTTCTTTTGTAGACATTATTCCTATCACCACTTCTATACCATTTGTTGTACCTTCTTCTATTCCTGCTACTACTGTTGTACCACCTCTTTCTTCTACTATTTTTTCTCCTACCCCTCCTAGCTTTGTTTCACCTGTTTTTCTAAGGAAATCTACTAGAATCACTTACAAATCTTCACATCTTACTGATTATGATTGCAATTCAATCCTTCCTACCTCTGTTTCTACTGCTCATCAACCTTTTCTTAGTGCAGTTCACATACATGAACCTCAATTTTATCAACAAATTGCCTCTAACCCTGATTGGCAAGAAGCACTCTTGAAAGAATTTCAAGCTCTTGAAGCCAATCATATTGTCCTTTTTCCACCTCACAAAAAGGCAATTTCATGTAAATGAGGTCTACAAAATCAAATGCAAGTCTGATGGCTCTATTGAGAGATATAAAGTCAGACTCGTCATACAAGAGGACACACAAAAGGAAGGTATTGATTACACCGAGACCTTCTCCTCTGTTGTAAAGCTTACCACCATTAAATGTCTTTTTTCTGTGGCTATTAAAAAGGGCTGAACTATTTTTCAACTTGACGTAAATAATGCTTCCGTCCATGATCATCTTGATGAGGAGGTTTACATGAAAATTCTCTTGGGCCTTCATATTTCTACGTCTTTCCTCTACACCCCTATCTTATCGACTCAAAAGAGTCTTTATAGGCTCAAACAGGCATCCCGCCAGTGGTTCTTTCATTTATTAGAGGCTTTACTATCCAATGGGTTCTCTTATAGAAGAAATGATTATTCTCTTTTCACAAAGGAATCTTTTAATTCTTTCATTATTATTATTGATGTCTACGATGGAGACATATTACTTGTTGGTGCTGATGTTTCTCAGCCGGTTGCTCTCAAATCTTTCTTTGATGATGAGTTTGAGATTAAGGATTTGGGGCTTGTTTATTATTTATTGGGACTGGAAATTGAAACTACATCTGTTGGTTATCTGATCAGTCAATGTTAATACACCTCTAATTTTCTTAATGAATTTTATTTCTTTAACTACAGCCCTTCACCCACACCTATTGATACTTCTATTAAGTTGCTTGTTGACATGGATGCTCCACCCACTAATACTACTTTATACTGTTGTATTGTTGGCAAGGTCAATTTTTTACAACATACATGCCCTGATATTTCTTTTGATGTCCAACACTTGAGTCAGTTCTTACACAAACCCCAGGTTCCTCATATGATGATGGTTGTTATCCATGTGCTTTGGTATCTTTTAACTTTCCATGATAAAGGTATATTATTGTGCAATTCAAGTGATTTTTTTATTGCTGCACATTCTGATTCGGATTGGGCCAATTGTGCAAATTCTTGCAAGTCTATCACTGAATTTTATATTACTTTGGGTGGTTGTCCTATGTCTTGAAAGAGTAAGAAACAACCTACTATTTTCCTATTCTCTGCGGAGGTTGAATATAGGGCCCTTCGTAAGGTTGTTACTGAGTTATCATGGTTTAAGCGGGTTCTTGGTGATATGGATCTCCCTATTTGCTCTCCTATTCTGATATTTTGTGATTCTCAAGCTACAATCACATTGCTAAGAATCCCATCTTCCATGAACGTACTACTAAGCATATTGATGTTGATTGTCACTTTGTTCATGATTGCTTATATGATGGTTTAATTTCTCTTCAGTTTATTCGTTCTGCATATCAGCTGGCTGATATTATGATAGAATCCCTCTCGAAACCTGCTCATCGTCTTCTGCTTTCCAAACTGTCAGTTCACTTCCCTTCTAGCTTAGGGATGGGGGTGAGGAGTGGGGGTGGGGGTGGGGGTGGGGGTGGGGTGTGTGTGTTAACATTGATACTGGGCCGCCTAGCACTGGCCTACCTTGAATAATAGAAGCAACCCCATTGTTAAATAATAGAAGCAACCCAATTATAATGGGTGGTCTTTTTCATACACCTAGTAAATATATGAATGGTCTGAGAGTTCTAGAGCATACCAAAATAAAAATATCTTTACACTTTCCTTTCTCTCTCTTCTCTCTTTTCTCTCTCTATTAGTTTACGATATCAACCATACAAATTCATGGCGATTCGATCCATTTTTGCATTTAACAAAATAGGCAACGCTAACAAAAAAAACCATTATATTTGATAATAAAAATTAAAGATCAACCCTGCAAAAACTTCGTTAAATTCTCCCTAGTGACATCCATGTTATGTAAGTACAATGCATTGTTGTGAGCCTTGCGCAAAACTAGTTTCACAATGCACTTGTTAACAAAATTTACTGAAATACAATTTTATGACACCCTAAGACTGATTCAAACTTATTGCCTATTGCCAAGCATGTAACACCCAATTCGAAAAGACATTGTTGTACAACTTATACCTGACAAGTGGGCCGGGCTGGGTCAACCTGAAACCGGCCTGTGAGTGTTAGCCGGGTTGTGGGCCAGGCCGAATTCGGGCCCAGTTAAATGGGCCGATTCGATTCCGGGCCCAATAGTAAAAAATTTCAAAACAACCCTAACCCGACCCACTTAACCCAACCCAGTCCAACCCACCTAAATCCGGTCAAAATCGATTAAAAATTCGGTCAAAATCGGTCAAAAAAAAATCTCCAATATGCACTATATATACCCACCTATATACATTGTAAATATGTTAAACAATATATATACACTATATATATAGTATATATTACATTAGAATTTAAAAAAATATATACACATATACACAATTACACATGTAGTCGTGTATATGACTATACGTTAGTTAAATATATATATTACTCTAAATAAAACATATTCTACAAGATATATACTACAATATAATGATATATATAATTATTTATAAAACATATACACATGTACACATTAAATATATACGTCTATAGAAGATATATACACATATATACGTACCATTCAATATATATGTACTACTTTAAATAAAATATACTACAATATATATATACACACACTATATATATAGTTATACACTAATTTATAAAACATATACACATGTATACGTTAAATATATACGTCTATAGAAGATATATACACATATATACGTACCATTCAATATATACGTACTACTTTAAATAAAATATACTACAATATATATATATACACACTATATATATATAGTTATACACTAATTTATAAAACATATACACATATATACGTTAAATATATACGTCTATAGAAGATATATACACATATATACGTACCATTCAATATATATGTACTACTTTAAATAAAATATACTGCAATATATATACACACACTATATATATAGTTATACACTAATTTATAAAACATATACACATGTATACTTTAAATATATATGTCTATAGAAGATATATACATATATATACGTACCATTCAATAAATATGTACTACTTTAAATAAAATATACTACAATATATATATACACACACACTATATATATAGTTATACACTAATTTATAAAGCATATACGCTTGTATACGTTAAATATATATGTCTATAGAAGATATATACACATATATACGTACCATTCAATATATACGTACTACTTTAAATAAAATATACTACAATATATATATACACACACTATATATATAGTTATACACTAATTTATAAAATATATACACATGCATACGTTAAATATATACGTCTATAGAAGATATATACACATATATACGTACCATTCAATATATACGTACTACTTTAAATAAAATATGCTACAATAAATATATACACACACTATAAATATAGTTATACAGTAATTTATAAAACATATATACATGTATACATTAAATATATACGTCTATAGAAGATATATACACATATATACGTACCATTCAATATATATGTACTACTTTAAATAAAATATACTGCAATATATATACACACACTATATATATAGTTATACACTAATTTATAAAATATATACACATGTATACGTTAAATATATACGTCTATAGAAGATATATACACATATATACGTACCATTCAATATATATGTACTACTTTAAATAAAATATACTACAATATATATATATATATATATATATATATATATATATACTACAATATATACACACACTATATATATAGTTATACACTAATTTATAAAACATATACACATACCATTCAATACATACGTACACATATAAAATGTATGTACTTCTTTAAATAAAACATATGCATTTAATATAATAAATTAATAATACTTTATAGTAAATTAGTAATATATTAAAACTAAGTATTTAATTTAAACTAAAAATTCAATTTAAATCATTAATGGAAAAAATTACAAAGTAAGGACTAAGGAGTGAATGAATGTTGAATTTTATTGATTGTAAAATGATCCAAAATTTAGAATTTACATGGATGAAAAATCTACAAATTTTGCATCATTTTTTCTAACTCATTCATGTTAATATTAACGGGAACTTGCATAGGATAGTCAAAGTCAACGGGGGCAAAACCATGCATTGGACTTGATTCTGCTGAGTTCTCCCGTGAAGTCATAATGTCTTCAAGTCTCTGCTCTTCGTTCGGCTCCACTTCCATTCCTTAATTTCTTTGTTCTGCTCTAATCCAATCTCTAAGGCAAACCAGAACATTCATTGCATTGTTTCCCAATGAATATCGATTGTCTCCAAGCTGTTGTCGTCCCTAACTAAAAGAACTCTCCGATGCAACGGTTGACATTGAAACATTCAGGACATCTCTAGCTAATCTTGAAAGCATAGGATATTGTGTTTCATTATTCCTCCACCAATCCAACATGTTGATCCGTCGTCTGCGATCCTCTAGTGGCGATCGGAGATAATATTCCAGCTCTTCCCGATAAGTTGATGTGTAAGCTCCCTCGTCAACACCGTTCCAACAAGGTAAATCATAAAAGTGATCAAGAAAACTACGATGTGCCGGCCTTTTAGAAGATGATGGCTCCTCGGGAGGACGAGGAGTGACAGTTGGAGCGATAATTACCGGCACAGCTAAATCAACTAAATCAGCATAGTGGTTATATAATTTATCTATGTAAGCGTTCGCATCACCCATAGCCGTCCACAAATCAGGTTGTTCTTGTTCTTCATCACCAGAATCATTGTTAGTATTTATATCTAAGTTAGCATAAATAAGAGTCCTAAAATGGCACATAGTATTATATTTAATGCACGGATTTAGTATAACACCAACCAAGTAAATAGGGGGAATCAGAAAAAAATATTTTTTAAATTTAGCAAACATGGCACCAATAGCTTCTTTGTAACCTTCTTTATTTTTATATTCTTTGAACAAAGCAGAAATATCGACTATATATGCCAAAATATTACAAACAGTAGGATAATAAGCACCGAAAAATTCAACCGTAGCTATATAATTTTTTTTTCAAAAACTTAACAAGATCATTAATTACAGTCCAGTCAGAATCATGTAGCATGCAGTGGGCAGAATCAGCAAACAAACCACAATGTTGGTTAAAAGATAGTGTAATAGGAACTCAATATTTATAACAAATTTTTAAAAATCATACGCAGCATTCCATCTAGTATCACATTCTAAAGGCATCAATATCGGTGCAAGTCCATTTTATTCACATTTAAGTTTAGAGTCTTTAATTCTTCTTCTACGATTATTTTCTTGAATAAAACCAACGTCAAGCCGAATTTTTTTAATATAAAGTTCAAAAAACTCAAGACCATCTCTTACAATTAAATTATATATATGACAAGAACATTTAACATGAAAAATTTCAGGTAACTGCGGAGATACTAGATAGCTTAGATTTTAACTTTGTTATAGCAGTCTTGTTATTAGAAGCATTATCAAAAGCAATACATAAGATTTTATTTTCAATACCGTGAAATTCTGCAATTTTTGCAATCTAATCAGCAATAAAATCTCCAGTATGTTTACAATCTTCATCATATAAAAAAACAAGAATACGTTTGTGCATAACAAAATTACTATCTATCCAGTGACAAGTAATGGTTAAATAATCATTTTTATTTACAGCACGACCAAGATCAGAAGTTAGGGACATTCTACATTGAATATTTTTTAACAATGTTGATAAATAAAAATAATATTGTGAATGAAAACTAAAAATATTGGTCCTACAAGTAGTTCTAGGAATACTATTAAACATAGGATTATAAATTGCTTGAATTAATGAATAAAGGCATCAAAAGAAGGAAAATTAAAAGGCAAACAACCCACAACTATCATTTTAGTTATTTCTTCCCGGTCCCTCAATTTATTATACTTCTTTATTACCTGATCGGTTGCTGGGTCCATTCTAGTTTGCGTTGGCCCACCAACATCCGCACCACTTCGTGCAATATTTAACTCTCTTTCGTGATTATCACGTATATGTCTCATTAACGTACCCGTACCTCCTTGCTTGCCTCATCTTTTATGCTTAAATATTTGTTGATAAATATTGCATTGCACCTCAATATCTGATATACGTCCAAAAAATTATCATGCAATACTAGTTGGTTTACGAGCGCTTGGGTAACGGGGAGGACGGGGAGGACGGGGAGGACGGAGAGGGAGATTAACCAATTCGGATCTAACGTTAGTATTTTCTACTGCGGGTGTCTCACCAATATTTTCATCATCTTCGTCTAAATTAACTGCATCTACTTCATTTTCTTCTTCTATACCGTAATTTTCCTGAGCTTCTACATAATCCATATCGTGGGCAACTACACCTAAAGGTACACCTACTTCTTCCTCAAAAGGTTGACTAAGCGGTGCCGGAGGTACACGGGTATATCTACTACTTGAACTACCTCTACCGCTAATAATTCATTTTTTACTACCACTTCCGGAACAAAAAATTTTAACACCTTTAGTAGCGAGGTTTCTTAATTTATCCACAACATAAATTAAACTAAAAAAATTCAAAATAAACAAATATAATAAAATTAAATATTCAGCAATTAATACACTAAATAAAAATTAAACGTAAGAGATGAAACGACAATACCAAATTTTGGAAGTATCCGAAGGTTGCGACTTTAGAAACTTTCACTCGTACTTTGTAATTACAAAATTAAAAAATTGAAGTGAGCACTTTAGGAAATATATAGAATATTTGAGAATTGAGATTTGAGAGAATAAAAAAATGTGTGGAAAATGATTTGAAAGTGTAAGGTATTTATAGGAATTTTTTTGGGGTTAAAAAATAATTTTAAATGTAAAAAAAAAAATATTTAATTAAAAGGGTCAAACTAGCCGTTTGGACCCAAAAACGGCTATATAGTTGTTGGGCCAACGGCTAGTTTGGCCCAATCTCCAAAATTCTAAAGAAAAAAAAAATTGAAACCGGGTTGAGCCGGTTAATCGGCGGGCTGGGCCAGTTTTCGTCCGGGCCAGATTAATCGGGCCCAAAAAAATTAACCCGGCTCGGGACCCAATACCCTACAGCCCGTGGACTGACCGGGCCGGGTCAAACCGGGCCATTTTTGTAAGTGGGCCGGGTAAGGCCGGATCAACTCGGTCCGTTTGACACCCTTAGTATAACTCCACAAAGTAGGGTCTGAGGAAGGTAGAGGAATGTACATGGACCTTATCTCATAGGTAGTTTCTCTCAACCTGATTCTACTTAAGTTCGAGATTTTAAGGATCGTCGCGCCTTGATCCAATGGGGGATTGGCTGGGACGAGGAGCTCGGGTCCTCGAGAATCCACATACCAAGGTTTCTTTTAGTTGGTCCGATGCGTCATAGATAGACCTCCTCCTCATATGTAGAGGCTATATATTTTCGATAGACCACTCAACTCAAGAAAATTTAAAAAGACATGACATTCGAAAATTAATTCATTTTAAAACTTAAAGCAAGATACATATCTAAGAAGATAAATGACAAAGAGAAATACAAAAGATAACGTAATCACGCCAGTTTTTGATTTGGTCCCTCTTTCTCCTATATTAATCTACTCTAGAATTATATTAAATCTTGATTATTCAATAATGATATTTTTGGTACTTTAATCTCAAAAAATTGCAGAAGCATGAGACAAATTAATTATCTTATTCCCATTATGAGTTTCGGATTAGAGTTTGTTTTAGTCAAGTAGTTTATGGACAACATCCTTAATTTGTACATACATATCTTGTAATCCATTAATCAATTACTTCTAACATTATTTTAAGTGTGTTTTTTTTCTTGTTGGCTTTTCTGGCAAATTATAGGTTAGGCCTGTAAATAATTTATCAACATATACAGTATTTAGATTGTAGACACCTAATTTTGTCCCTCACGAAGTCTAATTTTATTCATTTTTAGTTCACCTTACCATGTGTCCAACCCCATGTAATTATATCCCACCAAAATACAAAAATAAACAAAAAAATACCTCTAACTAATTTATCTTATCCTAACAACCTATCCAATCAAAAGCTTCCACCTACTCTAACTACCCATATGATCCCCCCTCCTTTTTCTTGTCCACAAAGAAAGAATATATGGGGGACCAACAAAAATTCCCACATCATAACAAATTCATGCCCATTATAAAAGAAAAATTCTAAGAAGAAAAAAGGGGGCTCATTCTTTGATCATCATCTTCTCCACAATAACAAGAATCACCAAATAATCTTCCTCACAAGAACAAGAACAACAACGAAAAAAAAAAAAAAGTAACCGGTGAACAGTGACCGGTGAACAGTATCGGAAAACAGTGACGGTGAACGGGTCATTATTTGTCGAGTTGGATTGTTGGTGTTAAGGTTCGGCTCGAGATTTCCGGGTGCGGACTCTCTTTATTCGAATAACATTGAGTTTGAAAGCTTCAAATTTAAGGTCCAATTCTTTCTTCTCTTTTATTTAATTCTTATGTGATTGTGATTGCGTGTAATTCGATACCGTGGTTTGTTTGTTGATGTGAACTGTTGGTGACATTTGGGTGTGTGATGTGCTAAGCATGATTGGTGAATTTTCGTTATTCTCGATTGGTGGATTATGTATTGAAATGGGTTAATCACGTGGTTAAAAATGAATTAAGGTGGGATTAAAAATGGAGGAAAATGAATATTGATTAATTTTGATGTATTGATAATGTTAAACATGATAGAATTGTGATATGTTGAACTTGGTAGGCAAACGTAGTCCGGTTAGACAAATTTAGGAATAACGATTTATTGGAGTGTTTGAATATGTGCGTGAATGGTACTTTCTACTTTATTGCACGAAAAGTTTAAATTGTACTCATTTGGCCGGGGAATGCCCCGAAGGATTTGTATTGATTTATCCGGAGAATGCCCTGAAGTAGCATGTACGCAAAGGAGGCTCGTGATCAAGGCCCGGAACGTCAGGTGGAGTTTAGTTTAGGATTAGTTTAGAATAGAATAGGTTTTATATTTCAGCACCTCTTTTATTTTGGATTGTATAATTTGGACTGAACATTATTTTTGTTTGTTTTGAATTTTGTGTGATTTATTTGTTTGCTTGTTTTGTGTGTTTATGTGGTTTGTACATTTGTAATGTCAAATTAGTCGATACGCTCCACCAAGCGACCGAGGTCAAACCACGGGATCGAGGGGTGCCTAACACCTTCTCCTCGGTCAACAGAATTCCTTAGCCGGAATCTCTGTTCGTAAACCGGTTTAAAGAGTCAAATGGTTTCGAAAAGAATTTTTCAATGGTGACTTGGCACACCAGATTATGCCAAGTGGCGACTCTGATTTTGAATGTAAAAACAATCTTTTTTCGGAACCAATCTTCATTTTGTCACTTTAATAAAAAAAACCTTTCAAACCTTAAAATACATATCTTTTTTTGGAGTCGAAAAAGGGGTGTGACAGCTCTGGCGACTCTGTTGGGGACTATTTCAGAATCCGAGCTTTTTTTTTGGAGTCGTATAGGCTTTGTTTGGCATTACGAGTGTATAAGCATTGTTTGTGATTTTTGTTTGTGTTTCACTTTTGTGCATTTTCGTGCTCTTTGTTTACAGTATTTATCCTATGTGTTACCGCTTTATATCTGGCATCATTTGCATAACCCGAGTCAATTCTTTCTGCAACAAGTCTCGAAGCGCACGTCGTGCGCACGAATTCTAGTTGAGTCACCTTTATTTTAGAGGGGGAGCCGTTGGATGTATGGAGTAGGTGGAAAGCAAAGCAGCCACTATCGACCATATGCTCCCCCGAACGGCCTTGTTAGTAAACCACAACGTAGGTCAGCCTTTAGGTCATGCTTATGTGCATCATATTGAGACCTACCGGGGCCCACTTGGTCCTTTGTAGGAGACTCACCTCTAACGCATTCCTACGTGTTAAATGTTGCATCTTTGAGGGTAATGGAGTCATTTGACGGACTGATTTGGTGAAAACATGTGTTAGAAGTAAGGTGCGTAGGCAAGAACTGTTGAAAAAAACAGAGAAAAAAAAGAAAGTGAGTCGAAAAGAAGAAAAAAAAAAAAGTGTCGTAGCTTTTAGTGTTCTTTATGGCTTTTGTTCTTCACAATCCAAAAATTCAAAAAAAAAAGATTTTTACCTTTTGCACTCATTTCTCAAAAACGAAAATATCAAAAAGATTTTTCATTTGTCTCCTTTAGCATGCATTCATAATTTGAAATTTTCAAAAAAAAAGATTTTTTTTAGCAGTTTTTATAAAAGAAAATACAAAAAATGGTAGAAATTTGTACATTTCATGTAATGAAAATACCAAAAAGATTTTTTTTTCCTTCATAATTGTTGGTGTCAGTTTAGTTGAAGTGTCTAATTAAAAGAAAAAAAAACCTCAAAAAGATTTTATTCGTTTGTCTTTGGTTGTGCCCTTAAGTTAGGGTCAATCTGTTAGTTAATCGTTAATTGTCCAATCTGGACGAACTACGCACCCCTGATTCTCCTCTCTCGGGAGTGAGATACGTAAGCAACCTATTGTGGGTTCGGAGATCTTATTTCAAAAATCCAAAAAAATAAAAATTTCTTCACTCTTTATTCGAATAGGTGTTTCATATACGTCTTTAAGAGAAAACAGAAAAAAAAAAAGATTTTTCCTTTAATAGGTTCAAGTTTCGTTTTCATATGAAATTCAAAATCGAAAATCCAAAAAGATTTTCTTTGGTAATCATAGGTTTCATTTGGTATAGGAATGTTAAAGCCGAAGAATTCAAAAATATTTTCGTCATTTCTTTTGACAAATTTTTCTTTTCTTTTTAAAGTTTCAAGAAAAAGAAAATAGAAAGAAAAAGAGTTTAATCGGCCATTTTGGCAAGATTTCACGAACTACGCACACCTGATTCTCCTCTCTCGGGAGTGAGATACGTAGGTGCCCTTCTTGGGTTCGGTGATCATAAAAAAAAAAAGGAGATTTTGAAAAAGTGTTGAACTCTAACACATTTGTTGTTTTATGTTGAGTCAGTTTAAGGTGGTTGGTTTGTGGCATTCTGGCTGGTCCTTCACATCACACCAAATCCAAAGGGTTAGTTGTGTTTAACAAAGATATAGAGAGCGACATCATGGATCAAACAAAGAATCAGGAAAATGAGAGTTTAAAGAAAGAGGTCAGGAGGCTAAGACAACAAATGACAGAAATGCATCGACCTTGGGCCAGTGGGTTGCCTCCTCCTCTATTTCCCTTTATTGATCCTACAAATACCTCGTGTTTTCCACCAAAATCTCAAAGTCGGTTTTCTACTGTTGTTGATGCACCGCAACATGACTCAGAATTCATTCTAAGCCAAAAGCATCTCAATACTTCCACCACTTTGCCTCTAGTTCCTCGGCATAAGCCTGCTACATTCACAACACCATATGTTGTCTGTGATCTTATTGCTCAATCCTTTACTGGGACTTTCACACTGTCTCGTCCAACGGTTGTGCGTCCCCATGCTGCTAGTGAACCTATATTCAATACTCTTGGTGATCATTGTTATACTCTTGAGCCTGCTTTTAAGTTAACTGGAACACCAAAGTTTCTGAACCAGAAGTCCAGTGTGCCAGAAGAGTCGGAGAAAATGGTTGAAAAAATGAAGAGTACAGAAAATGCTATGAAAAATTTTCTAGGACCTGCGGGTAAAGAAAATGTTTCATACAAAGACTGGGGCATGCCTTCAAATGCTAATCTTTCTCCAATCTTTGTGATGTCGAAATTTGAGGAGCAAGATGGGTATGAGGAATCCGTGAAACCTTTGGGACAATATTGCAATCAATTAAGGGAACCTGGAGAGAAGAAGAATGAGAAAGATGCATTTGCTATTGTAGTTGGACAACAGGAAAGGTCAAGAAGACCATGTCGTCGTCGGTCTCAAGTGCAAGCTCAAGTTTATGCCCAAGCTCCACATAATCACTCCCAAAATCTATTATACTCTTTTTCCCCACCTTCATATCTAGTATATTGTGCACAACCATATGTTCAACCCCCATTTTACCTACAGTGGAACACACCAACTCCTCAGAGTCGTCCTCTAACTCCACAAACATACCAAAACCCTTCTAAGCCTGATTTTCGATCCAAGCCAAACGATAAAATGAGGCAGAAGTCGAGAGATAGCTTCACACCAATTGGAGAGTCATATGCCAGTTTATTTCAGAGATTGGTATAGGAGGGAATGATCACTCCTCTCCTTGGGCACACCCTTAATCGACGTTCAAGAAATTTTGATCCTAGCGCACGATGTGCGTATCATTCTGAGGCTCAGGGTCATAGTATTGAAGATTGTCGAGCTTTGAAAAGAGAAATTGAAAAGATGATTCAAGATAAATCAATCATGGTACAGAACATTGACAGTGAGGAAATCTCTAGTCATGCTGATATGCAAACTAGTGGCTAAGATGTCAAGCTGTGCAATTGAGAATTCACTTCTCTCCTACTAGGAAGAGGTCTGGTAGTTTGTTTTATCTTCTTTGTTGTTTTCCAAATTATTTCAGGGTTGTAGTTCGGGATCTATCTTGTTTTGTCCCTTTGTCGTTTATGTTCAAACCCTTTTATCTTTCATTTTTATTAAATGGAGTGCCCCCTTTTCATTTATATTTTAAATTTGTGTTGTTTGTTTGTTTTCTTTACATAGTATATTTTATGTTGACTCTAGTGATATGACATGCTTGCGGAATTTTTAGCCAGATTTTAAAGTCCAGTTTAAGCATGAACATTAAATCAGAGGGTTAAAGTTAGAAAAGAGAGCGTCTGAGGAAATAGATAGAGTGCTGGGGCATTTGGTGATCAAATGAGGCCTTCTTTGAAAATTAAAGAAATTATTTTGAGAATCACAAGAGCACCTTGGTCATTGATCGAAAGGCAAGTCCCAATTAGGTTAAATAGCGGACGTGTAATCCATATATCAAGAGAAACAAGAAGATAAGCAGCTCCACGAAAGCATAAGTCATTTGATGTGAGGAATGTACAACAAAGGTGGAGTTTACAGAAGAAGTAGTGACGCACAGTCTCAATCTTCTTGAAAAGATGTCGCAAATGATCTTCATCTCTCACTTCCAATTTCATGTTATGTACTTGCATTCTCAAGGATTGATATGATGAAGGCATTTCATTCTGCCATCCAAACATTGTGTCATCCTTTGTTTACCCCATTTGAGACTCAGTGTTATTTTCTTTCATACCCTTCTTTTGGAATCAAGATAGAGTAAGCAAAGTTCAAAGAATAGTGTCGAGTAAAAAGATAAAGTCAAAAGTTACAAAAAAGAGACAAAAATGTTTCCAAAAAAAAAAAAGAGTGTCAAGAAAAATAGAGTTAGAAAAAAAAGAATCGCAAAGTGAAAAGAGCGAATAAAAGAAAAAAAATCAGATCAAAGCAAAAGAACAAGCTGCCAGAACTACGCATGACCTGATTCTCCTCTCTCGAGGGTGGGATACGTAGGCTGCCCTACTTAGGGCTCGGTCCAACCAAATAAACAATTTAGAGTCACCCAGTCAAAAGAAACTGGGGCATGAGTTAATCCTCATTGTTTGAGTCGATTCCAAAAGTTGTAATTCCCACCCCCACCTCAAGTGTTGTTTGGGCCTCATGCCATCATTTCTTTCTTTCTAATCCTATCCAAAAGCCAAGTTACAACCAAAGAAAGACCTTCAGATCAATCTTTGAAGATGTTAAGGCAAAGCATGTAAAGGATATGAGGATGTATTTGGGAGCTACTTGTCTTCCTCCGCACAAAGAATCAAGAGAGAAATAAAAATGTGAGAATCTTATCAGTAAAAACCCTCACGGGTACCATAAGGCAATGGTAAGTTGAGAGAAATAAAAATGAGAGAGTCTTATTGGTGAAAACCCTCACGGGCACCGTAAGACGATGGTAAGCTGAGAGAGATAACAGTGAGAGAGTCTTATCGGTGAAAATCCTCACGGGCACTGTAAGACGATGGCGAGTTGAGACAAATGAAAATAAGAGAGTTTCATTGGTGAAAAACCCTTGCAGACACCATAAGGAAATGGTGATCTAAAAAATGAGAGGCTTGTTGGCAAAAACCCTTCAAGGCGCCACTAGCCGAATGAGGTCTTAAATGCAATTGGCCAAAGAAAGCAACTCACTTACGGGTCATTAACTCAACAACAATTTGTGAGAGTTTGGATGGAAAGATCAGGCGGCTTAATCCAAATGCATGACATAATCATTAGAATTGATTGTCATTTAAGATAAAATTTTCATTTCTTTGTTTCAAATGGGGACATTCATTGTCTTTTCTTTTTTCTCTTTATCTTTATTTTTATTTTCTTGAGTCAGTTATCCAAAAAAAACAAAAGTTGTTGTCATTTTTCTCTTGTTTTTTAGTCAAGTTCATGTCAAAACAAGCGAGAAAAGATTTCAAAACTGGTTACCAACTTCTTCAATTGCACAAAGCAAAACAAAAAGGCCAGCACATGAAAGAGACATGATTGTGAGCCAAAAAAAAGGGGTGTGCAGAAAGTTTTGCCAATAGACAAGTCTGGGAACTCATGAAAATACCAAGATTTAAAGAGTTTATTCATAAAGCATGGCAAAACAGAGATGCTGTGTTAATTTCAAAGTCACTCTTAATAATCCGAGATTGGGTCAATGAAACGACAAAGTAGGGGCGAGTGCCAACAATCTGAAACAAAATGAAGGGAATGAACACTGGAGCAGGTGTCGGGACAGACAAGTGCCGCAAGCCATCACTAAGTTTTTAACTGACAAATTTTCTTTGATGAAACAGGGAAAATTCGTTTCACATAATTCAGCTACCATTGGAAATGCACATCCGTGGAAATTTACTTTCTGTTCAGGACCCTCCTGAAAAATGGGATTTTACTTTCTGTTCAGGACCCTCCTGAAAAATGGGATTTTATTTTATGCTCAGGACCCTCCTGAAAAATGGGACTTTACTTTATGTTCAGGACCCTCCTGAAAAATGGGATTTTACTTCATGTTCAGGACCCTCCTGAAAAATGGGATTTTACTTTCAGTTCAGAACCCTCCAGGAAAATGGGAATTTACTTTCAATTCAGGACCCTCCTGAAAAATGGGAATTTACTTTATGTTCAGGACCCTCCTGAAAAATGGGATTTTACTTCATGTTCAGGACCCTCCTGGAAAATGGGAAATTCCTTTCAATTCAGGACCCTCCTGAAAAATGGGATTTTACTTTCAATTCAGGACCCTCCTGAAAAATGAGATTTTACTTTCAGTTCAGGACCCTCCTGGAAAATGGGAATTTACTTTCAATTCAGGACCCTCCTGAAAAATGGGAATTTACTTTATGTTCAGGACCCTCCTGAAAAATGAGATTTTACTTTATGTTCAGGACCCTTCTGAAAAATGGGAATTTACTTTATGTTCAGGACCCTCCTGAAAAATGGGATTTTACTTCATGTTCAGGACCCTCCTAGAAAATGAGAATTTACTTTCAATTCAGGACTCTCCTGAAAAATGGGATTTTACTTTCAATTTAGGACCCTCCTGACAAATGGGATTTTACTTTCAGTTCAGGACCCTCCTGGAAAATGGGAATTTACTTTCAATTCAGGACCCTCCTGAAAAATGGAAATTTACTTCATGTTCAGGACCCTCCTGAAAAATGGGATTTTACTTCATGTTCAGGACCCTCCTGAAAAATGGGATTTTACTTCATGTTCAGGACCCTCCTGGAAAATGGGAATTTACTTTCAATTCAGGACCCTCCTGGAAAATGGGAATTTACTTTCAATTCAGGCCCCTCCTGGAAAATGGGATTTTGCTTTAGGTTCAAGACCCTCCTGGAAAATGGGAATTTACTTTCTGTTCAGGACCCTCCTGAAAAATGGGATATTACTTTTTGTTTAGGACCCTCCTGAAAAATGGGATTTTACTTTCAGTTGAGGACCCTCCTGAAAAATGGGATTTTACTTTATGTTCAGAACCCTCCTAAAAAATGGAATTTTACTTCATGTTCAGGTGCCTCCTGGAAAATAGGAATTTACTTTCAATTCAGGACCCTCCTGAAAAATAAGATTTTACTTTCAATTCAGGACCCTCCTGAAAAATGGGATTTTACTTTCAGTTTAGGACCCTCCTGGAAAATGGGAATTTACTTTCAATTCAGAACCTTCCTGAAAAATGGGAATTTACATTATGTTCAGGACCCTCCTGAAAAATGGGATTTTACTTTATGTTCAGGACCCTCCTGGAAAATGGGAATTTACTTTCAATTCAGGACCCTCCTGGAAAATGAAAATTTACTTTCAGTTCAGGACCCTCCTGGAAAATGGGAATTTACTTTATGTTCAGGACCCTCCTGAAAAATGGGATTTTACTTTATGTTCAGGACCCTCCTGGAAAATGGGAATTTACTTTCAATTCAGGACCCTCCTGAAAAATGGGATTTTACTTCATGTTCAGGACCCTCCTGAAAAATGGGATTTTACTTTCAGTTCAGGACCCTCCTGGAAAATGGGAAATTCCTTTCAATTCAGGACCCTCCTGAAAAATGGGATTTTACTTTCAATTCAGGACCCTCCTGAAAAATGAGATTTTACTTTCAGTTCAGGACCCTCCTGGAAAATGGGAATTTACTTTCAATTCAGGACCCTCCTGAAAAATGGGAATTTACTTTATGTTCAGGACCCTCCTGAAAAATGAGATTTTACTTTATGTTCAGGACCCTTCTGAAAAATGGGAATTTACTTTATGTTCAGGACCCTCCTGAAAAATGGGATTTTACTTCATGTTCAGGACCCTCCTAGAAAATGGGAATTTACTTTCAATTCAGGACCCTCCTGAAAAATGGGATTTTACTTTCAATTCAGGACCCTCCTGACAAATGGGATTTTACTTTCAGTTCAGGACCCTCCTGGAAAATGGGAATTTACTTTCAATTCAGGACCCTCCTGAAAAATGGAAATTTACTTCATGTTCAGGAACCTCCTGAAAAATGGGATTTTACTTCATGTTCAGGACCCTCCTGAAAAATGGAATTTTACTTCATGTTCAGGACCCTCCTGGAAAATGGGAATTTACTTTCAATTCAGGACCCTCCTGGAAAATGGGAATTTACTTTCAATTCAGGCCCCTCCTGGAAAATGGGATTTTGCTTTAGGTTCAAGACCCTCCTGGAAAATGGGAATTTACTTTCTGTTCAGGACCCTCCTGAAAAATGGGATTTTACTTTCAGTTGAGGACCCTCCTGAAAAATGGGATTTTACTTTCAGTTGAGGACCCTCCTGAAAAATGGGATTTTACTTTATGTTCAGAACCCTCCTAAAAAATAGAATTTTACTTCATGTTCAGGTACCTCCTGGAAAATAGGAATTTACTTTCAATTCAGGACCCTCCTGAAAAATGAGATTTTACTTTCAATTCAGGACCCTCCTGAAAAATGGGATTTTACTTTCAGTTTAGGACCCTCCTGGAAAATGGGAATTTACTTTCAATTCAGAACCTTCCTGAAAAATGGGAATTTACATTATGTTCAGGACCCTCCTGAAAAATGGGATTTTACTTTATGTTCAGGACCCTCCTGGAAAATGGGAATTTACTTTCAATTCAGGACCCTCCTGGAAAATGAAAATTTACTTTCAGTTCAGGACCCTCCTGGAAAATGGGAATTTACTTTATGTTCAGGACCCTCCTGAAAAATGGGATTTTACTTTATGTTCAGGATCCTCCTGAAAAATGGGATGTTAGTTTCTGTTCAGGACCCTCCTGAAGAATGGGACTTTACTTTATGTTCAGGACCCTCCTGAAAAATGGGACTTTACTTTCTGTTCAGGATCCTCCTGAAAAATGGGATTTTACTTTATGTTCAGGACCCTCCCAATTCAGGACCCTCCTGAAAAATGGAATTTTAGTTTATGTTTAGGACCCTCCTGAAAAATGGGATTTTACTTTATGCGCAGGACCCTCCTGAAAAATGGGATTTTACTTTCTGCTCAGGACCCTTCTGAAAAATGGGACAACTCTTTCAAAAGTGAAATACTATTTTACTATAATTTTTGTTTGGGATAATTTTTGTTCTAGTTTTAATGTTGGGTTTCAGGAGCCCGCCTGAAGAATAGGGTGATGAAATAGCAAGTCAGGAGCCCGCCTGAAGAACAAGGTGATGAAATAGCAAGTCAGGAGCCCGCCTGGAGAATAGGGTGAAGAAACGAAAAGTCAAGCAACAAAGCGAAGCAATGGAAAGTCAAGCAACAAGTTGGAAGAAATTGCAAGTCAGGAGCCCGCCTGAAGAATAGGGTGATAAAAGTCGAGTCAAGAGCCAGCAGAAGCTGTTAGATAGGATTTTGTAATTTCGTTTATATTTTAACTTGTAATTTTTATTTTTGATGTAATGACAGAGCCGCGGACCGGAACCTCGACGGAGTCTCACTCGACTCTCCAACTCGGTATAGCCCACTTCTCTTCCAATCCTTTGAAATATCCGTGACTTGATTCTTTCATAACTTGGGTAGGAAGGATGTCCTAAGTCAAGACCCGGTTGTCCTTCTTCCTTCTGTTTCTTTCTTTGAATAATGGTCGGGTCAAAATTTGGTCTCGCTGTCTACTTCTTTGTCTGAAAATACTTCGTGTTTACATTCAAAGGGGGCATGATGTAGACACCTAATTTTGTCCCTCCCGAAGTCTAATTTTATTCATTTTTAGTTCACCTTACCATGTGTCCAACCCCATGTAATTATATCCCACCAAAATACAAAAATAAACAAAAAAATACCTCTAACTAATTTATCTTATCCTAACAACCTATCCAATCAAAAGCTTCCACCTACCCTAACTACCCATATGATCCCCCCCTCCTTTTTCTTGTCCACAAAGAAATAATATATGGGGGACCAACAAAAATTCCCACATCATAACAAATCCATGCCCATTATAAAAGAAAAATTCTAAGAAGAAAAAAAGGGGCTCATTCTTTGATCATCATCTTCTCCACAATAACAAGAATCACCAAATAATCTTCCTCACAAGAACAAGAACTACAACGAAAAAAAAAAAAAAAAGTAACCGGTGAACAGTACCTGTGAACAGTGACCAGTGAACAGTACCGGTGAACAGTGACGGCGTGAAAAGTGACGGTGAACGGGTCATTATTTGTCGAGTTGGATTATTGGTGTTAAGGTTCGGCTCGAGATTTCCGGGTGCGGACTCTCTTTATTCGAATAACATTGAGTTTGAAAGCTTCAAATTTAAGGTCCAATTCTTTCTTCTCTTTTATTTAATTCTTATGTGATTGTGATTGCGTGTGATTCGATACCGTGGTTTGTTTGTTGATGTGAACTGTTGGTGACATTTGGGTGTGTGATGTGCTAAGCATGATTGGTGAATTTTCGTTATTCTCGATTGGTGGATTGTGTATTGAAATGGGTTAATCACGTGGTTAAAAATGAATTAAGGTGGGGATTAAAAATGGAGGAAAATGAATATTGATTAATTTTGATGTATTGATAATGTTAAACATGATAGAATTGTGATATGTTGAACTTGGTAGGCAAACGTAGGCCGGTTAGGCAAATTTAGGAATAATGATTTATTGGAGTGTTTGAATTTGTGCGTGAATGGTACTTTCTACTTTATTGCACAAAAAGTTTAAATTGTACTCATTTGGCCGGGGAATGCCCCGAAGGATTTGTATTGATTTATCCGGGGAATGCCCTGAAGTAGCATGTACGCAAAGGAGGCTCGTGATTAAGGCCCGGAACGTCGGGTGGAGTTTAGTTTAGGATTAGTTTAGAATAAAATAGGTTTTATATTTCAGCACCTCTTTTATTTTGGATTGTATAATTTGGACTGAACAATATTTTTGTTTGTTTTGAATTTTGTGTGATTTATTTGTTTGCTTGTTTTGTGTGTTTATGTGGTTTGTACATTTGTAATGTCAAATTAGCCGATACGCTCCACCAAGCGACCGTGGTCGAACCACGGGATCGAGGGGTGCCTAACATCTTCCCCTCGGTCAACAGAATTCCTTAGCCGGAATCTCTGTTCGTAAACCGATTTAAAGAGTCAAATGGTTTCGAAAAGAATTTTCCAATGGTGACTTGGCACACCAGATTATGCCAAGTGACGACTCTGATTTTGAATGTAAAAACAATCTTTTTATCGGAACCAATCTTTATTTTGTCACTTTAATAAAAAAATCTTTCAAACCTAAAAATACATATCTTTTTTTGGAGTCGAAAAAGGGGTGTGACATATATAAATGCATTTATTCGAATTAACTAGCCACAGATACTAACAAAACGATAAAATTGATCGCACATTCAAAAAGGGATGACAATTGATCTCCTTATCAATTAGTATTGTTTTCTTAATAGACGTGTCAAGTTTAAATATGACAAATAAAAGTAAACGAAAAAAATATTTTAAACGCATGACACTAACATAGCTACACAAATAGGCAAGCATTGACCTTAATTAAGTAAAGAATTCTTTATACTTAATTAAGGTCAATGATTTCATTATTAAATCATCCAAAAATTTGGCAACCTGAAATATGTGAACTCAGAACTGTCACAGATAAAATCAAATGCATGAACCAACAGGGTTAATTCAACGCTCATTAGCTCAATTATAATATCACAAAAAAAAAAAAAGGCCCCAAATAAACAGTCAAAGCACTGACAAATGCTTAAACACAATTATATTATTTACAGTGTGATGCACGTCGAAAACGACTTTAAGATGTGATAAATTAACCAATAGATATTGGACTTTGAGTTTGACCATAGCACTACCTGTGATTTTTCTTATACTTTTTTATGATATAGGAAAATCTATCTGGACCTAATTTTTGGATCAACACAATTAGCAGGCCAGAATTTTCAGAAAGGAGGTTTTTAAATAAACATACAAATAAATCGAAAAGGGTTTAACATATATTATATATATAGAAAAGTTAATTTTAATTAATTATATATATATATATACTAGTTAAATCGTACGTGCCTCGCACGTATAATATTTGATTATTTAAAATTAGATGATTTTGTCTATTACAAAAAAATTTAATGAAGTGAAAAAAATTCAAATCACTTCTCAAAATTTTTTCACACTTTAATAAAATAGTGCAAACATAACATATATTTTATTAAAGAATTTAATAAATTTTTAATTCTTAAATATTAATTTATTTATTTTTTATCTAAAGCAGATACTTTTAACGAAGGACAAGTTCAAATATTTCTGAACACCGAATCAAATAGAAATGAAGTTGAAAGAAAACGAACCAAACTGAAATAGTTCGATTCGATGTTCGATGTTTACTTTTTAAAACTGTAAATCAAAGAATTGAATCGAAATTTGACAAAATTGAATCAAAGAGCAGAACGTGCACTTCTAATCAACGCCTTAACAACATAAACCGTACTAATATGAATGAGAAATAATTCTTTTTTTACAAAAAAAACATACCTTTAAATCCTCTCGTAATTGGCACGAAGTCTCAACCATACACTTACATAATTTTTCTTTACCTGCCCATCATGCGAAAGCCAACAATTGAAATTACAATAAATCATACGATAAAAAAAGCGTTAATAAAAGATACATAATATTTAATATTATTGACCTACAAATTAAAAATTAATATTAAAAAACATAAAACTAATCTTCTCTTGAGCATACTCTTTAACAATTAAATTGTGAATGTTATTCTATTATTTATTGGAAAAAAGGAATGCTCAATATATAGAAGTACAATTTTTTTTCTTTTAAGAAAGAGTTGATGAAACATGGAAGAAATCTAATCTAATTTGAGAAATTTTTTCCATATAAAAACTAATTATTATAGAAAATCAAAAACCATACTTAAAAGAAAGAAAATTAAGGACTCCTAATTAAATCAAAAACCATACTTAAAAGAAAGAAAATTAGATCATATGCTAACTACAATCTGGCACTACTTATTTTTTTTCTTTTTGAGGTGGGACGTGTTTTTTAATTAAAAATAATCAAATAATAATTTGATAAAATAATAAAAAGACGTTTCTTATTGCGTATTTAAAACTTTTTAAAATTTGATACTTATTAAATTTTTCTTATTCTAACGCTTTTATATTTGTTTCTAGATTTTTCAAATCCTATCAAAATCAAATTTAGTTGTTTTATAATTCTTAAACTAATGAAAAAAGTATTAGTTGTCGTTAATTCTGATAACTTCTAATAAGGAAAGGTTTTACCATAAATATATATTAATTATTTTTTAACTCTTAAAAATTAGAAAAAAAAAATAGTGAAAAGACGATTTTGTCTAAAACGAAAACTTTTAATGAAGAGCAAAAAGTTCAAACAATATTTCTAAGGTCCTTCACACTTTTAATTAAACCTGTCAAACGGGCCGGGCTGGCCCGGCCCGAACCGACCCTACATATCAAACCGGACCGGTTTGACCCGGCCCGGTAAGCCCTAGGGCTTTAGGGTTCCGGGTTCCGGTCCGTTTTTTTTTTTAAACTGGGCCCGGTTAACCCGGCCCGGACCAACCCGGTCCAGGCCCGCCGGTTAACCGGCCCGGAACCGGCCCGGAACCGGCCCGGAATTTTAAAAAAAAAAAAAAAAAATTATTGGGCCAAACTAGCCGTTGGCCCAACGGCTATATTACCGTTTTTGGGTCCAAACGGCTAGTTTGGGCCCATTAACTTAAAAAAAAAAAAAAAAAAAAAAAAAAAAATTAATCCCCAAAATAAATCTATAAATACCCTACAACTTCAAATCATTTCTCACACAATTTTTCACTCTCTCAAATCTCATTCTCTCTCAAATCTCATTCTCTCTCAAATCTCAATTCTCAATTCTCAAATATTCAATATATTTAATTTCTTAAAGTGTTCAATTTAAATTTTTAATTTTTCGTTTACAAAGTACGAGCGGAAGTTTCTAAAGTCGCAATCTTCGGATACTTCCAAAATTTGGTATTGTCGTTCCATCTCTTACGTTTAATTTTTATTTATTGTATTAATTGTTTAATATTTAATTTTATTATATTTGTGTATTTTGAATATTTTTAGTTTAATTTAATTTATATTATGGATAAATTAAAAAACCTCGCTACTAAAGGTGTTAGAAATTTTTGTCCCGGAAGCGGTAGTGGTAGTAAAAAGCGAATTACTAGCGGTAGAGGTAGTTCAAGTAATAGATATACCCGTGTGACTTCGCCTCCGGTACCGCTTGGTACACCTTTTGAGGAAGAAATAGGTGTAGGTGCTCACGATATGGATTATGTAGAATTTCAGGAAAATTACGGTATAGAAGAAGAAAATGAAGTAGATGCAGTTAATGTAGACGAAGATGATGAAAATATTGCTGAAACACCCGCAGTAGGACATGCTAACGTTAGATCTGAATCAGTTAATCTCCCTTCCCGTCCTCCCAGTGCCCCAAAACCCCGTAAAAGAACTAGTATTGCATGGCAATTTTTTGAACGTATATCAGATATTGAGGTGCAGTGCAATATTTGTCAACAAAAATATAAGCATAGAAGTGGCGGTAAGCAAGGGGGTACGGGTACGTTAATGAGACATATAGCTGAAGATCACACTAGAGAGTTGAATATTGCAAAAGGTGGTGGGGATGTTGGTGGGTCAACGCAAACTAGAATGGACCCAACAACCGGTCAAGTAGCGAAAAAGTATAATAAATTGAGGGACAGAGAAGAAATAGTTAAAATGGTAGCTGTGGGTTGTTTGCCTTTTAGTTTTCCTTCTTCTGATGCCTTTATTCGTTATATACAAGCAATTTATAATCCTATGTTTAATGGTATTCCTAGAACTACTTGTCGGTCTGATATTTTTAGACTCCATTCACAATATTATTTTTATTTATCAACATTCTTAAAAAATATTCAATGTAGATTGTCCCTAACTTCCGATCTTGGTCGTGCTGTAAATAAAAATGATTATTTAACCGTTACTTGTCATTGGATGGATAGTAATTTCATAATGCAAAAACGTATTCTTGCTTTTTTATATGATGAAGATCGGAAACATACTGGACAATTTATTGCTGATTCTATTATTAAAATTGCCGGATATTATGGTATAGAAAATAAAATTTTATGTATTGCTTTTGATAATGTTTCTAACAACAAGACTGCTATAACAAAAATAAAATCTACGCTATCTCCGCCCTTTCCTGAAATTTTTCATGTTAAGTGTGCATGTCATATATATAATTTAATTGTAAAAGATGGTCTTGACTTTTTTGAGGTTTATATTGAAAAAATTCGTCTTGCTGTTGGTTTTATTCAAGGAAATAATCGTAGATCTAGAATTAAAGAATTTAAAGTTAAATGTCAAGAAAATGGACTTGCACCGATTTTGATGCCTGAGGAAATTGATATTAGATGGAATTCTACGTATGAATTTTTAAAAACTTGTTATAAATATAGAATTCCTATTACACTAGCTTTTAACCAACATTGTGGTTCATTTGCTGATTCTGCTGATTGCATGCTACATAATTCTGATTGGGTTATAATTAATGATCTTGTTAAGTTCTTAGAAAAATTTTATGTAGCTACGGTTGAATTTTCCGGTGCATATTATCCTACTGTTTGTAATATTTTGGCATATATAGCCGATATTTCTGGTTTGCTCCGACAATATAAAGATAAAGAAGGTTATAAAGAAGCTGTTGGCGCTATGTTTACGAAATTTAAAAAATATTTCTTCCCGATTCCCCCTATTTACTTGGTTGCTGCTATGTTAAATCCGTGCATGAAATATAATCATATGTGTCACTTTAGTACTCTTATTTATACTAACTTAGAAATAAATACTAACCATGATTCTGAACAAATACAACCTGATTTGTGGACGGCTACGGCTGATGCAAAAGATTATATAGAAAAATTATATAATCACTATGCTGATTTATTTGATTCAGCCGTACCTACAAATATCACTCCAACTGTCGCTCCTCATCCTCCCGAGGAGCCATCAGCTTCTAAAAGGCCGGCACATAGTGGTTTTCCTGATTCGTTTTATGATTTAACTTGTTGGAACAGTGTGGATGAGAGAGCTTACACATCAACTTATCGGGAAGAGCTAAAATATTATCTGCGGACGCCACCAGAGGATCGCAGACGACGGATCAACACGCTGGATTGGTGGAGGAATAATGAATCACAATATCCTGTACTTTCAAGATTAGCCAGAGATATCTTGAATGTTCCTATGTCAACCGTTGCATCAGAGAGCGCCTTCAGTCAGGGACGACAGCAGCTTGGAGACAACCGACACTCATTGGGAAGCAACGCAATGAATGTTTTAGTTTGCCTCAGAGATTGGATTAGAGCAGAAAGAAGAAACCAAGGAATGGAACCAGAGCCCAACGACGACCTCAAACTTGAAGAAATTATGACTTCACGGGAGAACTCAGCAGAATCAAGTCCAATGCAGGGTTTTTCCCCCGTTGACTTCGACTACCCTATGCAAGTTCCAATTAATATTAACATGAATGAGTTGGAAAAAATGATGCATAATTTATAGATTTTTCATTCATGTAAATTATAAATTTTGGATCATTTTGCAATCAATAAAATTCCACAAATTCATTCACTCCTTAGTCGTTGTTTTTTTTTTTTTTTTTATTTAACGATTTATAATTTTAATATCTTCTATACAAGTGTATATTTAATGTATACATGTGTATATGTTTATATATCTTATATAGAAGTGTATATTTAATGTATACAGGTGTATATATCTTCTATAGAAGTGTATATTTAATGTATACATTGTGTATATAGCGTATATAGTGTATATATGTGAATAGATCTTCTATAGACATGTATATTTAGCGTATACATGTGTATATGTTTTATAAATTAGTATATAACTATACAAATATATATTGTAATGTATATATATTGTAGTATATCTCATTTAAAGTATTACATATACATAGAATAGAGTGTATATATGTGAATAGATCTTCTATAGACATGTATATTTAACGTATACATGTGTATATGTTTTATAAATTAGTATATAACTATACAAATATATATTGTAATGTATATATATTGTAGTATATCTCATTTAAAGTATTACATATACATAGAATAGAGTGTATGAATGTTAATAGATCTTCTATAGACGTGTATATTTAACATATATATGTGTATATGTTTTATAAATTAGAATATAACTATACAAATATATATTGTAATGTATATATATTGTAGTATATCTCATTTAAAGTATTACCTATACATAGAATAGAGTGTATATATGTGAATAGATCTTCCATGTATATTTAACGTATACATGTGTATATGTTTTATAAATTAGTATATAACTATACAAATATATATTGTAATGTATATATATTGTAGTATATCTCATTTAAAGTATTACATATACATAGAATAGAGTGTATGAATGTTAATAGATCTTCTATAGACGTGTATATTTAACGTATATATGTGTATATGTTTTATAAATTAGAATATAACTATACAAATATATATTGTAATGTATATATATTGTAGTATATCTCATTTAAAGTATTACCTATACATAGAATAGAGTGTATATATGTGAATAGATCTTCTATAGACATGTATATTTAACGTATACATGTGTATATGTTTTATAAATTAGTATATAACTATACAAATATATATTGTAATGTATATATATTGTAGTATATCTCATTTAAAGTATTACATATACATAGAATAGAGTGTATGAATGTTAATAGATCTTCTATAGACGTGTATATTTAACGTATATATGTGTATATGTTTTATAAATTAGAATATAACTATACAAATATATATTGTAATGTATATATATTGTAGTATATCTCATTTAAAGTATTACCTATACATAGAATAGAGTGTATATATGTGAATAGATCTTCTATAGACATGTATATTTAACGTATACATGTGTATATGTTTTATAAATTAGTATATAACTATACAAATATATATTGTAATGTATATATATTGTAGTATATCTCATTTAAAGTATTACCTATACATAGAATAGAGTGTATATATGTGAATAGATCTTCTATAGACATGTATATTTAACGTATACATGTGTATATGTTTTATAAATTAGTATATAACTATACAAATATATATTGTAATGTATATATATTGTAGTATATCTCATTTAAAGTATTACATATACATAGAATAGAGTGTATGAATGTTAATAGATCTTCTATAGACGTGTATATTTAACGTATAGTCGTTGTTTTTTATTTTTTTTTATTTAACGATTTATAATTTTAATATCTTCTATACAAGTGTATATTTAATGTATACACGTGTATATATCTTCTATAAAAGTGTATATTTAATGTATATATTATGTATATAGCGTATATAGTGTATATTTGACCGGTTTTTAACCGGGTTTGACCGGGTTTGACCGGGTTTGACCGGATTGGGTTAAGTGGGCCGGTTCCGGGTGGGTTTTAATATTTTTATTGTGCAGCCCGGCCCGGCCCGGACCGGTTAAGGCCAAACCCGGCCCGTAACCGGCCCGGAACCCGGTAAGAATGAGAGGGCCGGTTCCGGGTTGAACCGGCCCGGCCCGTTAGACAGTCTTACTTTTAATATATTATAAATTATAAATTATAGATTATAGATATAGATTATAGATATATAATATAATTTTCTATCGAAGAGGATTAAAATGAACCTTCTGACTCAAGGGTAGCTTCGCGCCTCAAAATTCTGAAGACTATAATGCCCGTCTTCTACGCTTCATTATTTAAATATCAAAGTTAGTTTGCGCGATGCAAGAGCAAGACTCGAACATGTAGTGGCCTAAGAGCTAAGACATATAGATCCCCTTCACCGTGCTCGAATATAAGATGCATTGGCCTAAGAAATGTAAATCCCTCCATAGTAAAATTTAGAATTTTTAGAGCATGAGCGAGTTTGAGAGTGGTATTATTAAAAAAATGCATTTAGTAGGTAAATAAACCCATCGCTTTAAGGGGTCGTTTGGCAGAGTGTATTAAAAATACAATGCATGCATTAGTCTTTGTGCATTAGTAGTACCTTGTTTGGTATCATTTTTAGATTATGCATAACTAATATTTGTACTAATTATACACTCTATTGTGTATTGAAGTGTGCATTAGTACTACACACTATTTTCTATATATGTATTAATAATGCAAGACTTTCAACACATATATTAATTTGTTAAATGACATGATTGCCCCTTAAATTATTTTTCATTACAGCCTCGTGCCTCATCCAGCCTCAATCCATTAGTAATGTTCACTCTCGTCCGATCAACCACAGTGCCTTCAGCATATGCCACTGATAATTTGCGATTAGCCACATTGAATTTGTCAAGTGCTTCAAGTTTTGCCTTGACAATCTTGGCTTTGCGAAGGACAGACACCATGTCAAAATCCATTCGATCCTTAAGGTCACGAAGAACTTTGGGACCATGAGTAATTTTTGTCTCTTCATTCATATTTTGAAGATCAATCAAGAGATTAGTAATCGCTTTAATATCACCGGCCTTCACTGCTTTGATTTCATGGAAGCAATTGGAAAGATTGACTTCATCAGTGCGGCTGAGTTGACCCATCTCCAAATCCCTCTCTGTATCAAGATTCAAATGGGCTTGCTTCTTCAATTCAACATAACCTGAGAACGATTTTGTCATAAGATCGTTCATTTTCACTCCAGTTTATGAAAATGGAGATCTGGTACAAGCTATCTCCACAAGAAGGGTTGAAGGAAGGGTTACAGAAGCAAGACCCTTGATAGAGCATTGAATACATGGAATATAGAAAAATGATTCAGATGGGTTTGCACTTCACGATAGAGATGACAATCATAAGCAACTTCTTACAGTTCTTAAATGGCAGTTCTTTTTTCATCTCTGTGCAGCTTAATATCAGAGCAAATGAAATCATCAGATTTCTAAAGAAGGGTAATTTAGTAAAAAAATATCCTTTTATAAAAATTATATAAAGATATATTATCTTTAATACATCAGACCAAACATTGTGTAAAAAATAATGCATGTATAACTAATACCAATATTACTAATACTTGCACTATTAATACACCTTATTCAACATTATTCTTATACACTCTACCAAACGACCCTTAAGTGTAATATTTTGCTTTTTGTAGCATGAATTTCAACATATAATATTATAGTAATTTTAAAAAATAAATATATAAAATATCTAATTTCATGAAAAAAACCACAAAATCACATACCCCGTATTTTACATGCAATTTCCCCAACCTTTGACAATAGAGCTAATCTTTTGACTTTCAAGCACAATTTTTTCTTATAGTAACACATTATTATATCATAAATTCTACCTTTTTATTTTTTATGAAAAAAATAGAAATAGGATTGCACAAGTAACGCATTAAAAAAAGGGGTTAGAACAATAGCAGAATCTGCATGACGAATAATGATGTAGACTTTTTGGTGATCAATATATATATCACTCTTAAAAGATATATATACTAGATACTGTAGTCCATGTCAGCACGAGCCCAATATATGTTATTTACGTTATCTCAATTTATGTAACACAAATGCTATTTGGAGTGTCAATCAAATTTTTATTAATATAAATTTTTAAATAATTTAAGTTGCTATTCATTGTAATTTATAGTATCTTTTATGTAATTTAGTAATTTATGTTACTCGTTTATGTTACTCGCTTTATCGCAATTTTAGAATTTAGTGAGTCAGTCAAATTTTTTTTTACTAATATGTTTTTTTAAAATATTTAAGTTGTTAATCTTTGTGATTTTAGTATCTTTTAATGTAATTTCAAATAATTTTTGTTACTTGTTTTATCGCAATTTATGTGACACTATTAGAATTTCTAAAGCCAATCATATTTTTTACTATATGTTTTTAAAATATTATAAGATGTTAATAGTTATGACTTATAATTATTTTTTTTGCATAATTTTTAAATATATAATATTTTACCAAAATAAAGTAAATAAATTAAAATAAACAAAGTACTAAATTTTTAAAACATACTAAATTCAAAAACATCATTTTGATCAACAAATTGCTAAATTAAAACAATAAAACATGCAAATTATAAAATATCAGAACTATCTCGAATTTACGTAACACAAATATAATTTAGATAATCAATCAGATTCTTAATATGTTTTTAAATATTTCAAATTGTAATTTTATAATATTTTTTATGTAATTTTCAAATAATATATGTTACTCTACTTATTCAAATTTTGTGGCATTAATATTCAATTATATTCTTAAAATAATTTAAGTTTTTAATTATTATGATTTATAATACTTTTTCTTCTATTCCAATTTAAGTAGCACTAAATAAATTCGAGAGTCAACCAAATTTTATGATTGAAGCAGCGAAGTGGATATATCCTAAATGACTTATAATACCTAATTAGAAGTGATATAACAAAATTACTATGAGAAAATATTTGTGAAAAAAATTTAAATGAGTCTCATAAAAGATGTCATGTCAATTTAAAACATCAAGAATTAATTTATCATTTTATGTCAATTTTATTAAATATTATTAAATTTTTAATACCTAAATGACTTATAATAATTAATTAGGGGTGATATAGTAAAATTACGGTTGAAGCAGCTGAAGTAGACATGTCATAAATGTCCATTTTACCTTTTTTTTTTTATTAAATATTATTAATTTTCTTATATGTAAATGTCTTACAATAATTAATTAGTGGTAATATAGTAAAATCATGGAGCAAACATACTTGTGAATTTTTTTAAATAAGTCTCATATAAGATGTCCTATTAATTTAAAACATCAACAATTGATTTATCATTTATATCTATTTTATTATTTATTAATTATTATTAATTTTTTAATACCTAGATGACTTATAATAATTAATTTGAGGTGATATAATAAAATTACGATTGAAGCAACTGAAACAGACATGTCATAATTTTTTTTTTTAATTAAGTATTATTAATTTTCTTATATATAAATAACTTAAAATAATTAATTAGGGATAATATAGTAAAATCACGAAGCAGCTGAAGAAGCAGACATGTTGACGAAGAGCTGCCTGCTTCTTCACTCTTATTAATAGTAGTAATATATATATATATATATATATATATATCTTCATTCAAATACTTCTTTCGTTTTATTTTATGTGTCCTTCTTTTTCTTAGTCCATTCTAAAAAAATGTGATCTTATTATGATAAAAAATAACTCAACTTTAAAATTCTCTTCTTACCCTTAACAAAATAATTCACAACCACACAACTATCGAAAGATTGTTTCAAAGTCAAAAGTTTTAAAGTTTTTTTTTTTTTAAATATCGTATCAATAAATAATGTCACATAAAATGAAATAGGAGAAGGGATAATAGGTTTAGAGGATAAAATAAAGAAAGTAGTAAATACAAGGCTAGCGTTAACTCACCGGCAATTAATAATGATATTGTAGGCTTCTACATGTACTTATTATAATTATTTCAAAAATACCGTGTACGTAATTCCCTTTCTATTGGCTTCCATTTTAGGACCGCAAATGAAAGCTACCTTTAAGTTTATTTTTACTACACATTATCCTAAGAGTCAGTCAAGTTAATTAATTATAATGAGAATGTAGATATTTATTTTGTTTGATGTTTTAGTTAGGTAAGATTGTTTGACGGAACGTAAAGTTTAAAATTCGTAATTAGTTTACTTCATAAGTAACAGATAAAGTGATGTTAAAAATAGTAAAATAATAAATAAAAATAGAGAAACCATCACATTAAAAATTAAATCCATATATTCTATTTTTCACCCTCAATAAACTTTATTTGTGGAATCAGATTGAATTTATTATTGTTATATATCGTAGAATGAATTTTGAAATGTGACATCATGAATCGTAATAATAGCCTAATACAGAAAAGAATTAAGATTACTACTAATAGTTTAGAGGAATTCAAATAAATATGTTTAAGCAAATGAAAGCAAAAAATTCTCCGATCCACGACATAGTGGCAACGAGCTGAATTGCTTCTCGTACTTTTCATTTTCAATTTTGTATTTGTGTCAGTTTCTTTAAAAATACACCATTAAGAATTCGATAAAGACTGATTGATATTTGAAGAGTCCTTTACGTAAAAAAAAAAAAAAAAAAGGCAGTCTGATCAGTGATGAAGCCAGAAATTTTGTCAAGGATGTTCAAACTTTAAAAGAGTGAATAATTTTTTTAGGTGAGTGAATGCTCAAAATATATATTATTTTAGTCATGAGTGGGTGCACCACTCGGCTTGGATGCCTGCATAATTGTTTCTACTCAAAATTTGTTCTACACTTTTTTTGGAGCAGAAATCAAACAATAAAAAAGAAAAAAAAATCTAGAGTGTTTTTGGTGTGGAGGAAATATTTGAGAAAAATATTTTTCTATTTTTTCATGTTTGATTGATCAAAATATTTTCTCTAGAAAATCAAGCTGAGGAAATTTACTCTTCTAACGAAGTAGAAAAAATAATTTTCATAAGTAATTAAATCATATTAACACTTACATATAAAACAAATCTATTACATAAATCACTACTAACAATAAAAACAATTTTAGCTACTAGTGGAACTATATAAAAATAAATAAAGCATATCAAAAGATAATGGAGTAACAAAGAAATATGAAACATAAAAGAAAATCTAAAGATAAGCTAAAAATAAATAGTAGTAGTTGATTTCTTTTCTTTTATGTTGACTGATTTATGCTGTAAAACTTAGAAATGAGAAGGTTCCAATAATCTACATGGTTGTCAGCCTTGTCATATTTAAAATCAACTCAAAAGAATAAAAGTGAAAAACACAAAGAGAAAAGGATGTTGAAAGCGGGGTTCGAACAACAAAACTACGGGCTGCAAATGAACACCCTTAATGCTGGACTAACATGCTCAATTCACGAAATGGTTTTTCATTTGTCATTATATCCACCTATTACTGAATATTTTATTTGTATATACGGTTTAATTTTCCGACGAAGGGTGTTCAATTGACCACCCTTACTTGACTGTAGCTCCGCCCATGAGTCTGGTGCGTTAAAGTTCCTGATATGCGCAGGATCCAGGAAAGCGTCTCACCATAAGAATGTATTGTACGCAACTTTACCTTGCATTTCTATCAAATTTTATTTTCAAAGCTTGAATCTGTAACCGTCTAATCACATGACAGTAAATATACCAGTTACTCCAAGACTTCTCTTCCAAAAGAGCCCGTTACGTAATTATTTATCTATAAACTACATATATAAATAAGGTAACTTTACCTTATTACATAAAATCTCATATTGGAAAAGAAATTACAAAAATCTCAAAATAATTACTTAAATCCCTTAAATTCACTATTTCTTTCTCATCCCCCTCATACATATCAAAATATCATATTTTGCTCCTATTTTAGTGCACTGATTTTCGCTTCATATATGTGCTCCTTTATTTATACCTATAATTAAGCTAATGTAATATTAATACTCTCTCATCCTCCTCCTATTTTAGTGCACTGATTTTTGCTTCATATCTACATCGCTAATTATTTATTTATTTATTATTTTTTAAATTATTATTATTATTATTATTATTATTATTATTAAAACGTTTAATTCATGTACTGCTTGAATAAAGACTCTTACTTCCTTATTTACCAAAATTTGAAACGAACATATGCTAATATGTTTACACAATTTTTACAAAGTTTCTCTAGTACTCCTAAATTAACATGCAATGTACCGTCTAATAATCCTAATTAGGTTAACACATGTCGTTGTCGTTCCGAAGGTTGCATATCATCCCCCTCCTTTCAATTGAATATGTACACTTTTATAATTGAAATTAAAGATGTACACTTTCAATTCATGTAATAAAGGAGATTGAATCATTCTTTTTCTTTATTATCATGTAGTCAATGTAATGTTACAATAACACTAATTTTTCCTTAAAATTATTATAATCTTATAGATAATTAATGTATAAGGTAAATATTTTATATGTATAGTGTGATATTATACATTTTGGAAGATTATATTTTAATGTATAAGTTATAATATATCAAGTATTATACATTAATTATTTTTGGAACACTAATGCATAATATAATTCTTCTGCTATATATTTCATTTTGTTATACATTAAGAAGTTCTACATTTAAGAGGCATTTTATGTATTATTTGGTATTATACAATTAGAAAGTATTAATATTGTATAAGGTTATATTATACCTTCTGATAAGGATACAGAAGTATACATGTTTAATGTTAATACTTAAATGTATAGTATGACATTATACATTACTGCAGATTATTTTTTAAATGTATAATGTGCCCACATACATATGTAACTGTTGTATAATGTTATCTTTAATACGTATCAGTTTGCTGCTATTTTTTCTCTCTTAATTTGAGTCTACTTTATTTTTTCAGGGCATGAAATATAGTATTGACAAATTTCAAAAATTATTTCTTCAACTCCATGTAAACCCGATCACTTCATTGTCATTCCTTATGATATTGGGAGAAGAATTACCTTCAACAATATATTTTACTTCAATTATTTTACGAACTTCTTCAATATTCAATTCCATCGCGATTGTAGCAATCAATTTCAAGGAGATTATATTTTCCGAAATAATAATTGCGTCACTTTTGAAGGATTGATAAATAATTTTTGACTCTCAAATATCGAAATGACGCAACAATATGGGGATGCTCATATTTTTTTTTTTTCGAGAATTGAAGAAAGAAGAAGACGACATTTTTTTCTTTTCAAAAACGTAATTCAACAATGAGGAAAACTAACAACAATGCTTAAGATTTTTTTGAATTTAAATTTCAGTTACTGTATTTAATCATACGCAACATAATTATAGGTAATTAATGACGTATTTAAGAGAATGAAAGATTTTTTATCTGATTACTCTTTCCATGAATGTAGATAATTCTGTTTTATCTTACCTTCCTACAATATATAAGAAATTGTCGAATGTATAAATATATTTTACAAAATAGGGAGAGAAAAAATCTAAAAAAATTATATATAAATAATTTCACTTAACATGCTATTTGTGTGGTTTATACATTATTTATAATACAAAGGGCTTTATTGTTTTTTCCCCTAAATTTCCACTTTTAAGGCACCTATAAATACACACTTAACTTCAAAGTTCAAACTCCCAATTGGCCAAACATTTCACACTTAGTGACATTTCTAACTCACAACCACCAAAAAAAAAAAAAAAACCACCATCAACCAACTTGGTAATAAATGACCTCCTCACTCCATAATCCACCAACCACCACCACCACCATCACGGCGGAGAACGGTGGCCCCACCGCCTTTTCCGGTTTGCACCCAGATATAATCCAAGCTCATATTCTAACTCGCCTTGACGGACCCTCACTAGCCTCTACTAGCTGCTCCTCCACCACTCTCCACAAACTTTCTTCCGTAAACCACTTATGGTTACGTGTTTGCCACTCCACTTGGCCCTCCACAACCACTCCTCGTGTCTGCCACGTCATCTCTACCTTTCATGATGACAGTTACCGTGCCTTTTTCTCTCAGTCCTTCTCTGTAACTGATATCGAGGATGAGCTAATTATTCAGGATCGTCCAGAGTCCTCCGCGAATTATTTAATGTGGGCTCTCCATGCTATGTGTATGAAAATATGCTCGTGTTGTTACTTGGGTCGAAAGCAATGGATTCAGGTGAACTCAATTTCATCACGACCGAGGGAATTAATATCGGCCGTTGATGTACACTATAGAAACAAGGTGATCTTTAGTAATGTGCAAGAGAGCGAAACGACGTCGAGTTGGTTTCAATCCTCGCCGTTCAGAATTGACATGATTGATCTAAAGGACGTGATTTCAACGACGATCAAACACCCGAACGAAGATGACACGTGTACGGATCTGATTGAGAATATGGAGTTGAGTTGGATTTTGATTGATCCAATCGGACGGCGGTCGATGAATCTGTCTTCGTTAAAGGCCGTTTCAGTTCAACGACATTGGTTGACAGGTGAAGTGCAGGTGAGGTTTAGTTCAATCCTGACCGTTGATCGAAAGAGCGGTCACGTGCAGTGTGAGATAGTGGTCACGTGCGGTGGATCTGAGGTAGGAGAAATGCAAGTAAGGGAAGTGAGTTTGGAAATGGAGGATATGGATGGAAGTCATTTGAATGGGAGGGATAGTTTGGTAATTTTACAAAAGGCATTGGAGGGTAAAAGGGGAAATAACAGAGGTAATAGAGGTGAAATTGGGAAGAAAAGATATAAAGAATTTTTGGAAATGAGAAGGGAAAGAAAAGAGAAGAAGTTGAGGAGAGAAGGCGCATTGGATGTTTTATGTGTAGCATTTGGGATATCAATTTTTGTGGCACTTGGTATTTTTTGCTTTGTTTGAGTAGATGAAAAAGGAGAACTAGAACAAAGACGACGACGACGATAACATATTCAGTGAATTGAACGAGTGAAGTCTCAAAAGGAAAAAAATGACAACAACAATATATTCAGTGAAATAGTACGAGCAAAGCCTAGAAAGGATAGTGTATCCGCAAATTTCACCTTTATCTTGAAAAGATAGAGAGATTGTCTTTTTTATAACCTCGACTCAAGAAAAATATATTTTAAAGTAGATATGAAAAAAAATACAATAATAAAGAAGCAAAAGAAAAAAAATGCATTTGCAGAAAGATGGAAGGACCACAATTACTTGTAATTATCATTGAAATATATTAATTTATGGATAAAGTGACTATAGGAAATAAAGAAGGTAGTAACACTCACTCCCAATGTTCTAATCATGTGTAGTAATACTACTTTCTTTCTCACATTCTTGTGCAAGATTTGAAAAAAAAAAAGAAGAAGTAATTTTACGTTCAAATCTTTGCCTTTTGTTAAAAACTCAGAGAATCAGTGCTTTCACGTGTTGGTTAGGGCTGCAGATTTCTTTTTCAATTGAAGTAACTGATAAAGTTGCTTTTATTAGGAGGCTACGGGTTCAAATCTTGAAAATAACCTCTGACAGAAATACAAGATATAGGGTTGTGCAACAATCGAACCGACCGATAAAAATTTTATTGGTTTATTGTTATTGGGTTATTGAATTAAGATTTTTTAATGATTTTATAAAAAAAAAAACTATTGAGTTATTGGTTCGGTTCGATTTTTTCTTATTGAGTTATTGGGTAAACCGATAACCTAATAAGAATATATATATATATATATATATATATATATATATATATATATATATATATATATGACTTATTAGATATTTCTCTTAATTTCTCTTTAATCTCTACAAATTAACAAACTTATTATTTCAATTATACAAACTCTTAATTTCTCCTAACAACATTTAGTTCAAACTTGAAAATTCTTGTAAATTAAAACACATTACGTAGGATTTTTGTTTGCAATTAAGATTCAATTATTTTTTATTTTAGTTACTACTATTTCTATTTTATGAGTATTTTCTTATCGGTTAAACCGAAAGCCGATCGTTAAGGACTAAAATCGATAAATCAAAAACCGATAAAAAATATCTTATTGGTTTGGTTATTGGTTTAACATATTTAAAAACCGAAAACTGATAAACCGAGCCGGTAATATGTAAAACCGAACCGAACCGACCAATGCACACCCTTAGATAAGGCTGCGTACAATACACCCTTGTGGTGGGTCCTTCCCCGGACTATGTGCATAGCGGGATCTTTAGTGCACCAGGCTGCCTTTTTTTTTACAAACAAAAAAAAACAGTTTTTCTTATTTTGTAAACGATAAACTTCCATTTTGTAGTTTATTTGTAGGATAAAGGGTCAAAAATACCCTTCTACTTTTATAAATTGACTAAATTTGCCCCTCGTTATACTTTCTACATATACAATATTGTCTTCAGACTTAGATGTTTGACATAAAAAGTTGACGCCTAATAACTTACTCCTAGGGAATCAATTAGACGGGACGGGTATAAAGAAGGTTTTAAATTATTTAATGAAATTAGATATTTTAATAGAATTTGAGGGAATTCATCCCATTAGAGGGTATATTTGTTAAGTTTCATATAAACAGGGTATTTTTAGCCCGATAACATAACGACATGGATATTTTTAACTAGAAAATATAACGAGGAATAAATGTAGCCAATTAATGAAAATAAAAATGTATTTTTAACCCTTTTTCCTTATTTTTAGTGAGATGAATCATAAATTTGAAAAGAATTTCATTCTAATCTAAAAATTATGTCCAATCAAATACGGGCACACTCATCTTATGTCACTAGTGTACAAGAACATTGACAATTAATGAAACACCCAATTCTATCAAATGCTCAACTGTGAGTATTATTATTTATGGACATGTCTCTGTCAGTCCGATGAAAACAATATAAATACCATGTCATTATTTCCCTATTACAATTAATAATGTGGACAACTAGAAAGATGTTACGTTTTGAAAGTTAAAAGATCACCGACTAATTAATGTATGTATAGTAGCATCACCAAGAAAATTTGTTCCTTTGCAGCAATTACTAATGGGCATAATACATAAATGTTGGGGTATACATTCACTGATTTGGTTAGATTTTATGGAAAAATCCTTTTGATCATAAAATGTGGTCATAATTTGGCCATAATAGCTCAAATTTGATAACAGGTTTACATTTTTATATTCTTATCATTTTCTCTCAATTTTATATTTTCTTTCTTCATTTATTCTTCTAGCTATTTCCAACACATGGGGATTGAACATCTAACTTGTTTACTTATTTGTTTGTTGACTTTGCATTTCAAAATAATATCTATACAAACAAAGAAGAAAAACGTAAAGTTATTTCATTTATTTGAATAATTTTTTAAATTTAAAATAATATTAAACTTAAAAATAATTTTAAAATTGCTGGATATTTTTAGAATGATATATAAATGACTGAATGATAATTTAAAAATAATTATAAACAATTTTATTTGTCTTTGGTGGACAGTTATTCCATTTGGCCACATTTTTAGAATGAGAATTTAGAATATAAAATAATTAAAAATATTTAGAAAAGTAATTTTTTTCAAGTTTATTGACGTTCTGTTTTTATAATTTATCAACAAAAAAATAGAATTACTTAAAATTATGTAATTAGACAAGACAACAACAACAACAACAACATACCCAGTGTATTCCCACCTAGTGGGGTCTGGGGAGGGTAGAGTGTACGCAGACCATACCACTACCTCAATAGAAGTAGAGAGGTTGTTTCCATGTCACGACCCGAGCCTAGGCCCTAGCCGTGACGAGCATCCCGAACCATGAAGGCCCGGAACACCCATTCTCTATCTGGTTATCATGCACAACATTCATAATCATAATAAAATGCGGAATTGAAACTGAGTACGGAAAACATGGTCAAGTCCTGCAATATTTCTGAATAATACTATCTGACATCAGTCTGCGAAATCTCTACTAAGAACATAAACATCTGTCTGAAAAGAAGCCGGGACAAGGCCCCCAGTAAACCAAAAACATAATAAATAAGATAGTGTCTGACATAATTAGGCCTTCCGAATAATAGAAGGCTCACCACTGTGAGATCAAGTCTGCAAACCCGAGAATGTCTACTGAGTAGCTGGACCCCTAGACTGTGCCTCAGGACCTGAAAGGGAGAGAGGGGGTCAGCACAAAAGTACTGGCACGCGAAGCAATCCAAAAGTAGTATAATGGAACATACATATATATATACATATATATATATATATATATTAAGGGAAAGCAATTTTTTCATCAAGACATCATGTATAAAACTGTTTCTGAAAAATACATGGGCACTTTCTGAAAACATGCAACCTGTCTGTTCATTTCAAATCATGATCTGTGTTTTACTTCTGAGTTAGGTGGTATTCCCCTACAAGTCTGAATATTCCACGGGCTGTATGGAATCCGCCATTGACTCGGCGGGAAAGCCCCCAACCCAAGTGTGCCGCAAGGGTTGGAGTGTCTGAGTCTGATACGCCATAGGACATTTAAGTCAGCGCATAATAGTATACCCGGGTCGGCAAACCACGGTTTTAGGCAATGAGTCGCTTGAACTCAAGCCCTCTTCGGGGAACCACCTAACATCTCTGTATGCCCATTTTTAACCTTTTCTGTACATGCAACATTCTGAATGTCTAAAATCATGAAAGTCTGAAATGTCTGTTAGTTTGAGTCTGATATGGCATTAGTCTGAGTTGGTATCGTCATACCAAGACTTGCAAGTCATGATTTTTCTGAGCCATAATGTATTAAGCAAGAGCTTTCATTCAAAACATAGTTTAGACCACCAAAACATGTAACTGATGTAAAGGATTTCATATTCCGAAACTTAAAGTTCAATTCATGCAGAAATTTCATCAAACACCTGGTGGTCAAATGTCTTTAGCAAGTTCATGTATTCAAAATTGAAACACATTCATTCATATATGTATATAAACTGTCAAATCGCTTTGGAGATGGTCAAAAGACCAAAACAATGATGTTAAAACATCTTATACATAAATATATATACATAATTTAAAACCCCATTCTAAAACATGATTTTTCTATGCCCATGAGAATTTAGGAAAACCCCGCGTACCTTATTCTCCACGAATTTTTGGTGTCTATCGAAGCCTACGTCGAGAGGATTCCGAATCTGTAATTTGTTTCACGAAGAAGTTTCGGAATGATCGGTCCTTCAAGCTTATTTTCTCAAACCCTAGTTGCTCCTTCTCTTAAGTTCTTGAAGGATTAGATTTTTGGGATTTTATAGGAGGCTTCAATGTTGTTAATAGGCCCAAATCCGTTTAGGAGTGGGTAAGGACGATTTTGGGTTTTGTAAGGACTAACTTGCACTTAAAGTAACTCAAAACGGAGTGTTTTCGTCACCTGAAACCATAACTATGCGCCGCCCTTTGCATTGCCTAAATTTACATAGGCGCCGCCCTATGCATCGCCTATATTTGCATAGGCGCCGCCCTATGCATCGCCTATATGTGCATAGGCGACACATTCAACTTTGAAAGGCCATAACTTCTTCACCAGGTGTCCGTTTTAGGCGAATTTGGTATCATTGGAAAGCTTATTCAATTATCTACAATTTGGTATATAGTAGGCCACCCAGTTCATCATATACAATGAGTTATGGTCAATAGAATTTGACACAAATTACAACGTCCACTAAAACTTAATCGATCGAAGTAGTTTTAACTCGTCCTTGAGTTGAAGGACTTCTATGGTCTAAATTCATGCTCAAATGGATTCACATACTACAAACTTGATTAACATGCCAAATTGGCATAGGATTTAAGGCTCGGGGATTATCAACGCATCAGAGTCATATATTTTATTCTAGCCCGAAATGCGGGGCGTTACATTATCCCCCCCTTGGGATCATTCGTCCCCAAATGATGACGCGGAAATAGTCACGCACGATTTCAAACAGATTCATACATAGAAGGAAACATAAAGCAAGAATTGTACCTTTCAATTCGTCTCTTGCTGATTCAAATAGGCTCGGGTATCTCACTTTCATGTCATGCTCCGACTCCCAAGTTGCTTCTTCAACTTTCTAATTTCCCCATAACACTTTAACTGAGACTATCTCTTTACTCCTCAATTTTTTCACTTGTCGATCTAGGATTCCCACGGGCTCTTCCTCGTAAGATAAGGAATCGCTCACCTTGATTTCATCAATGGGCACCACCAAAGAGTGATCTCCGATGCACTTCTTCAACATGGATATGTGGAATACTGGATGAACAGAACCCAAACTTGCAGGCAATTCTAATTCATACGCAACTCCACCTATTTTTCTTATAATCTGATACGAGCCTATATAGCGAGGACTTAGCTTACCCCTCTTCCCGAAACGCATAACCCCCTTCATGGGAGAAACTTTGAGGAAAACCCAATCTCCAATCTCAAACTCTAACTCTCTTTTTCTGACGTCCGCATAGGATTTCTGACGACTCTGAGCTGCCTTTAGTCGTTCCCTAATGAGTTTCACATCCTCTATTGCTTGATGAACAAGATCAGGCCCACACATCTGCATCTCACCTACTTCATACCAGCCTATTAGAGACCTACATCTCCTACCATACAATGCCTCAAAAGGTGCCATCTTAATACTAGAGTGGAAGCTGTTGTTATAGGCAAACTCTATCAGTGGCAAGTGATCAACCCAACAACCTTTAAAGTCTATCACACAGGACCTCAACATGTCCTCCAGGGTCTGGATGGTGCGTTCAGCTTGCCCATCAGTCTGAGGGTGGAATGCTGTACTTAAGTTCACCTGGGTACCTAAACCTTTCTGAAACGATCTCCAAAACTGAGAAGAAAACTGCGTACCTCGGTCGGATATGATGGAGACAGGCGCTCCATGCAAACGAACAATTTCTGTAATGAACAGCTTGGCATAATCTTCCCCCGAATAGTTAGTCCTGACAGGCAGAAAGTGAGCTGCCTTGGTCAGCCTATCCACAATCACCCATATAGAGTCATACTGATTTCGGGACTTCGGAAGTCCTGTAATAAAGTCCATATTGATCATTTCCCACTTCCACAAGGGCAACGCTATTTCTTGGGAAGTACCTCCTGGCCTCAAATGTTCTACTTTCACTTGTTGGCAATTCAAGCACTTAGAAACAAAGTTAGCCACATCTCGCTTCATATTATTCCACCAAAACATAGATTTCAAATCATGGTACATCTTAGTAGAACCAGGATGAACAACATACCTCGAGGTGTGAGCTTCATCAGGAATTCTTTCTCGAAGCCCGTCGACATTCAGAACACATAATCTACCCTGAAACCTCAGGATGCCATTACCATCAATTTCAAAAGACATCACCTTCTGTTGACCCACATCTTTCTTGATTTTCATCAAGATGAGATCTTCAACCTGCTTCTCCTTCACTTCAGCACAAAGGGATGACTTAGCTAGCTCATGAACAACTACCCCTCCATCTTCGGAATCTAACAGTCGCACTCCCATATTCGCAAGGCGGTGAATATCCTTCACTATCTCCTTCTTTTCTTCTTCCACATGAGAAAGGCTGCCCATAGACAACCTGCTGAGGGCGTCGGCCACAACATTTGCCTTGCCCGGATGGTAATGCAGGCTCATATCATAGTCTTTCAGGAGTTCCAACCACCGCCTCTGCCTGAGATTCAATTCTTTCTGCGAGAAGACATACTGCAGACTCTTGTGATCAGTGAAGATATCAACATGAACACCGTACAAGTAGTGCCGCCAAATCTTAAGGGCAAACACCACAGCCGCTAACTCCAAATCATGAGTAGGGTAGTTCCACTCGTGCACCTTCAACTGCCTAGATGCATAAGCTACCACCTTACCATGTTGCATCAAAACGCAGCCAAGTCCTACACGGGACGCATCACAGTAAACCACAAAACCATCAACACCCTCGGGAAGAGTCAAAACAGGTGCAGTGGTCAGTCTGTCTTTCAACTTCTCAAAACTATTTTCGCATAAATCAGACCACACAAACTTTACCTTTTTCTGAGTCAGTTTAGTGAGTGGAGCCGCTATGGATGAAAAACCCTCTACGAATCTTCTGTAATAACCTGCCAAACCCAAGAAGCTCCGAATATCGGTTGGAGTTGTGGGTCTGGGCCATCTTCTCACTGCCTCAACTTTCTGGGGATCCACTCTAATCCCATCACTAGACACAATATGCCCTAAGAAGGCAATAACATCTAACCAGAACTCACACTTGGAAAATTTGGCATACAATCGATGATCCTTAAGGGTCTGAAGAATAATTCGGAGGTGATCGACATGATCCTCCTTACTCTTAGAATAAATCAGAATATCATCAATAAATACAATGACAAACGAGTCAAGAAACTGACGGAAAACTCTGTTCATAAGATCCATGAAGGCTGCAGGGGCATTAGTTAACCCGAAGGACATGACGAGAAACTCATAGTGACCATATCGAGTTTGGAAAGCTGTTTTGGGAATGTCTGTCTCCCTAACTTTCAACTGATGATAGCCCGAACGAAGGTCTATTTTTGAAAAACATCTAGCACCCTGAAGCTGGTAAAAAAGATCATCAATCCTCGGAAGAGGATATTTGTTTTTAATTGTGACCTTGTTCAACTGACGGTAATCTATGCACATACGAAGGGAACCGTCTTTCTTACGCACGAAAAGTACAGGTGCACCCCAAGGAGATACACTGGGGCGTATAAATCCCTTATCTAGGAGGTTTGCTAGCTGCTCTTTCAACTCCTTTAGTTCTGCGGGAGCCATTCTATATGGCGGAATAGACACGGGACGAGTATCTGGCAACACATCAATACCAAACTCTATCTCCCTATTAGGGGGTACCCCTGGGAGATCTTCGGAAAAGACTTCTGGAAATTCATTCACCACAGGGACAGACTGAAGATGAGGATTTTCAACTTTAGAGTCCTTGACTCGAATAAGGTGATACAAGCAACCCTTAGAAATGAGTTTTTGGGCTCTGAGATAAGATATAAAGTGCCCCTTGGGTGCTAAAGAATGTCCCTCCCATTCTATCATTGGTTCATTCGGGAAAGAAAAGGTAACTCTACGGGTCCTACAATCCAATATGGCGTAGCATGAATGGAGCCAGTCCATCCCTAAGATAGCATCAAATGCAACCATGTCCAACTCTATAAGGTCTGCCACCGTATCCCGACTACCAACAGTCACCACACAACCCCTATATACCTTTCTAGCAACAACAGAATCCCCCATCGGGGTAGAAACAGAAAAGGGTTCAGAAATCACACTGGGCTCAAACCCGAAACCAACAACCACATAAGGGGTCACATAGGATAAGGTGGATCCGGGATCAAGTAACACACTGACATCACGGGAAAAGATTTGTAACGTACCGGTAACAATATCTGGGGAAGCTTCCGCCTCCTGGCGGTTGGTCAAGGCATATAACCGGCTGCGACTGTTCCCGGCAGCTGATGTGGCGCCCTTCTGAGATCGGGATGGCGCTGTGGAATTTCCCTGAAACTTCGCACCACCAGCACTCCTCCTAGCAGATGGACAGTCCCTCTGAAAATGGCCTGACTGACCACATGAATAACATACAAGTGTGCCCAACTGACATTTCCCCGGATGATTCTTACCACAATTTTCACATCGCGAGTAAGTGCGATGCTGCTGAGCCACACTACCCTGCGACTGAGTATCTGGTGCTCTAGATCCATGAGGAGTCTGAAAGCTCTGAGTCTGTCTATTTGCAGGGGGTCTGGGCGCTGGGGCGCTGGCCGCTGATTGTGTATTATTCCAAAACCTCGTCTTCTTCAACCACCTATTTCCCCAATTACCACTCTGCGGCTGACTCTGGTGCCGATCCGCAGATTTGACTCTCTTGGCCTGTCTGTCCTTCTCTCTAGATTCAGCGATCTTTCTCTTCTTCTCTTTCACCTGCTGCATGTGGACTGTCAGTCTAGCAAAGTCTAACTCCCTATTCAGCATTGCCCCCTGGCACTCAAGTATCAGGTTATCAGCAAGGCCAGATGCAAATTTCCTCATCCGGGCTCTCATATTGCTAGTCAATTCTGGTGCATAGCGGGCTAGTTGATTAAACTTCAAAGTGTACTCCTGTACACTCATACTGCCCTGCTTCAGATTCATGAACTCTTCTGCTTTGGCCTCCCTCAACTCCAGAGGAAAGAATATGTCAAGGAAAGCTTCTACAAACTCACCCCAAACTGTGAGCTCAACACTCTCACCTTTTGCATTTTCCCAGTCTGCATACCACTGATTTGCAACATCTTTAAGCTGATAAGTTGCCAATTCCACTCCTTCAATCTCATCTACATGCATTAACTTAAAGATCTTCTCCATCTCATCCACGAACTCCTGTGGATCTTCCTCCACCTTTGAACCAGTGAACTTAAGTGGATTCATCTTCATGAAATTCCCGACTCTAGTAGCCTCAGACGTAACGGATGCAGACCCAATATCTTCCGATCGTTGAGCTTGGTTAGCTACCAGCTGTGTCAGCATATGGATAGACCGCCTGAACTCTGCATTTGAGATATCTCTCTGAGCAGTTGGTGGACGCTTGACATTAGTCCTCGGAGCCCGAGGTGGACTGGTTGGAACTGGAGGGACTCCCGGAGTAGGGACAGGTTCTGGCGTGGAAGCTCTATTACGAGTCCGCATCCCATGGGTGGGACGGACCACATCTGCCTGAGCACTCTGATCGATGTTGTGACGGGGAGGCATAGTCGTGTTTCACTGTAATACAAAAGATCATTGATTAGGGGACGGTTTAGACTCTGAAGCACGAACTAAATCACAAAGAAGGGAAACATTCCTAAACGCCTATTAGCCTTCTGTTTATAAGTGTGGCGCGCTACACACCCATAAACAAGACTCTACCCGACGAGATTTCGTAGACACCCTGGGACCATGAACCGTGCTCTGATACCAAGTTTGTCACGACCCGAGCCTAGGCCCTAGCCGTGACGAGCATCCCGAACCATGAAGGCCCGGAACACCCATTCTCTATCTGGTTATCATGCACAATATTCATAATCATAATAAAATGCGGAATTGAAACTGAGTACGGAAAACATGGTCAAGTCCTCCAATATTTCTGAATAATACTATCTGACATCAGTCTGTGAAATCTCTACTAAGAACATAAACATCTGTCTGAAAAGAAGCCGGGACAAGGCCCCCAGTAAACCAAAAACATAATAAATAAGATAGTGTCTGACATAATTAGGCCTTCCGAATAATAGAAGGCTCACCACTGTGAGATCAAATCTGCAAACCCGAGAATGTCTACTGAGTAGCTGGACACCTAGACTGTGTCTCAGGACCTGGAAGGAGGGGGGGTCAGCACAAAAGTACTGGCGCGCGAAGTAATTCAAAAGTAGTATAATGGAACATACATATATATATATATATATATTAAGGGAAAGCAATTTTTTCATCATGACATCATGTATAAAACTGTTTCTGAAAAATACATGGGCACTTTCTGAAAACATGCAACCTATCTGTTCATTTCAAATCATGATCTGTGTTTTACTTCTGAGTTAGGTGGTATTCCCCTACAAGTATGAATATTCCAAGGGCTGTATGGAATCCGCCATTGACTCGGCGGGGAAGCCCCCAACCCAAGTGTGCCGCAAGGGTTGGAGTGTCTGAGTTTGATACGCCATAGGACATTTAAGTCAGCGCATAATAGTATACCCGGGTCGGCAAACCACGGTTTTAGGCAATGAGTCGCTTGAACTCAAGCCCTCTTCGGGGAACCACCTAACATCTCTGTATGCCCATTTTTAACCTTTTCTGTACATGCAACATTCTGAATGTCTAAAATCATGAAAGTCTGAAATGTCTGTTAGTCTGAGTCTGATATGGCATTAGTCTGAGTTGGTATCGTCATACCAAGACTTGCAAGTCATGATTTTTCTGAGCCATAATGTATTAAGCAAGAGCTTTCATTCAAAACATAGTTTAGACCACCAAAACATGTAACTGATGTAAAGGATTTCATATTCCAAAACTTAAAGTTCAATTCATGCAGAAATTTCATCAAACACCTGGTGGTCAAATGTCTTTAGCAAGTTCATGTATTCAAAATTGAAACACATTCATTCATATATGTATATAAACTGTCAAATCGCTTTGGAGATGGTCAAAAGACCAAAACAATGATGTTAAAACATCTTATACATAAATATATATACATAATTTAAAACCCCATTCTAAAACATGATTTTTCTATGCCCATGAGAATTTAGGAAAACCCCGCGTACCTTATTCTCCACGAATTTTTGGTGTCTATCGAAGCCTACGTCGAGAGGATTCCGAATCTGTAATTTGTTTCACGAAGAAGTTTCGGAATGATCGGTCCTTCAAGCTTATTTTCTCAAACCCTAGTTGCTCCTTCTCTTAAGTTCTTGAAGGATTAGATTTTTGGGATTTTATAGGAGGCTTCAATGTTGTTAATAGGCCCAAATCCGTTTAGGAGTGGGTAAGGACGATTTTGGGTTTTGTAAGGACTAACTTGCACTTAAAGTAACTCAAAACGGAGTGTTTTCGTCACCTGAAATCATAACTATGCTCCGCCCTTTGCATTGCCTAAATTTACATAGGCGCCGCCCTATGCATCGCCTATATTTGCATAGGCGCCGCCCTATGCATCGCCTATATGTGCATAGGCGACACATTCATCTTTGAAAGGCCATAACTTCTTCACCGGGTGTCCGTTTTAGGCGAATTTGGTATCGTTGGAAAGCTTATTCAATTATCTACAATTTGGTATATAGTAGGCCACCCAGTTCATCATATACAATGAGTTATGGTCAATAGAATTTGACGCAAATTACAACGTCCACTAAAACTTAATCGATCGAAGTAGTTTTAACTCGTCCTTGAGTTGAAGGACTTCTATGGTCTAAATTCATGCTCAAATGGATTCACATACTACAAGATTGATTAACATGCCAAATTGGCATAGGATTTAAGGCTTGGGGATTATCAACGCATCAGAGTCATATATTTTATTCTAGCCCGAAATGCGGGGCGTTACATTCCAATAGACCCTCGGCTTAGGACCAATAACAGTATAACCAATACAAAAAGTAAGCGCATATAAATTATGTAATTAGACAAGACAAATTATTAAAATTATGTAATTAGACAAGATAAATTATTAAAATTTCTAATGATATAAATTCACTTCAAGAATTTATTTTTCTGAGTTTTTAGCTATTTAAAATCTTGTTGTGTATTTTTTTCAAAAATTTTAATCTAAAGGATCGAGAATGTACTAAATTCAACAACGTCAAGAATGCTGCTTCAATTAAATCAAAAGAGATATCAATAGAACATGCTTACTAAAAAATTTCATATTTTTCTATAAGTAATTTTTTTTATTCTTGTAATATAGAACTTAATACATTTACTTTGATTCAATAATTTGCTAATCATTATATATATTTGCCATTAATGTAACCTCTAATAAGTAATTTTACCAATTATTGAGTTAAAATAAATTTTAAAATGTATTTAGATAATTATTTAACTATAATTTGAAAATATTCTCAATGACAATTAAAACTCAAAATAGTTTCGACATGGTAGATATCGATTCAATATAAAAATTATAAAATGTATATAGTTCATATATGTCGACTCTAGTTAACATTAACTCAGGAGAGTCACATATTGATGTTACAGTCTTGAATCCATATGTTACATCGATTTAAAAAATTATGAATCATTACTTATGATTGTTATTATATATAACCTCTATTTAAATAATTTTATTAAATATTATATTTAAATAAATTAAAAATAGTTTTTTAAATTTAATGTGTAAACAATTCAATATCAACTGATAAAATTCAAAACATTTTAGACATTAACAAACTATAAAAATCATAAAATTATATATAGTTCATTTGTGTCGATCCTATATAACAGAAACAAAAGAGAGTCCAGCGTTAATGTGGTAGACTTGTATTCCTATGTCATGTCGATTTGATCCTGTAAATCATTATTTAATATGACCTATAATTAAGTAATTATATTAATTAATATATTTCTACAAATTTAAATTGCATATTTAAATACTTTTTAATCTAATTTGAAAATATTTCGTTAACAACAACAAAAACTCAAAACACTTTAGACATGATAAATATTGACACATTATAGTAAACAATAAAAACATATAATCTGTAAGTGTCAACCCTAATTAACATCAATCTAAGAGAGTCATATGATGTTGTAACAAGTTGTCTAGTCCGATTTAATAACTTGCGAATCGTTACTTACATTGTTATTAATATGATCTTTAATTAAGTATTTTATTAATTGTTATTAATAGATTTAGATAACTTTTTTAAAAAAAATTGATAATATTTCAATCGTCAATTCAAAAGACTTTAGAAATAATAGACATCGACACATTAAACATAATTGAAATGTATTTGGAAACATACTGTGAAAATTGAAATGTATTTTCAAACCGATTTAAACATAATTTTTTACTAATTCTAATTCTCGAGTAAAAAAATTTCTCTAATTCTAATTCTTTATTAAAATATTTTCCTCCACACTTAAATATGTTTTTCAGTGAAACGTATTTTCAGTATTTGGAAACATACAGTGGTAAATACGTTTAGAATTTGCCAATTTTCACACATACTCATTATTTGTTAATTTAAGTATAATTTTATTATTCTAAAACATAATCATTATTGTTAGATACGTTTCAAATACATTTACTTAGATTGACATGCTTAATTTCAGTTAGTATAATTTTACACCTTTTCAAGTTTAAAAAAATAATTAGATAAAGATTTCAATATTTCAGAATGATCTCAGTCAATGCTTATTCTTTCATAGTAAGAATTTTATTTGTGACAGTAAAAGACAATCAATAATTAAATTTGAATATAACATCCTTGACTCTAGCTACGACTGTTCAAAATCGAATCGAAATCAATAATCTGTAATGACATTTTGGTTAGTGAACTAGTGGTTTGACTTTTCGGATTACCAAGTGTAAAGTATGTGTGATTTGTTGTTATCATAATATTTTACAAATTATATTTGAAAATTATATATATATATATATATATATATATATATTAATTTTATTTAAGCGTAATAATAAAAAAAATAATTTATTAGAGATCATTTAGTAACAAATATAAGTAATAATTCACAATTTATCAAATCGTCGTAATATAGGGGTGAAAGAGTTATATGATTAATACTTATACCTCTCGACAGATGTGAACTATATGCATAATTTATGTAAGTGTCAATGTTTATCAGGTTTAAGGTATGTTGAGTTGTCGTCATTGCAATATCTTACAAATTATGCCTGAGAATTATTTAAATATATATTTTAATTTATTTAACCTTATACTTTAAAAAATAAAAAATTAGAGATCATTTTAGTAACAAGGAGAGAAAGTCGGAGAAGAACATGAGGAAAAAAATAGACAGTAAACGTAGTGTTTGAGTTATAGCAAAAAATATGTACGTTTTTGAAGAAATATACGTATTTTAATGGTATAAGACTATTGATATTCTTGCCTAAGAATTTGTGTTGTAATTAAATTGCAATATAGGGAGTATACATATTTTAATGCTTAATTACCTTGACTTTAAAAAAATAGAAAAAGATTCCAAAAGGCTACTATAGACTTTTTAATATTATGGCCATATTATGGCCAAAGTTTTATGGCCATTTAGCATCATCCAGATTTTATATACTACTACTTATTAATTTAATTTTTAATTTTTAAATAGAAATTAAGAACTAAAGCAGTAAAATTATTGATTTCTGATCCTTAATGATTCTATTTTCAATTTAACCTATAAGAAATGGTCAAAAAATAAATATATGTACTTTTTTCCTTCTGAATAATTATATATTATTATTCTGAATGTCTATGTTAGTTTGACATAAAGCAAGACTCAATTAGATTATAGTTACATAATTCAAATTAAACAAACTTAATTAGTATGTACGTTTGAAACTAAAAAATCACAAATCTAATAATAGATTAAATCAATCTTGGCTAATCCAATCAAATAAACATACAAGTTTCTGTAACTTTTAACACAAAAAAGAACAAGAGGATCAATTTCCACATCTAGTATCTGTTTTTTATATTTACAGATTTTGTAGAAACTGTGAAGGCATTAATAGTAATATGTATAAGTAGGGATAAAGAGATAACTTAGTATAGTCTTAATGGGTTGTCGGTTTATACCCAATAATCTAATAGTAAAAATCAAATTATAGCAGGAGATTTCAATAGATATATCGGGTCTACTCTGACGATTTATAATAATGTGCATGGAGATTTTAATTCCGGAGACAAGAACGAAGGTGGAATCTTACTTTGGGATTCTCCAAAGCTTTTGTTCTGATAGTAGCTAATTCAAGATTCCCTAAGAAGGTGGAGCAATTAGTAACATTTCATAGTATGGTGACTAAGAATCAGATAAACTATTTTCTCCTTAGAAAGGATGATAAAGGTATTTGCAAAATTCTTCCAGTTTATCTTCTGGTGATGGATCTAGAGATAAAGAGGAAGAGGATGAAGAGGGTTGTGGATGCCGGCCAAGGATCAAATAAGACAACTTGACTATGGTCCGTGCTCAGGAGATAAGGGAGAAGTTGATAATTATCTTGTGATAGTAACGAGAAATTATTTGATTCCTAATATTCTTTTGAAATGATTTTTTCATGTCTCCATTATTTTATTATTATAAATTTATCATTAGCTAGTTAAAAATCGAACCAAATCGAATCATATCGATATGAACCAAATCGATAAATTTTTATTTTTATTTGATTTGGTTTGGTTTTAGAAATTGTGAAATCGATTAAATTGATTTGACTTTTGATTTTAATAAAAATTGATTCAGATCAAACTATGAACACCCCATTCCATGATATCATCACATTATATCGATATATTGTGATGGTATAATGAAGGGTTGTTTTAGTCCTCTAGTGAGACACTCCTCAGTATACCATTACAGTATTCGTATATACTGACATTGTATAATCTTCAATAAGACACTCCTCAATCCTTCATGATATCATCAAATTATTTTTTATATATTATGATGGTATCATGAAGAATTGTTTGTCATTCAATGAGATACTTCTTAATATATCACCACAGTATATGTTTATACTAGTATGGTGTATAATCTTCAATAAGACACTCCTCAATCCTTCCTGATATCACCAAATTATTTTTGATATATTGTGATGGTATTATGAAGAATTGTTTTAGTCATTCAATGAGATACTCCTCAATATACCACCGCAGTATATGTTTATACTAGTATGGTATCATACTTTGACAAGACACTCCTCAGTTCTCTATGATATCAACACAATATATTTAAATATTGATATGGTATCATGAATGACTATCCAGTTATTAAAATGAGACAATACTCAGTATATTATCACAATATATCAATATATGACATGATATCCTTCAATAAGACACTTATCAATCCTTTATGACATCATCACATTATTTTGATATATTGTGATGGTATTATGAAGAATTGTATTAGTCATTCAATGAGATACTCCTCAATATACCACCACATTATATGTATATACTAGCATGGGGTCATAGTTCGATAAGACACTCCTCAGTCCTCTATGATACCATCACAATATATAGGCCAAACACATCGATGGGCCCCTCAACTTGACACGATCTTTCAATTTGACACCTAAAGTAGATGTTGTTCAGTTTAAGAACCTAAATCAGCTACAAACTGTGTCATTTTGGCACCTTTTTGTCTCAGCTCTTGCGTGTGAATTGCACTAGTTATGCTGATATGCAAATCAGTGGCTAAGTTGTCAGGCTGAGCAATTGAGAAGTCACCCCTCTCCCTACTAGCAAGAGGTCTGGTAGTTTGTTTTGTTTTCTTTTTTGTTTTTCGAATTATTTCAGGGTTGTAGTTCGGGATCTATCTTGTTTTGTCCTTTTGTCGTTTATGTTCAAACCCTTCTATCTTTTATTTCAACTAAATGAATTGTCTCTTTTCCTTTGTGTTTTAAATATGTGTTATTTTTTTGTTTTCTTTACACAGTACATTTTATGTTGACTCTAGTGATATGACATGCTTGCGAAATTTTCAGCCGATCTTAAAGTCCAATTTAACCATGAAACATGAAATCAGAGGGCTAAGGTTAGAAAAAGCATCTGAGAAAAATTGATAGAGTGTTGACACATTTGGTGACCATGTTGAAGCCTTCTTTAAAAAATAAAGTAATTATTTTGAGAATCACAAGAATAACTTGGTCATCAATTGAAAAACAAAGCTCAATTAGGTCAAATAGCGGATGTGTGTTCCCGAGGAACAGAACAAAAATTAACTCCACGAAAGCATGAGTCATTCAATGTGAGGGACGTACAACAAAGGTGGAGTTGTATGTTCGACAAGTGTAAAAAAAGAGGTGACACATATGCTCGGGGCAAGTTAGTGTTGTAAAACATGTCATAAGTGATATTGATTGTGTACTTTCACATTGCGTGCTATGTACTAGCATCTTCAAGAATTGATATGACAAAGGCATTTCATTCTGCTATTCATATATTGTGTCATCCTTTGTGTACCCCATTTGAGCCTTAGTGTTATTTTCTTTTATAGACCTCTTTTGGAATCAAGATAGAGTCAGCAAAGCTCAAAAGAAAAGTATCGAGCAAAAAATAGTGTCAGAAAAAAAAAGTGTCCAAAAAGAAAGAAAAGGGAAGAATGTCAAGAAAAATAGAGTCAGAAAAAAAAAGCCAATAAAAGAGAAAAACAAAGAAATCAAAATCAAGCAGAATTTGTAAGGAGACACATTTTCTTGTTTGGTAATTCAATCAACATTTGTAAGGAGACGCACTTCCTTGTTTGGTAATTCTATCGGCATTTGTAAGGAGACGCACTTCCTTATTTTGGTAATTCAAGCGCTATCATAAGGAGACACACTTCCAAAGGAGACACACTTCCTTATTTTGGTAATTCAAGCAGCATTAGTAAGGATATGAACTTCCTTGTTTTGTAACTTAAGCGACATTGGTAAGGAGATGCACTTCTTTGTTTGGTAATTCAAGCAGCATTTGTAAGGAGATGCACTTCCTTGTTTGGGTAGTTCAAGAACCATTTGTAAGGATACACACTTCCTTGTTTGGGAAATTCAAGTGACATTTACGAGGAGACGCACTTCCTTGTTTGGGTAATTTAAGCGGTACTGGTATGAAGATGCACTTTCTTCTTTCGGTAATTCAAGCGGCATTGGTAAGGAGATGCACTTCCTTTTTTTGATAATTCAAGCAACATTTGTAAGGAGATGCAGTTCCTTGATTGGGTAATTCGAACTTTGCTTTTTGGGTAATGCACTTCCTAACTTAAGTTTTGATTCTCTGTAGATGTACTTCCTAGTTGAGTCAGTCCCCTTGATTTCTAGAAAATGCACTTTCTAGTCGAGTTATTGCACGTAATCCTTAGGAGACGCACGTCCTTGCTAGTTTTCATTTGTCAGGTGGCATACTTTTTAATTTAAACTTCTATCTCTAGAAGACGCACTTTCTAGTCAGAATTCCTCACTTTAATTCTTAGGAGACGCACTTCCTAGTCTTGGTCATTCAATTTTACTCTCAAGAGATGCATTTCTTGGTCAGAGTCTTGATTTATCATTGCAACAGGCAAGTAGGTATGATGCGACTTTCCCAAAAGTCTTCTGATGGTAAACTGGGGAAAATTTTTATTCTTGTGTTTGGAACTTTACTTTTCTGGCAAACGAAGTTTCTCTTTATAATAATTTTTGTTTGGGATAATCTTCTTTCCAGTTTTGATGTGATTTCAGGAGCCTGCCCGAAGCAAGGGGAGAATAAATGGAAAACCAAGCAACAAGGTGAAGAAATTAAAAGTTAAACAGATTGAAAAATAGCAAGTCAGGAACCCGCCTGGAGAACAGGGTGTAGAAATTGAAAAACAAGCAACAAATTGAAGAAATTGTAAGTCAGGAGCCCGCCTGAAGAATAGGGTGATGAAACTTAAGTCAGGAGTCCAACAGAAGCTGTATAGATAGGGTTTTCGTAATTTCATTTATGTTTTTAACTTGTAATTTTCATTTTGATGTAATGACAGAGTCGCAGACAGGAACCTCGATGGAACCTCACTCGACTCTCTAACTCGGTTGCTCTTCTTCCTCCTGTTTCTTTCTTTGAATAATGGCTGGGATAAAATTTTGTCTTGTTGTCTACTTCTTTGTCTAAAAACACTTCGTGATTACATTTAAAGGGGGCATAACATAGACACCTAATTTCGTCCCTCCCCGATAACATTTTTTACCCATTTTATCTTATCCTACCGTGTACCCTCATCCATGTTATTATACCTCTAACAAATTTTATCCTATCCTAACCCACTTTACACCTCATCCTAACAACCTAACCCACCCTTTACCCCCTACCCCACTAACCCCTTCACGTTCTTTTTCATTTTCTTTTAAACAAATCACAACAAAAGAGGGAGGGGGCCCACTGAATATTCCTGAAACAATGCATATATATAAAACATAGAGAGATAAATGGGGGGCACTAGGGAAGGCCTTTTTCCATTAATAATTGAGAGTCTTCACTCACAGGGACAGACATACTCACATACACGGTCCACACTCAGTTTCAAGGCCATATATTTCTTTCTTCTCTACCAGCTCACCGGAGACAATCTCCATATTCACGCACAAAACTACACACACTAACACACTAATATACATCGACACACACACAGAGGGAAAAAAGGAGGAGAATATAAAAAAGGAGAATAAGACACCATCGCTAGGGGCTTTTTTTTCCTTTTTCGGATCCACGATCTGAGGAGCAACAGGCACGCCATTTTTGTGAATCCATTCACACGCACAGCTCACCCTCACAATCCTCACGCACACACTGTTGCGCACACATACACACAGTAAAGGATAGAAGAGAGTTTAGGGGAGCGAGGTAAAATCGAGAGGTGAGAAAGAGAGATAGAGCTCGGCGAGAAGAGGTTTGTTTCGACGCTCAGATCTCTTCGGAGCTCCGAAAAATAGCCAAAATCGGCGACCAACCCAGCTGAAACCACTAAACCAGCGATCAAATCTCAAACCGCTAGCAACTCCGTCTGAAAAATCCTAAAATTCGTCGACTGAACCTGACCCGTTTTGCCCGATTCCATTGAGATTCACTGGAAAATGAGAGAAACAATAAAGCAGTTCTGTTTCTTCATTGTATTCTGTTCTGATTGGTTAGCTTGCGGTTGTATTCAAGTTTTGGGTTCGTCTATTTCGCGGTTCGTGGTCTATATTGGGTTTTGGGGTGGTTTGGACTCCGTATCGAAGTTTTATTCCCACTGCTTTTGAAGTTGTCCGACTATTAGTTCTCTATACCGAGTCGAGTTTGGTTATGGTTGAGGTTCGGTTCGAAGTTTTCGGGTGTGGACTTTATTTATTGAAATAACATTGAATTCGAAAGCTTCAAATGAGGTCCAATTCTACTCTTTCACCTCTTTTATTTCATTGTTGATGATATCTGGTGCATTGAATTGAATATCGTGTTGGTTGATCTGTGATGATGTGAATTGTTGGTTATTTTGGTTAGTTGTTCGATTCCTTTGATTATGGATTATGTGATGAAATGATATCTAAAATTGGTTGTTTTGGGGCGAAAGTTAAAGTTGATAAAGTGATTATTGTGGGTTTGATTTATTAATATCGAACTTGATAGTATCATGGTAGTTCGAGTGGGATAGGCAAACATAAGTTGGGTAGGCAAAGTTTAGGATTTGTGATTGTTGAATGATGAAGTGTTTGTAGAATGGTTTTGATTTATGCATTGACATCTATTGTATTTATTTGGCCGGGGAATGCCCCGAGAGATTTGTATTGATTTATCCGGGGAATGTCCCGAAATACCATGTACTTGAAGATGACGCACGATCAAGGCCCGAAATGTTGGGTGAAGAAAGCAATGCAGTGTAGTTTAGAATAGAGTAGGTTTATATTTTCGCATTTTTTCTATTTCGGAATTGTAATAATCGGACTGGACATTATAATTTTGGATTTGTTTTGTTTGTTTGTTTGATTGTTTTGTGTGATTTTGTGTGATTTATATATTCATAATGTCAAATTAGCCGATACGCTCCGCCAAGCGATCGTGGTCAAACCACGGGATCGAAGGGTGCCTAACACCTTCCCCTCGGTCAACAGAATTCCTTAGCCAGAATCTCTGTTCGCAAATCAGTTTTAAAGAGTCAAACCGTTTCGAAAAGAATTTTCCAAAGGTGACTTGGCACACCAGATTATGCCAAGTGGCGACTCTGAATTTAATTGTAAAAAATCCTTTTCGGAATAAATTTTTTATTTTTTGTCACTTAATAATAAAACCCTTTCGAACTTAAAACGAATCTTTTGGATGTTGAAAAAGGGGATGTGACACTCTTTGTGAGCTTTGTGAGCTTTTTCAATTCCTTTTATGCTTGAGCTTTTTAACCCTTTTATGAGCTTTTTCAATCGAGGTATTTGTAGTCATGACGTCATCGAAATCTCTTGGGCTCGCCAGAATCTTTTTTTATTTGAGCTTTATTGACATACCCGAGCCTCCATTTTTTTTAAAAATAAAAAATTAATTAACAAAAGAAAACATGGACACTGTTGGGAGTTTAATTTACAGAGGTTAGGTATTTTTGAAAGTGGATCTTGCAAACCAAAATTATATTTTGATAATATTCTTTAAGAGTTAATTACCATATTGATACAATATATTACTCTTCGTGTTTGAGTTAGTAACTCAATTTTATTAATTTTTTTCGTAGATATATTTTTAGGCAAATTTTTATTTTCTTCACTTTTTAGATTATATTATTAGAAGTGATATGGAAAAAACATTCAAATAAATTATTCTCTAAGAGATAGAGGAGGTTTGAGAGTACCATTAAAGGAGCTTGAACTTGAAAAATAATAGAAGATAGTGGAATGAAAAAATATGATTAAATTAAATTAAAAAAAAAGGATAAAATAAGGCCGTCACGCGCCCAAACGCAAACGCGGGTGTAGAACACTCACTTTGCCATGTCAGCAAAAGGTGCCAAAGTGACATAATTTGTAGTTGGTTTAGCTGCTTAAACTGAACAACATCAACTTTATGTGCAAAAGTGAAAGATCGTGTCAAGTTGAAGGATCTGTCGATGTGTTTGGCCTATATTATATATTGGTATGATATCATGGATGACTGTCTAATTCTTAAATATGACAATACTCAGTATACTATCACAATATATCAATATACGACATGATATTACGAAAAATGATTTCAGTCCTTCAATAAGGCATTTCTTAATTCTCCATAATATATACTGTCACTATATATTCATATATTGTCATAGTATCATTGAGATCTGCTTCAGTGTACATTAATACCATCACAACATATGAATATACTGTAATGGCATCATAGAGGACTGCTCGAGACCTTCAATGAGACGCTCGTTAGTTATTTTTAATTATTTATTATTGTGATTTATTTATTATTTTGAGAATAATTTATTAGTTTAAAACTAGTCAGATAGTATATTTATCTTTATCTTTTATTTTATAAAAGAGATGATAAAAAGAAGATAATTCAAAAAATAAAATAAAATACATTTCCACTAATTTATATTTTATAAATAAATTAGAAAATTTAATATTCTTTTAATTACTTTTGGTTGTAGTATAATTATTTATTTTTATATTTTTATTAGTAAAAAATATTAATTTTTATGGATATTTCAAAAAGACATATGCAGTAACTCTTGGTGTCAACTTTGACCTTTAAGATGATAGAGTGGAAACAAATCATAAACATCCAAAACATTTAAGATTAGAATAGTTAGATGTGGTCTTGAAAAGGACTTCAAAGGCTGTTTTATTATTAAGAATTTTTAAAGAAAATTTATTGATTAGATATGTTGCAGTCAAAAGACATTCACCCTAATATTGAATGGGTAAATATGACTGCTACAAAAAGGTCCTAAATGTTTCTAGCAAATATCTATGTTTTCTTTCAACCACACCATTTTATTGTGGAGTAAACACACTTGAAGTTTAATGTTGAATCCTTTTAGAAACGAAGTATTCTGACTATGTTGTGCCTCTTCCTAATACAAAAACATTGTCAGGTCTTATTATTTTTTATCTTAGTTTGAAATTATCTTTCGACTATAGCTAAGAAAGGTTTGAGGACTGTAAAAGCATTTAACTTATTGCTTAATAGGAAGGTTCATGTTCCTCTACTAAAATCATCCACAATGATAAGAAAGAATTTATACTCATCATGTATTGAATCTTTATACGATTCCCAAGTGTCAATATGTATTAACTCAAAAATATATTTTGTTGAGACGTTGCTTGTTGAAAAAGGTAGTTTGATGATGATAGGCGAATTTACACGCCTATAGCACTATATTTTGCCCATATTTTAGCCTAGTTTTGAGAACAAATTATATATTTCATGCATTTTTAGTCCATTTTCCTGTAAGTGAGCTAACGAACATGATTAGCAAAGTTTCAGGTATAAATGATGCAGAATTCAGCATTTCATGGATAACTTGACGCCAAAGAAAGCTTCACGAAAGGAGAAAAGCCAATCTTGGACGCCAAGGACTAAAGATGGCGCATGAAAATTTTGTCCCGGGCTAAAACAACATTTCTGAAGACTTTGGGGACTAGCAGTAACTTATTAGGATAATGATACATTAACCTAGTACAATTGGGTTAAGTATTACATTAGCTTGTTAGGATTAGGATAATGATACATTAACCTAGTACAATTGGGTTAAGTATTTCATTAGCTTAGTAGGATTTGATTAAGCATTTCATTAGCTTAGTAGGAATAGGATATGGGTATTATAAATACCCTATCTTGCTAGAGATTTTAAGACATCTTCTTACATTCAATTCTATTCTATTCTACTTCTAAGACATTCTAGTTCTAAACAATCATTCTTCCATTAATTCTATTTTTCTTCTTCTATTCATCTATTCTTAAATTCCACAACAAGAGAAACGTTACTTTGCTAAGGGATTCACGCCTAACGCCTACCACACCATTACAAACGTGAAATCCTTATTGTGGTATAACAACAATGTCAATTGTGATTTCCTTCGCACTCATGGGTAACTAAACTTCTCTGTTGGGGTTATGGAAGCCGAATGAGATACTATCTATTGCTGTGAGTTTGTGAGTTCGTGACACGTATGTTGCTTATATCATTATTCTCTTCATCTTAATCTAAATTCTTTGTGGTTGCAAACGCAAGAATACGCCAGTATAACATTTAACTTGTTCGAAAGAAAGGTTATCTGTCTGGAAAAGAGATAATGTCAAGGTAGTAGGGTCCCATCCCCTATTAAAAAGTTAGTGCCGTAACTGGATTAACCTCTTGGAGAATTCGTACCGTTAGATACGCTTTAAGCTCGAAAGAGTTAAAGTGAAATAATCCTCGAATAGGTCGAAAGACGCCTGGATTTACCATCGAATACAATTCTCTATAAGCACATGCATGTCTGAATTCAACACACTCATAGTCAATAGAGACGTATAACTCAGAAGGTGGACATAACCCCAACTCCTCAATTCTCATTGTTTCACAACCTACTAAACATTCTTTCTTTTTTACTTTGCTATTTCAGTTTTTGCTTTAATAATTTGGTTACACATTACAAACCCCCCTTCTTACGAGAATTGCACTAAAAGTCTAGTAATTGTTGCTTACTTGTTGACCAAGCTATTCCCTGTGGGATCGATACCCAACCCAAGTTGGGTTCTATATTTGCTAACGACCGCTTTACACTCCCACGAGAGCTGTAGATTGAGCGTTATCATTTGACTTGTCTTGTCATTGGACAAATCACATATCGAGTGTCAATGTTTTGATAAGAAGAGATGGAATGAAAAGGAACATTTTTCATATTATTCAAAGGCATATGCCCAATCTGTAATGCCACAATTTTTCCTTTATTTTGAAATCAAACAAGTCGAAACATGAACGAGAAACTGAATTAGAACTGAAAATCCTATTACAAGAAACTAAATTAGGACCTAAATTAGAACTTGAGATTTTATTAACTTGGGCATTTGGAAGAATATCTGACTGCTTGATTTGAGTATGTAGAGTCCTTTTTTTTCTCTACTAATTTTCAATGGGCTCTTCCGAGAAGGGCTCTGAAACATAAAATAAGAAATAGGAGTGAATAACATATAATTAATTGTTGAGTTGTCTGCATAATTTCTGTATAGACAAGACATTGTACTTGAAAGAAGGTATATATAAAATGTTATCTAAGGCAAAATTTAATAATGCACAGACTATTCCTGAATGAGTTATCCTTACTTTGTATGAATTAGGAAGATTCACCACGAGTGCTCTAGGCAAGACCTTAAAATTTGAAAAAATTAATTTATTGTGAGTCATATGCTGAGTAGCTCTACTATCTAATATCCCAGAATTATTGTCAATGTTTATTAGGTGTGCATAAGAATTGAAAAGCTTAGTTTTACCTGTAACCCTCACGTTGGCAGAAATTTGAAGAGTATTTGTACCTTGTTTTACAATATTTAATTGCTGAAGAAGCTTCAACAATCGTTCCATAATTTTTGGAAAAAGGACACAGGCTGCCCATTTTTTTAAAAAATGGCCCACATTTGAAAAGGTGGACATGGGTTGTCCAGTCGGCTAAACTAATTTCGTTTTTTAGCCATTTGACCCAATTGGTCACATGCAGTCTCTATACTCAATTGATACACTTTTATATCAAATTGATACACTTTTATACTATATTGATACACTTTTTTTAAAAAAGAAGAAAAATTTTATGCAAGCACATGCAGTCCCTATACCCAATTGATACTCTTTTATACCACATTAATACACTTTTATACTATATTGATACACTTGCAGTGTCCATGTACTCAATTGATACTCTGTTATATTAGATTGATATATTTTTAGAATACATGTAGAAACTATATAGAGTCGTATAAAATATGTATCTAAATAATAATTGTAGTTAAAAATTGTATAAAAATGTTATAAGTATTATATAGAATATGTGTATATATAGAAATTGTATCATTATTATATATAGATATATATCTTTAACAATTGTATTATATTAAAGGTCTATGATATTGTATTTTATTGTATAAATAAGTAAAACTAAACAAAACAAATAGTATGTTATTTTAATAATGTTGGTGAATGCAAAATAATCTGAAAAGGAAAAAAATAATTACTCAATTGTTTTTTTTTAAAAAAAAGTAGAATCTTTAAAAAAGTAAAGTACTGAACTTATTAAAATTCTTTTTGAGTGTTGGTTGATGGATCCATGCAAAAATTGGAAGAAAGTGCAAAAATTAGTCACGAAAAAAATGGAAAGTGAGGTTGCATGGGAGAAAAAAAAATGATGGGGAGGTGAAGTATGTGTAGCCATCGTGATAGTGGACATCTTGGGCTAAGCAGTGCCATGATCAAGTGGCTATTTACCAGGTTTTTAAATTTAGGTGCTAGTTTTGTGAAATTATTTTAGTTTTAGGTGTTATTTTTGTCCTTTCCCCTAATTTTTTGAGTCAAAGACCTGATGTTTTAAACATTACTACCCACCTGTTTTTTTTAGTAGTATTGAAATTGTTGTTGACTTGAATTTTTTTTTGAAATTTTTTCTGCTTTATAAATTTAAAATTAGCAAAAAATTCATGAATTTTGTCATATTTGTCCACTGTATGGCCTGATTTCTTACAGTAAGCAAAAATTAAATTATTTTGGATTTTAATTATGATGAACAATTTGAGATAAGATGATTGAGATTGAGACACAAAGATGAAAATTTGAGACAAGATGATTGAATCAACCTTACTCTGATATCATGTAAAAATTAAAAGAAATTAAATGAATTGTAGAAAAGAAAAACAAAGAACTTGTGAAAAAATCTCTTCCTTTTCTATTGAATGATCACTTTGTACAATATCTTGTGTATATATACAAGTAAGAAAACGAAAGTGAAATCAAACCTAAATGCCTAAGGACTCGTAAATAAGGTAAAGAATAATAAAGAAATATACTCCTTAATAAAGTAGGATATTAGCCTAAATAAGTATACAAAAAATTTGCCTAGAGTATACAAAAGAAAATAAATAATATGTACAAAAAATTTCTGAATATGAGACGAAATTAATGTGTTGAGGTTGACATAAGTAATTCATTGCAGCAAACGAATATAACAATCAGATTAAACTGATGAACCAACTCGATCCGATGAATCAACCCGATTTAATGAATAAATTATGGTAAAAGTTTTCAAGAATTTTTATAAGGGCATATTAATAAAATGATTTTTTATTATCATTTCTTAACATGCATGTAAAGAAAAAAAAAATGATCAATTAAATATGAAATGGAGGAAATTTGAAGTTTCTTTAAAGTGCAAAATGGGAGAATACTCTAAGTGGGTGTTTGATCATGAATATTATTCACACAATATGCTACAATACGTTTTCACTTTATTTCGAATTACTTATTTGGCTATAAATATTTTCAAAATACATTTTCATAATATTTAAATTTTTAAACAATACCTCAAGAGTTATTTTCACTATTTTTGAATTTAATTTTTATACTTTTTAATTTATATCTTTTCCAAAAAATCTAATTTGTTTATTTTCAAACTTTATTTTTTTTAAATTATTCACTTTCTATCTTTTTTAATTTTAAAAATATTATGATCAAACATAATTTTAACTCTATTTTTAATTTTAAAAATACTAAATAAAGTAAATAATTATTTTTTTTATAGACAAATAGGTACTAATTTAAGCATGCATTCTTGGGAGCCCGGAATCAAAATATGCCCTACAACTAAAAAAAGTACCAATGTATGCCATATTAAAAAAAAAATCAAAATAGGCTCTGTGCACTTATTAAGTGCATAATACCTTTAAATTTTTAACGAAAGACGTTTGACGGCGTTAAAAAGGTGAAAGTTCACATTGTGCACTTAATAAGTGCACAATCTCTATTCACTTTTTACAGTTCCCCGGGCCTGATTCACATTCTCTTTTCATCTTCATTTCAATCTTCTCTCTAGAAAAAATCGTTGGTCCCCTACTATTTTTTTTATGTCAGAGGCATCTTTTACACCCAAAGTATATAATTTATTAAACCAAAAAGACAAATGATGAAGTAACATGCTTTCAACTTAAGAATGTATGTGTATATAAATCATGATTTTTAATTATTATTTCAGTCTTTTAGTTAGGATAAAAATAATAATTGAGAAAAAAAACTTAAGAATGAAGAAACTCAAATAATAATAATTACATATGATTAAAAGAGAAATAGTCAAAAATAGCATCTGATTATGATAAAATCACTAAAACACAGTTTTAATCTAACAATAATATGTTTGACAAATTTTTTGAAGAATTTTTTTTTTTTTTAAATGATGTTGGATCAAACTTTTAAGAAAAAAGAGTACTCGAAGTTGTTTATTAGAATCTAAAACAATTAATTTTTCTTAAAAAATATTTATGCACTTAAAATATTTTATTCGAATTTGATTTGAAAGATAAAAGAATAATAAATAGTATTACATACATTAATAACATCTTAAGCGAGTAGATCAAAACATTATTAAAATCATTCAATTAAAAAAGACTAACTTAATTTCCAAATGATCATTGAAAGGAAAAAGTCATAAGTTACACACTATAGTTGCAAAAAAAAAAATGTATATTGCAGCGTCGGAGCCAGCCCTTTGGTAGGAGGTTCATTCGACTCCTTTTAATGAAAAAATATCTTATTTATACATGATTAAAATTAATTTTTATGTATCTACACTAGATGTTGAACCTCCTTTGATTAGGTTTATTTAAATATTAAATCCCGTTAGTTGAAATTCTAACTCTGTCTCTAATATATTGTTAGGATTGTTAGGATATTCGACCATATACTTGGAGGATTAATTATTTTACTCAGAGAAATTATTGTATTAAAAGTAAAATGAAGTGTAAATAATATAAGTAAGCCATATGTACTTCAGAATGATTAACTTATCATGACAAAAAACTAGAGGTCCATACATGTAGTAAATATAATTAAGCAATCTATAATCATGATAGATTATATGTGTTCACTTAATTTGATTGTATCAACACATATAGTAATAATAGATTTTATGTGTTCACTCATCAAGACTGTATCCACTCTCTTACAATAGAATTAAATACGTGAAGATATATACAATTAAAAAATAATTGAAATATTCGATACGTAAAAATTACATAAATCACAATCTTTTTGGAGCTAATTACTTGCTATCTTAATTTTTTTCCTAATTTACTAAAACATCCTGATTTGGTCACATTCTTCCGAATACATCACTTTATTTTACATGGATACATTACTTAATTTTACACAAAGATGCATCCAAGCTTTTTAAGTAAAATCTGAGATTTATATAATTATTTAGTGCACAAAAAAAATGCATAACCGTGCAAAAAAAATGAACAATCCATAAAATCGAAAAATAATATATTGTGCACTTTTTTAGTGCACAATCTATAAATAAATGAATTGTGCACTAAAAAGTGCACAATATTTAAAAAAAAATAAATTGACACGTAAAATAAGTATATGTGAATATAAATAAATTATTATGCACAATCTAAAAAAAATGGATTATTCACTTATTAAGTACACAATCCTTAAAAAAAAATAGATTATGCACTTAATTGTAGACACATGGTTTTTGATCCTCCCTCAATTTTAAATATTTAATCATATATTATTTTTTTTATTTTTATTTTTAATAAATTTTTAGTTAAAATTAAATAATTAAGTAAAATTAATTTTGAGATATTAAAACTAATAATAAAATAAAATATATATTTTTGTTTTCTAAATTTTAATAAATTAATAATTTTGGTATTATTTTATTTATTTTAACTATTTGTAAATTTTATTATATTTTTCTTAAACATAAAATTAATTAAATGTTACTATTATAATTATTATTATTTTTATTATTGTCTTCTATTTAAAAATAATAATAATAATTTATTTCAAAATTTAAAAACACATTCCTATCTTAAGTAACTGTTCCCTCCCCTATTCCCCCCCCCCCCACCCCCCAATAATTTCCTATTTATAGGACTCTCACCCCCCCTAGGATTCTACGTATTTTTTATCAAAAAAAACAAAGAGAGACATCAGACATTTTAACAGAGTGAAAAACAAAGAAACAAAGAAAAATTAACAGAGAGAAAACACAGTAACAAAAAAAAAACTTTGAAGAAGATCAGACAAAAGAGAGAAAAGAAGAAAATTGAGTTTGGATTTCCATTCGAGTTATCGGTGATGATGTTCTTGCTTCTATATTTAGTCTAGTTCATCAAACAGGCTCTTATTTAAACCCTGTTTATTTATTTTTGTTATAATTATGTCACTGAAATATGAACGAAGTTATTTTGATGATTTCATGTGCCATTTGGAGTGTAAAGATTGATAGTCTGTCAAAAGTTTAATTTTGCCTCAACTTTAATCTATTTAATGTTATTTAGTAGTTGTTGAGTTTGTAGTTGATCCATTTTGCGCGACAACGAATACATATAAGTTGGGAAAGTGGTAATTATTTCATATCATTTAGAAACAAGGATCCTGATCATCTATTAAATGTCTATTAATGTTAGAGTAACGAATTTACGTGAAGTTGAACATGCTAAATTTACTTAGTTATAAGAGTGTAAGTATGACTGTATTTTTATATTTTTCTTTTTCTTGGTCACATGCAGTTTGTTTGTTTTAATATTTGTAATGTGTTTTAGTTTGTTTTATTATTTCTAAATTTTAAGCATTTCAAAGTCATGAAAATCAGTGGCTTAAATGTAGTTTCCATGTATATATATTGAATTGAAACGAATTAAAAATTTAGTGGTTAAAGAAATATTTCAACGTGAATCATTCTTAATTTAGTCATTAATATGTTAATTAATATGATAACTACTGCATTAGGTATTTTCTTAGATTACTACTAGACTTCTTATCTTATTCCATATCTCTTTAATGATTTATCCACTTAATTATATGGATTTTCTTGCGTATTATTATCCGTAATTATCATTTAGTCATGCGAGAAGGATGAAAACAAGTTTTTATTTTTAAAAATAAATTAAGTTTCAACATAGAAATAAAATTGTTTAGCGAAATATCTTTTGGACAATTTTTGAAAAATGAATGAGATAGATTATAAATTTTTTCAAACTTATCACAAATAACAAAAGAAGAGGGAGTGAAAAATATTGTGAGGGAGCAAACAAGTTGCGGATTAGTCCAAGGTTTGAAAGAAAAGAATAAAAAATGAGTAAGTTTAGCTACTCGAATTTATGAGAGACAAACCAATGCCTTTAACGCTAGGAAATTTTTTAAGTATTTTTAAATATTTGTCTTAATAAAGAATGCGGCGTACGCATATTTTCGAGATATTTTAAAATTCAAGGATGCAAAAATGCACTTTGATAAATATTTTTCTAAAATTAATTTTCACACGATTTATTTAATATAAGATAATAGACAAGTTTTAGTATAATTAAAAATGAGCGAACTAAGGCCTACTAACATAATATGTCAAAATAGTTTAAGTTAAGATAAGTTAATAAAAGCGACCTTGCTAGAATCACGGGACTCGAGGGGTGCCTCACACCTTCCCCTCGGTCAACAGAATTCCTTACCCAGCCTTCTGTTTTCGCAGACGAACAAAGAATCATTTCCTTTTGATTAGGGATTCAAAAAAGGTGACTTGAAACACCATAACTCAATTTCAAGTGGCGCTCTGTAATAAATTAATCTCTATTCAATACCGTCACTTTAATTGGAAAAACCCTTCGAACTCGATCCCCTCAGGCTAAAAAGGGGTGTGACATCTCTGGCAACTCTGTTGAGGATTAACTAGAATTCGAGCTTTTGGTATTGACTTATACTTGTTTTAATTATTGTTGATATTGTGTTTGTTGGCCTTATGTGCTATTTGTCGCTTATTTACCGCTTTGATATTATTTGAACTGTATTATATATTGTCTTCTCTCGCGTACCCCCTCTGAGTCTCTGAAATAGGATAGAGGGAATGCAACATATGCATCCCACTTTCATTTTGAGATAGTCGGAGTGTCAAGGCACCTGGTGAAGGATATAGTCACACATGTTTGGCGGGGTTCAGATTGACAACGAAGGCGGTGTTGCCCTGCTACCGATCAAGTTTTTCCTCCCCGACTTGAGTGTCCGCTCGGGTAAGCCAGTCTAGACACCTATCCTTATTAAGTTTTAACTTAGAAGAACTGAAAACTCAGAATCTGATTATCCCTATTAAGTGCCGCTTTATTTGCATCATATGTATTTGACTTAGCGGGACTCGGCACAGGGGCCGGGTCTGACTAGGACAGGTGACCTAATTTATAAAGACCAACATGTGCATCCTACATGCTCTTTGACATTTGCTTGGAAGGCTATTTATTTGTTGACCGGCTTTAGGAAATTTTGAAATGCGAGAGATTAATTTATCCTCAAATTTAGTTAAATCATTTTTGGAAGAAAAATTTTATTTTTAAATATGGAAAATTTTTAAATATACAACAACATAGTTTTTACAATCTTTATGAACTACAAGAATTTGATTCTCACTCTTTATTGAGATACGTAGGAAGTCCTTTTTCGGGGTATGACCTTATCTTTTGAAAAATTATTCATAGATTTATTGGGGAGTGTTTTGAAAATATGATTACTTTCATAATTATTTTTCTTATTCTCAAGTTCAATTTTTATATTTATATATATATATATATCTTGATAGCCCAGAATTTTTAGGGATCATGAGGCTAAGTTTTACAAAATAAAAAATATATATAAATCTCAATAGCCCTGAATCTTTAGGGATCATGAGGCTAAGTTTTTACAAAAAATAGAAATAAATCTTAATAGCCCTGAACCATTAGGGGTCTTGAGGCTGAATTTTGTATGACATAATTTTCAAGAACTACGCACACCTGATTCTCATCTCAGTGAGATACGTAGGCAATCCTCAATGGATTCGGTGATCTTAAAAAAAATGATTTTCTCTCCTTCTAAATAAAAAAAATGCAAAAATAAAAAAAATACTTTTTTTTATAAATTCAATAATAATAATAATAAATTGTTTCTCATTATTCAAATAATTAAAAAAAAGGATGTGTTTCTTTGTATCTCCAATTTTCTCGAACTACGCAAGATCTGATTCATGTCTTAGCATGATACGTAGGCAACCCTCCAAAGGGTTCGATCATAACTTTTGAAAAAATATGCATAGAAAAGTCGGGAAGAAACACAAAGTCTTCCATGATAGGTTGGAAAATGCATGTAGAAGCATGACATATAACTTGGCATTATAATGTGTTAAAAATATAACACTCACCCGTCTGCTACTTGGTTACAGAAAGATAAAGTAATTGGTGGTTGGTTTGTGGTTTAAACTGGCATCACATTCGTATAATACCAGATACAAGGGTAAAAGAAAAATGACCCGCAGAGAAAGTATAGGGTCTGACAGTGAAGAAGAGCAAAATCAGTTGATTTCGCAGGAAGTAGCATCAATGGAAGAAATAAAGTCATTGAAACAACAGATGACAGAGATGTACCAGACTTGGTTGAATGGACAAGCCCTGCCTTCTTCAATCCCTGGACTTTCGACTTCAAATGATTCAAATTCTGACCCAGCTCGAACTAGTGATCCATTTTACCCACCAGGATTTGGCCTATTTGCTAATATGTCTGAAGTTGCTGGTACTTCTACCATGCACCCACCAAATCCGTCTATCACAAATAACCTATTTTTATACTTCTGTAGCACCAGCTACAACGGGTACTCAACCGACAGTGTCGAAGAATATGGAAAAACCAAGTCATGATATGTTATATCCTCCTGAAATGACTTTTAAATCCCAAAATCCACCTTATCATGTTCATCAACACGATACTCCTATCGTGATTGAGAATATTGCTAAGAATGAGGAACAGGAGGAGATGACTAGAAAAGTTAGAAGCTTGGAGCAGAGTATGAGAAATATCCAAGGACTAGGTGGACCAAAAAGTGTTTCATACAAGGATTTGTGTATGTTTCCTGATGTCCATTTGCCGATAGGGTTCAAAATGTCAAAGTTTGAAAAATATGAAGGACACGGCGATCCTGTAGCTCATTTGAAAAAGTTTTGCAATCAATTAAGGGGAGCCGGAAGAAAAGAAGAATTATTGATGGCTTACTTTGGAGAAAGCCTTACAGGGATAGCTTCTGGATGGTTCATTGATCAAGACATTTCCCGTTGGCACGTATGAGATGACATGGCCCGGGATTTCGTTCAACAATTTCAATATAATATTGAGATAGTGCCAGATCACACTACGCTTGCCAACATGAGAAAAAAGATGACTGAAAGTTTTCGAGAATATGCCGTCAGATGGAGAGAGCCGGATTCAAGAGTCAGACCATCGATAAAAGAATCTGAAATGATTGATATTTTTCTGCAAGCACAAAAGCCTTATTATTTCCATCATTTGCTCTCTACTATCGAAAGCACATTTGCCGAAGTTATCAAAGTTAGAGAGATGGTAGAAAACGAAATCAAATCAGGAAAGATTATCATCCAGGCCACTTTGAAATCAACAACACAGGCAATTCAAAGTGGTACAGGAAGTTTCGGGGGAAAGAAAAGAAAAGAGAATGTAGCAACTGTCGTGACAGGTCCACGATAAAATTGGAGAGGTGCGCGTCAACCATACGCACAGAATCCATTATATTTCATTCCATCCCCCTAATATCCTATTTACAATGCACAACCATATGCTCGGGCTTCTCTTACCCGCAGTGACGTGCACCAGCAATCCAAAATCATCCAATGGCCCCGCAAATTCAAAGAGGCCCTCCTAGGTCTAATTTTTGGCCTAGAGAAGAATTCAAAAGGGATAACATGGTAAAATATAATTTCACTCCTATTGGAATACCTTACACCAGTTTATTTCATAGACTGAGAAAAATGAATGTTCTAAACCCAATTAAGAGAAGGACCCCGAATCCTCATCCGAAGAACTTGGAATATTCTAGAAGATGTGAATACTGTTCTGATGCCCCAGGGCACGACACAGAGAAATGTTGGTAGCTGAAAAGAGCCATTCAAGAGTTGATCAATACCCAACAGATCATGGTAGAAAGTCCAGACGCTCCAAATGTTAATCAAAATCCGCTGCTAGATAATAATGAAACAAACATGCTCGAAGTGATACTCAGTGGTGAAGATTTCCTTTAAGCCGATCATTAAAATTAAAACTGATTCAGAAAAATCAACAAATGCTGTGGATTTGACAAAAGAAAAGCCTACAGAAGCAGAGGTAGTGATAACAAAACCCGAATCATCGAATGCTCCCTTGATGGTGGGGAAAGAGATTTCAGAAAATATTAGGTCAAGTCAAATAAAGCCGAAACTCATTATTCCCGGAAGATCCAATATGCCTCTTTCAATCATAAAAGGAGCTCCCGTAGCTCCTATTGTTATTAAACCAGTGTCACAACCTTGGAATTATGATCGCATTATGGTGATGCACAAGGGGAAAAAAGTGACTGAAGATATAGATAAAGTATGAGGATTAACTCGATCTGGAAGATGTTATGCCCCAGTAGAGTTAATAAAGAATAAATAAGGCGGTGAAGAATGAATGACAGTAAAGAAGCCTGTCACTGATGAAGAAGCTGAAAAATTCTTAAAGAAAATAAAATTGCCAGAACATTCTGTTGTAGAACAGTTGAAGAAGACACCAACACAGATTTCTTTGTTGTCTTTATTGATACATTCAGAGGAACACCGCAAGGCTATAATGAGGATTCTTAATGAAACATGTGTTCCCAGTGAGATTAGAGTGAATCAGCTGAAAAAAGTTGTCAGAAGGATCCTTGAAGCAAATAAAATTACTTTCTCAGACGATGAATTGCCTATGGAAGGTACTGAGCATAGCAAAGGTCTGTACATTTCTGTGAAATGTGGATATTCCATCGTCACTCGAGTGTTAATTGATGGAGGATCAGGCTCTAACATTTGTCTTATGTCAACTTTTCAAAAGTTGAATGTTAATGTGAAAAGGATCCGACCTAATAATGTATGCGTCAAAGGTTTGATGGATCAAAAACTGATGCCATTGGTGAAATAGAGTTCATATTGGCAATTGGACCTGTGGAGTTTGCTATGGATTTCCAAGTGCTGAACATTGAAACTTCATATAATATGTTATTGGGAAGGCCATGGATTCATAGGGCTAAAGTAGTCGCATCAACATTGCATCAAATGGTCAAATTTAAATACGAAAGACAAGAAATAATTGTTCATGGTGAAGGAGATTTATCCATGTATAAAGACTACTTCGTTTCCTCCATCGAAGAAGATGCTGCAGATAATGTGTTAATTCATCAAGCTTCTGAGGTAGTGGTTGTTGAGCATATCCTCGAGGGGAATCTCATCGTAAGACCACAATTGTCCTCTGCATCTGTTATGGTAGTGAATGAAATGTTGAAGCATGGTTTCGAACCAGGAAAAGGTCTAGGGATGTTTTTCCAAGGCATAGTTCATCCGGTAAACCTCTATGAGAACTTTGGTACTTTTGATTTGGGATAGGAGCCTACTGCTGAAGATATAAAGAAGGCTAAAAAGCGTAAGAAAGAGTCATGGTCACTTACCAAGTCGATACCGCTACTTCATGAGTTTTTCATCAAATTCAGTGTTGTTGGGTCCTCCAAGTTACCTGCTGCAGAATCAATGAATGATGATGATACAGAGTTGATTGGCCTTTTTCAGAATATGTTCATTGAAGCTGATATGGTTGAAATTGGGGAAGGTACCAGCAATGCAGATGTGCAGTTTGTCGGCCCTGATGTCCAGCTTAACAATTGGATGGCCACTTCTCTCCCTATTATCGAGGAGTCTAGGTAGTTTGTTTGTTTTTCTTACAGTTTTACTAGTTTGTTTGTTTTTACTCCTGTAATTTGAATCATTCTAGGATTGTAATTCAGAACTTTAAACATGGTATTTTAGGTTAAAACTCTTTCTATCTATGTTTTTAATAAAGCACAGTTTCCCTTCATTTTATTTTGAGTCTGATTTTTATTTATTTATCTTCTATCATACAGTTCTTTCTATGCCGATATAATGATATGACATGCATGAAGAATTGTCAACCAGATTTAAAAACCCAATCTAATTATGAAATAATGAATAAAGAAGTTGAATACGATGAAGGAGAAACATTTGAGGCTATAAGCAAAGATTTCAAACAGTTTGAGAATAACACAAATCCCAATTTGGAAGAAACTGAGGCGATCAATTTAGGAGATCATGAAAATATTAGGGAGACTAAGATAAGTGTACATGTTCAACCACAACAAAAGAAAGCTATAATTGAAGCTTTGCATGAGTATAAATACATCTTTGAGTGGTCTTATGATGATATGCCCGGTTTGAGCACTGATTTGGTAATTCACAAGTTGCCAATTGATCCTGCTTTTTCTCCTATCAAGCAAAAGCTAAGAAAGCTCAAAACTGACATGAGTGTAAAAATTAACGAGGAAATCACGAAACAACTTGAGGCTAAAGTCATTCGAGTGGCCCAGTATCCTACTTGGTTGACAAATATTATTCCTGTTCCAAAGAAGGACGACAAAGTTCAGATGTGTGTTGATTATCGTGATCTAAATAAGGCGAGTCCGAAAGATAATTTTTCACTTCCCAATATCCATATTTTATTGGACAATTGTGCCAAACATGATCTTGCGTCTTTTATGGATTGTTATGCGGGGTATCACCAGATCATTATGGATCCAGAAGATGCGGAGAAAACATCATTTATTACGCCATGGAGGTCATATTGTTGTCGAGTCATGCCTTTTGGACTAAAGAATGCTGGGGCAACTTACATGAGGGTAATGACCACAATGTTTCATGACATGATGCGCAAGGAGATTGAAGTTTATGTGGTCGACGTGATCATTAAGTCGAGAGAGCAATCTGATCATGTCAAAGAATTGAGAAAATTCTTTGAAAGGCTTCGGAGGTATGATCTCAAACTTAACCCAATAAAATGTGTATTTGGAGTTCCATCAGGAAAACTCTTAGGTTTTATAGTCAGCCGACGTGGCATTGAGTTAGATCCTTAAAAAATAAAAGCTATTCAAGATTTGCCTCCACCAAAAAATAAAACAGAGGTAATGAGCTTACTTGGAAGGTTGAATTATATCAGTAGATTCATTGCTCAGCTTACAACAACCTGTGAGCCAATATTCAGGTTATTGATGAAGAATGCTAAAGTTGAATGGACTGAAGAATGTCAAGAGACATTTGATAGAATTAAGAGGTACTTGTTGAATTCACCTATTTTGATTCCTCCAAAGCCAGGCAGACCCTTGATATTGTACATGTCTGTGTTAGACATTTCTTTTGGATGTGTATTGGGTCAACATGATGTCACGGGAAGAAAAGAATAATCCATCTACTACCTCAACAAAAATTTTACCACTTATGAGGCTAAGTACACTCTTCTTGAGAAGACGTGTTCTGCCTTAACTTGGGTAGCCCAAAAGCTGAAACATTACTTGTCATCTTATACTACTTACCTCATCTCTCGAATGGATCCTTTAAAGTACATTTTTCAGAAGCCTATGCCCACAGGCAGACTCGCGAAATGGCAGATGTTGCTCACATAGTTTGATATTGTCTAGTGGATTTTTCCCTAGTGGAGGAATCTTGTATAAGAGGACTCCTGATTTGGGACTTTTGTGATGTGTAGATGCTAAAGAAGCTTCAAAAATCATGACTGAAGTACATTCTGGGATTTGTGGACCACACATGAGTGGGTATGTTTTGGCAAAGAAAATACTCCGAGCAGGCTATTATGGCTCACCATGGAGCGAGATTCCATCAGTTTCGTCTGAAAATATCATGAATGCCAGGTACACGAAGACTTGATACATTCTCCTCCATCATAGTTGCATATAATGACTACTCCATGGCCTTTTGTGGCTTAGGAAATGGACGTAATTGGACCAATTGAACCAAAAGCCTCGAATGGACATAGGTTCATCTTGGTAGCCATTGATTATTTCACGAAGTGGGTGAAAGCAGTGACTTTCAAGTCAGTGACCAAGAAAGTAGTGGTTGATTTTATTCACTCCAACATCATTTGTCGGTTCGGCATTCCAAAGATAATTGTCACGAATAATGCTACAAATCTCAATAGTCATTTGATGCAAGAAGTGTGCCAATAATTTAAGATTATGCATCGAAATTCTACTCTTTATCGCCCAAAGGCAAATGGGGCTGTAGAAGCTTCCAACAAGAACTTATAGAAAATACTTCGCAAGATGGTGCAAGGTTCCCGACAATGGCATTAAAATTTACCTTTTTCTTTGTTGGGTTATCGTACTACAGTTCGGACTTCAATTGGTGAAACTCCTTACTTGTTAGTGTATGGAACTGAAGCAGTTATACCTGCAGAGATTGAGATTCCATCTCTTCGAGTAGTTGTGGAAGTTAAAATTGATGAAGACCAATGGGTCAATACTCGTTTGGAGCAATTAAGCTTGATTGATGAAAAAAGATTGACGTCAGTATATCATGGACAACTATACCAGAAGAGAATGGCACGGACATATAACAAAAAGGTGCATCACAGACATTTTGAAGTTGGTCAGTTGGTACTAAGACATATTCTACCTCATCAGATTGAAGCCAAAGGCAAATTTTCTCCTAATTGGCATGGGGCCATTCATGGTGAAGAAAGTGTTATCTAATGGCGCGTTATATCTGACAGATGTAGAAGGAAAAATAGAAGAAATGCCGGTCAATGCTGATGCAGTTAAAAGATATTATGTATGATATTCATGTAGAATGGCTGAGAAAAATGAATGTTCTAAACCCAATTGAGAGAAGGATCTCGAATCCTCCTCCGAAGAACTTGGAATATTCTAGAAGATGTGAATACTGTTCTGATGCCCCAGGGCACGACACAGAGAAATGTTGGTATCTGAAAAGAGTCATTCAAGAGTTGATCAATACCCAACAGATCATGGTAGAAAGTCTAGACGCTCCAAATGTCAATCAAAATCCGCTGCCAGATCATAATGAAACAAACATGCTCGAAGTGATACTTAGTGGTGAAGATGCTACGATTTCCTTTAAGCCGATCATTAAAATTATAACTGGTTCAAAAAAATCAGCAAATACTGTGGATTTGACAAAAAAAAGCCTGCAGAAGCAGAGGTAGTGATAACAAAACTCGAATCATCGAATGCTCCCTTGATGGTGGGGAAAGAGATTTCAGAAAATATTGGGTCAAGTCAAATAAAGCCGAAACTCATTATTTTCGGAAGATCCAATATACCTCTTTCAATCATAAAAGGAGCTCCCGTAGCTCCTATTGTTACTAAACCAGTGTCACAACCTTGGAATTATGATCGCATTGTGGTGATGCACAAGGGGAAAGAAGTGACTGAAGATGTAGATGGAGTAGGGGGATTAACTCGATCTTGAAGATGTTATGCTCCAGTAGAGTTAATAAAGAATAAACAAAGCGGTGAAGAACGAATGATAGTCAAGAAGCCTTTCACTGATGAAGAAGTTGAAGAATTCTTAAAGAAAATAAAATTGCCAGAACATTCTGTTGTAGAACAGTTGAAGAAGACACCAGCACAAATTTCGTTTTTGTCTTTATTGATACATTCAGAGGAACACCGCAAGGCTATAATGAAGATTCTCAATGAAGCATGTGTTCCCAGTGATATTAGAGAGAATCAGCTGGAAAAAGTTATCGGAAGGATCCTTGAAGCAAATAAAATTACTTTCTCAGACGATGAATTGCCTATGGAAGGTACTGAGCATAGCAAAGGTCTGTATATTTCTGTGAAATGTAAATATTCCATCGTCACTCGAGTGTTAATTGATGGAGGATCAGGCTCTAACATTTTTCCTATGTCAACTTTTCAAAAGTTGAATGTTAATGTGGAAAGGATCCGACCTAATAATGTATGCGTCAAAGGTTTGATGGATCAAAAACTGATGCCATTGGTGAAATAGAGTTCATATTGACAATTGGACCTGTGGAGTTTGCTATGGATTTCCAAGTGCTGAACATTGAAACTTCATATAATATGTTATTGGAAAGGCCATGGATTCATAGGGCTAAAGCAGTCGCATCAACATTGCATCAAATGGTCAAATTTGAACACGAAAGGCAAGAAATAATTGTTCATGGTAAAGGAGATTTATCCATGTATAAAGACTACTTCGTTTCCTCCATCGAAGAAGATGCTGCAGATAATGTGTTAATTCATCAAGCTTCTGAGGTAGTGGTTGTTGAGCATATCCTCGAGGGGACTCTCATCGTAAGACACAATTATCCTCTGCATCTGTTATGGTAGTGAATGAAATGTTGAAGCATGGTTTCGAACCAGGAAAAGGTCTAGGGATGTTTTTTCATGGCATAGTTCATCCGGTAAACCTCTATGAGAATTTTGGTACTTTTGGTTTGGGATACGAGCCTACTGTTGAAGATATAAAGAAGGATAAAAAGCGTAATAAAGAGTCATGGTCACTTACCAAGCCGATACCGCTACTTCACGAGTTTTTCATCAAATTCAGTGTTGTTGGATCCTCCAAGTTACCTGCTACAGAATTAATGAATGATGATGATACAAAGTTGATTGGCCTTTTTCAGAATATGTTCATTGAAGCTGATATGGTTGAAATTGGGGAAGGTACCAGCAATGCAGATGTGCAGTTTGTTGGCCCTGATGTCCAGCTTAACAATTGGATGACCACTGCTCTCCCTATTATAGAGGAGTCTAGGTAGTTTGTTTGTTTTTCTTACAGTCTTAGTTGTTTGTTTGTTTTTACTCCTGTAATTTGAATCATTCTAGGATTGTAATTCAGAACTTTAAACATGGTATTTTAGGTTAAAAATCTTTCTATCTATGTTTTTAATAAAGCGCAGTTTCCCTTCGTTATATTTTGAGTCTGATTTTTTATTTATTTATCTTCTATCATACAGTTCTTTCTATGCCGATATAATGATATGACATGCATGAAGAATTGTCAACCAGATTTAAAAACCCAATCTAATTATGAAATAATGAATAAAGAAGTTGAATACGATAAAGGAGAAACATTTGAGGATATAAGCAAAGATTTCAAACAGTTTGAGAATAAGACAAATCCCAATTTGGAAGAAACTGAGGCGATCAATTTAGGAGATCATGAAAATATTAGGGAGACTAAGATAAGTGTACATGTTCAACCACAACAAAAGAAAGCTATAATTGAAGCTTTGCATGAGTATAAAGACATCTTTGCGTGGTCTTATGATGATATGCCCGATTTGAGCACTGATTTGGTAATTCACAAGTTGCCAATTGATCCTGCTTTTCCACCTATCAAGCAAAAGCTAAGAAATCTCAAAACTGACATGAGTGTAAAAATTAAAGAGGAAATCACGAAGCAACTTGAGGCTAAAGTCATTCGAGTGGCCCAGTATCCTACTTGGTTGACAAATATTGTCCCTGTTCTAAAGAAAGACGAAAAAGTTTGGATATGTGTTGATTATCGTGATCTAAATAAGGCGAGTCTGAAAGATAATTTTTCACTTCCCAATATCCATATTTTATTGGACAATTGTGCTAAACATGATCTTCCGTCTTTTGTGGATTGTTATGCGGGGTATCACAAGATCATTATGGATCCAGAAGATGCAGAGAAAACATCATTTATTACGCCATGGGGGACATATTGTTGTCAAGTCATGCCTTTTGGACTAAAGAATGCTGGGGCAACTTACATGAGGGCAATGACCACAATATTTCATGACATGATGCGCAAAGAGATTGAAGTTTATGTGGACGACGTGATCATTAAGTCGAGAGAGCAATCTGATCATGTCAAAGAATTGAGAAAATTCTTTGAAAGGCTTCGGAGGTATGATCTTAAACTTAACCCAACAAAATGTGTCTTTGGAGTTCCATCAGGAAAACTCTTGGGTTTTATAGTCAGCCGACGTGGCATTGAGTTAGATCCTTAAAAAATAAAAGTTATTCAAGATCTGCCTCCACCAAAAAATTAAACAGAGGTGATGAGCTTACTTGGAAGGTTGAATTATATCAGTAGATTCATTACTCAGCTTACAACAACCTGTGAGCCAATATTCAGATTATTGAAGAAGAATGTTAAAGTTGAATGGACTGAAGAATATCAAGAGGCATTTGATAGAATTAAGAGGTACTTGTTGAATCCACCTATTTTGATTCCTCCAGAGCCAGGCAGGCCCTTGATATTGTACATGTCTGTGTTAGATAATTCTTTTGGCTGTGTATTGGTTCAACATGATATCACGGGCAGAAAATAACAATCCATCTACTACCTCAGCAAAAATTTTACCACTTATGAGGCTAAGTACACTCTTCTTGAGAAGACGTGTTCTGCCTTAACTTGGGTAGCCCAAAAGCTGAAACATTACTTGTCATCTTATACTACTTACCTCATCTCTCGTATGGATCCTTTAAAGTACATTTTTCAGAAGCCTATGCCCACAGGCAGACTCGCGAAATGGCAGATGTTGCTCACAGAGTTTGATATTGTTTATGTGACACGAACTGCAATGAAAGCTCAAGCCTTGGCGGATCATTTGGCTGAAAATCCTATTGATGAGGAGTATGAGCCATTGAAGACTTATTTTCCAGACGAAGAGGAATTGTATGTTGATGAAGTTATTTCTGATGATTGTTATTCAGGATGAAAGTTGTTCTTTGATGGAGCTACTAATGTAAAAGGAGTGGGGATAAGAGCAGTTCTTATTTCTGAATTAGGACAATATTATTCTATAACAGCCCAACTTCGATTCTATTGTACCAATAATATGACAGAATACGAAGCTTGCATTCTGGGTTTGAGATTACCTATTGACATGGGAATCCAAGAACTGTTGGTATTGAGAGATTCAGATTTATTAGTCCATCAAATCCAAGGAGATTGGGAGACTCGTGAATCGAAATTCCTACCGTATAGAGGTTGTTTATAAGATCTTTGTCAACAATTTGTATCAGTGAAGTTCAATCACATCCCAGAGCTCATAATGAGATTGCTGATGCTTTAGCGACCTTATCTTCGATACTTCAATATCCCGATAAAACTTATATTGATCCTTTGCATATACAGATTCATGATCAACATGCATATTGAAATATTGTTGACGAAGAACTTGATGGAGAGCCGTGGTTCCATGATATCAAAGAATATATTTAGACTGGAAAATATCCTGTACATGCCGATGGTAATCAAAAGAGAACTATTAGATGTTTGTCTAGTGGATTTTTCCCAAGTGAAGGAATCTTGTATAAGAGGACTCCTGATTTGGGACTTTTGAGATGTATAGATGCTAAAGAAGCTTCAAAAATCATGACTTAAGTACATTCTGGGATTTCTGGACCACACATGAGTGGGTATGTTTTGGCAAAGAAAATACTCTGAGCAGGCTATTATTGGCTTACCATGGAGCGAGATTACATCAGTTTCATTCAGAAATGTCATGAATGCCAGGTACACGGAGACTTGATGCATTCTCCTCCATCCGAGTTGCATACAATGACTGCTCCATGGCCTTTTGTGGCTTAGGGAATGGACGTAATTGGACCAATTGAACCAAAAGCCTCGAATGGACATAGGTTCATCTTGGTAGCCATTGATTATTTCACAAAGTGGGTGGAAGCAGTGACTTTTAAGTCAGTGACCAAGAAAGTGATGGTTGATTTTATTCACTCCAACATCATTTATCGGTTCGGCATTCCAAAGATAATTGTCACGGATAATGCTACAAATCTCAACAGTCATTTGATGCAAGAAGTATGCCAACAATTTAAGATTATGCATCGAAATTCTACTCTTTATCGCCCAAAGGCAAATGGGGCTGTAGAAGCTGCCAACAAGAACTTAAAGAAAATACTTCGCAAGATGGTGCAAGGTTCCCGACAATGGCATGAAAAGTTACCTTTTGCTTTGTTGGGTTATCGTACTACAGTTCGGACTTCAATTGGCGCAACTCCTTACTTTTTAGTGTATGGAACTGAAGCAGTTATACCTGCAGAGATTGAGATTCCATCTCTTCGAGTAGTTGTGGAAGCTGAAATTGATGAAGACCAATGGGTCATGACTCGTTTGGAGCAATTAAGCTTGATTGATGAAAAAAGATTGACGTCAGTATATTATGGACAACTATACCAGAAGAGAATGACACGAGCATTTAACAAAAAGGTGCGTCACAGACATTTTGAAGTTGGTCAGTTGGTACTAAGACGCATTCTACCTCATCAGATTGAAGCCAAAGGCAAATTTTCTCCTAATTGGCATAGGGCCATTCATGGTGAAGAAAATGTTACCTAATGGCACGTTATATCTAACTGATGTAGAAGAAAAAATGGAAGGAATACCGGTCAATGCTGATGCAGTTAAAAGATATTATGTATGATATTCATGTACAATAATGTTATGTATGTTTTGTACTTACATTTTTAAAGATTTAAAATGATGAAGGCATTTTTGTTCTACTATCCGAATAATATATCAACCTTTGCTTACCCTTTGAGCTTTTATTTTTCTTCGTACCCCTCTTTTGGAATCAAATTAAAGTCAGAAAATAGAAAAAAAAAGTTGAAAAAGAAGAAGAATAAGAAATCAATCAAAAATTCAAAATCAAACAAAAGAATGATGTTGCATGAACTACGTTTGACCTGATTCTTTCTATGACAAGATACGTAGGCAACCCTACTCTGGGGTTCGGTCTAACCAGAAGAAAATTCAAATTACCCAGAATGAAATGAAACTGGGGCAAAAATTTATTTTCTTAAAAGAATCGATTCTAAAAGTTGTATGTTTCACCCAATGTTATATAAATTTTTGAGCCTCATGCCGACCTTTCTTTCTAACCCTATCCAAAAGTCAAGTTACAACCAAAGAAAGACCTTCGGATCAATCTTTGAGAATGTCAAGGCTAAACATGTTATGAGTGCATGATATTTCATATTTTGGGTGTTTATTTTAAAAAAAATGATGAAAAATAAAAATGAGAGAGTCTTATTGGTGAAAACCCTTTCGGGCACCATAAGACGACTGTGAGCTGAGGCAGAAATGAAAAGGAAATAGACTCGTTGGCAAAAACCCATTGAGGTGCCACTAGCCGAAGAAAGGTTGTTATCAAGAAGGAACAAGTTCAAGATTGATTTAATTTCAAGCTCAATAAGTGGACAAAAGTTGTAATGATTGGTGTGGGTAGATCTGGTTGTTTGATTCAAAATGCATGTCATAATCACCAGAATCGATTTCCACATTCAGATAAGTTTTCTCTTTGTTTTGAAAAAGAGATGCCTATTGTCTTGTTCTTTTTGTTTTATTTTTATTTTTTATTTTTTGTGTCCTTGCCATCAATCAAAAAAATTTTGTTGTCTTTTGAGTCAAATTCACATCAGGTCGAGTAAGAAAGGACTCCAAACTCGCTACCAACTCTTTTAAGGGTACAAAGCAAAACAAAGAGTCGATGCACAGAGACAACGTTTCAAAGTAAAAGTAAGGTACTCAAGATGATTGTGATTTGACCATTTTAAACTCGTGAAAATCTAAGGGATGTATTGAAAGCTAAACTCAGAAGCATCATACAACAGAAATATGATTTGAGTTGAGGATCTCAGTAGTCAAAATTCTGAGTCAGAAGTATGACAAATCAATGAATATTATCATGGATTGGAAAAGAGTTGAGCATGGCAAGTGCGAGAGTGGCTACTTCAAAAGCTGAATGCCACAAACCAACCACCACATGTTTTAAAACTCATAATTTTTCTTTATTTGGAACAGAGATGAAATAATTATTTTCAGATAAAGGATGCGATTTCAAACTTCTCAATGCAAGAAGCATGGTTACAGCATACGATACTGGATCTCGGTCATAGTAAACTTTATTCTTTGCGAGATATATTAAGATTCAGTGACACATAAATTTTTCCAGTACAAACTGGGACAAAAAATTTATGTGTGTTGTATGTAATTTATTTTTTGCTCAGGACCCTCCTAAAGAATGGAAATTTATTTTTTGCTCAGGACCCTCCTGAAGAATGAGAATTTATTTTTTACTCAAGTCCCTCCTGAAGAATGGGAATTTATTTTATATCCAGGACCCTCATGAAGAATGGGATGTTATTTTTTTCTATTTCACTATTTTCTTTGAGTTTAGGAGCCCGCCTGAAAAACAGGGTGAAGAAGTTGTAAGTCCAAGAGCCCGTCTGAAGAACAGGGTGAAGAAATTGGAAGTCCAGAAGCCCGCATGAGGAACAGGGTGAAGAAGTTACAAGTCAGGAGCCCGCCTGAAGAACAGGGTGAAGAAGTTGTAAGTCCAGGAGCCCGTCTGAAGAACAGGGTGAAGAAATTGGAAGTCCAGGAGCCCGCCTGAAGAACAGGGTGAAGAAGTTGCAAGTCAGGAGCCCGCCTGAAGAACAGGGTGAAAAAATTGGAAGTCCAGGAGCCTGCCTGAAGAACAGGATGAAGAAGTTGCAAGTCAGGAGCCCGCCTGAAGAACAGGGTGAAGAAATTGTAAGTCCAGGAGCCTGCCTGAAGAACAGGGTGAAGAAAAAGAAAGTTCAGGAACCCGCCTGAAGAACAGGGTGAAGAAGTATTAAGTCCAGGAGCCTGCCTGAAGAACAGGGTGAAGAAATTGAAAGTCCAAGAGCCCGTATGAAGAACAGGGTGAAGAAATTGGAAGTCCAAGAGCCCGCCTGAAGAACAGGGTGAAGAAATTGGAAGTCCAGGAGCCCGCCTGAAGAACAGGGTGAAGAAGTTGTAAGTTCAGGAGCCCGCCTGAAGAATAGGGTGAATTTTTAAATTCAAGTCGCGAAGGCTTGAATCAAGATTCTAGAGATTGCAATTTTTTATATTTTTCATTTTTGATCTTTATTAGTCAATTGAATGTAAAGGCAAAAGTCGTCAACCGAAAACTCGACGGAATCCCACTCGAATTTAACTTTTTCTCTCACCAAATTACTTTTGAACTACTCGTGACCTGATTCTCTTATAACCCGGGATAGGTAGGTTGTCCAAAAACAGGACTCGGTCACATTGTTTTCTTTTATTTTAATTTTATTTTATCCTTACCTTTCAAATAATTGGAGGGTCAAAAATCATGTCTTGTCTATTTCTTTGTATGAAAACTCTTCGAGATTCCACACAAAAAGGGACAAAAATGTAGACACGTGATTTTTTATCCTCCCTCAATTTTAAATATTTAATCATATATTATTTTTTTTTATTTTTATTTTTAATAAATTTTTAGTTAAAATTAAATAATTAAGTAAAATTAATTTTGAGATATTAAAACTAATAATAAAATAAAATATATATTTTTGTTTTCTAAATTTTAATAAATTAATAATTTTGGTATTATTTTATTTATTTTAACTATTTGTAAATTTTATTATATTTTTCTTAAACATAAAATTAATTAAATGTTACTATTATAATTATTATTATTTTTATTATTGTCTTCTATTTAAAAATAATAATAATAATTTATTTCAAAATTTAAAAACACATTCCTATCTTAAGTAACTGTTCCCTCCCCTATTCCCCCCCTACTCCCCCCACCCCCCAATAATTTCCTATTTATAGGACTCTCACCCCCCTAGGATTCTACGTATTTTTTATCAAAAAAAACAAAGAGAGACATCAGACATTTTAACAGAGTGAAAAACAAAGAAACAAAGAAAAATTAACAGAGAGAAAACACAGTAACAAAGAAAAAAACTTTGAAGAAGATCAGACAAAAGAGAGAAAAGAAGAAAGTTGAGTTTGGGTTTCTGTTCGAGTTATCGGTGATGATGTTCTTGCTTCTATATTTAGTCTAGTTCATCAAACAGGCTCTTATTTAAACCCTGTTTATTTATTTTTGTTATAATTATGTCACTGAAATATGAACGAAGTTATTTTGATGATTTCATGTGCCATTTGGTGTGTAAAGATTGATCGTCTGTCAAAAGTTCAATTTTGCCTCAACTTTAATCTATTTAATGTTATTTAGTAGTTGTTGAGTTTGTAGTTGATCCATTTTGCGCGACAACGAATACATATAAGTTGGGAAAGTGGTAATTATTTCATATCATTTAGAAACAAGGATCCTGATCATCTATTAAATGTCTATTAATGTTAGAGTAACGAATTTACGTGAAGTTGAACATGCTAAATTTACTTAGTTATGAGAGTGTAAGTATGACTGTATTTTTATATTTTTCTTTTTCTTGGTCACATGCAGTTTGTTTGTTTTAATATTTGTAATGTGTTTTAGTTTGTTTTATTATTCCTAAATTTTAAGCATTTCAAAGTCATGAAAATCAGTGGCTTAAATGTAGTTTCCATGTATATATATTGAATTGACAGGAATTAAAAATTTAGTGGTTAAAGAAATATTTCAACGTGAATCATTCTTAATTTATCATTAATATGTTAATTAATATGATAACTATTGCATTAGGTATTTTCTTAGATTACTACTAGACTTCTTATCTTATTCCATATCTCTTTAATGATTTATCCACTTAATTATATGGATTTTCTTGCGTATTATTATCCGTAATTATCGTTTAGTCATGCGAGTAGGATGAAAACAAGTTTTTATTTTTAAAAATAAATTAAGTTTCAACATAGAAATAAAATTGTTTAGCGAAATATCTTTTGGACAATTTTTGAAAAATGAATGAGATAGATTATAAATTTTTTCAAACTTATCACAAATAACAAAAGAAGAGGGAGTGAAAAATATTGTGAGGGAGCAAACAAGTTGCGGATTAGTCCAAGGTTTGAAAGAAAAGAATAAAAAATGAGTAAGTTTAGCTACTCGAATTTATGAGAGACAAACCAATGCCTTTAACGCTAGGAATTTTTTTAAGTATTTTTAAATATTTGTCTTAATAAAGAATGCGGCGTACGCATATTTTCGAGATATTTTAAAATTCAAGGATGCAAAAATGCACTTTGATAAATATTTTTCTAAAATTAATTTTCACACGATTTATTTAATATAAGATAATAGACAAGTTTTAGTATAATTAAAAATGAGCGAACTAAGGCCTACTAACATAATATGTCAAAATAGTTTACGTTAAGATAAGTTAATAAAAGCGACCTTGCTAGAATCACGGGACTCGAGGGGTGCCTCACACCTTCCCCTCGGTCAACAGAATTCCTTACCCAGCCTTCTGTTTTCGCAGACGAACAAAGAATCATTTCCTTTTGATTAGGGATTCAAAAAAGGTGACTTGGAACACCATAACTCAATTTTAAGTGGCGACTCTGTAATAAATTAATTCCTATTCAATACCGTCACTTTAATTGGAAAAATCCTTCGAACTCAATCCCCTCGAGCTAAAAAGGGGTGTGACATTAATAAGTGCACAATGTGAACTTTCACTTTTGTCGTCAGACGTCTTTCATTAAAAATTTAAAGATATTGTGTACTTAATAAGTGCGCAAAATTTATTTTGATACTTTTTCCTATATGACATAAATTGATACCTTTTTTTAGTTGTAGGACATATTTTGGTTTCGGACTCCATACTTGGTGTCTATACATTTCAAATTAAGGAGAATTTTGTCTTTCCAAAATTGGTAGCTCAGTACGTGTCTATGCATTAAGTAAATTTGATTAGAGCATTACACGTGTAAATTGGGAGGGAGAACCAAGACAAGGTAGTCAGTCACCTTCTACACTTTTCTGCATCTATATATACTTCCAAAATTTCTCATGTAAACTCTTCATCTCTGGCTTTAATTTTTCTTTCTAAGGTAATATGATATTAATTATTTTAAGTTTTAAGTTTGATTTTTCAGAATTTGATTTGACCGGTTAGGATTTTTTTATTTTTTTTCAGTATTTATTAGTGAGCTGAAATTTTTTTATTAGTATTTTGGGATGCATAGAACCTTACAAACTGCTTGTAACATTAGAAATTACTTTCTCCGTCTCATTCTATGCGACATACTTTGACTTAACATGGTAATTTTTATTTTTATTTTGAAATTTCTGATTCAAAATATCCATGAATATTTATGGTGATAAAAATCATTTTATTAAGTATGTCTGATTATAAATTATTTTATTAAATATAAAAGGAGAATTTTAAAATTTGACTTTTTTTTCCTAATTATATTAAGTGACATTTTTTGGGAAGTACTAATAAGGAAAATATTTCACATAAAATGATAAAATGTGACGGAGGGAGTGGAGTAGTA